>WAAF01009199.1:20782-212444 GCA_013400475.1 Tricholaema leucomelas | reverse complement strand
CTGTGCCACACAGCTTGGTGTCATCTGCAAACTTGCTGAGGGTGCACTCAATTCCTCTGTCCATATCACTGACAAAGATGTTACAGAGCACTGGTCCCAGCACTGACCCCTGAGGAACACCACTTGGCACCGGTCGCCAGGTGGACTTTGTGCCGTTGATCACCACTCCTTAGTTTATAAACTTTGTCTTTCTGCTTCAAAACTATTTCCTTTTTCAACCTAAGATTAACAGAGTGAGAACAAACATCATGCTCAGCTCATGGAAGCGCAGAGCAGGAGCAACTGGAGAGTACTGGGGCACAGCACAGGATCACATCCTCACCAGAATATTACAAACCAAATGAAGTTCCTCTTTCTCCTAGCCCCCTCATGCACAAAGCATGTGTGGTACAGATGTTGACCCCAGGTACCCCAAAACTGGAAGCACAGACCAGAACTGGCACAACAGGCTATCAATTCACTGATGTGCCCCAAGGGGCACCTCAGGTTGAGCATGAAAAGTGATATTTGGGTGAGAGCTGGGACATTCTGACTCCTCAGATGTTCTGGGAGAGCATTGGTGAGGTAAGCAGAGAGAATTTATGGTTTCTTTTTACAATGAAGTCCAACATAAGGAGGTTTTTTTCCCAAGATCCCCACCAGCTACAAAGCATCAAAGTCCTGTTTCTGAAATTCCAGTTTTTCATTTTGGTAACACGTTTTGATACTATAAATACTTCAGGGGGTGCTACGAGAAAAGCTCAAGGCTTTACATCTAAGCTTCCTCACTGCTTGGTCTCTCCTTAGCTCTTAAATTTAACACTCTCATCATATCACAAAACTTTCTTTCCTCAATAAAGAGAACAGATTCTGTCACTTCTCCTGCAGACACTTTTATGCTTCCTCACAGCCTGCCCTCTAAATCCATGTACAAATCTCCCCACAAGGTACCACCTTGTCTTCCCATCAAATCCTCCTTTAAGCTTTACCTCTGCCACAAATGCTCCCAAGCTCTGCTGCCTGGTAGAGCCTGCGAAGGAAGCTGGCTGTGGCTGCTGCTATGGAAATGTACTCTTCAAACCAGCATCTCATTGCCTCACAACTCTGCTGAGCCCCACCTTGTCGTCCCAACTTAATCCCAGGCTGGGATGGCTTGAGGGCAAGGGTGTGTTTGCACTTGTTGGCACAGCACCACGAGGCTGGAGTGTTGATTGAGGTCTTCAGGCATATGTGGTGAATAATAATGTCAAACTAGCTGCAGCTGATCACATTGTCCCACTCTGATATATGAGCTATTCAGGGAGCAAGCCTCTTATTCTTTTCCTTCTAATGTAAAGCTCTTAGGAAGTGTCAGAGTGACCAGATTAAGAAGCGAGGCCTTCCTTTGTTCCCTGAACAGGCCTTCTCTATCTTGGTAGCAGCAAGCAAGTGTAATTTTTCCACCTTCCACCCTCCTCACCAAGAATTTCAGGAATAACTTCCTTGCGGGTGTCTCCAATTTCCTGCAGTCGCTGTCTGTCAGAGCAGGGCTCATCTGAAATCATTCCAAGCCTCAAAAGTCTTGAATTTCAGTGCAGCACTAAGACTGGGCTCATGTCCAAGTCTGACTTCTGCACACAGCTCTTAGGGAGCCCTGCACTGTCAGAACTACTTACTGGTTTTTGGATGAGACGCTAAACTGAGGTCAAATCTTTCAGCATCCCCCTGCGAGTTAGCCAGGACTGTGGTTCCAGCCAGGTTTCTGTAGGAATACACTCCTCCTTTGTGAGGAGAGCAAAATGAAGCACTTCCAGAGCAGCAGTGCATAGCCCTCTTTATCCTGAACCTCAGGAGTGCCTCTCACTGTTATCACTCAGACCTGCAAAGCTGCCTGTCTCAAAACTCCAGGCTTGCTGGAAAAATGAAGAAATAAAAGCATATGCTGAAATTTAAACACTCTGAGAAAGGAAAATACATTTCCTGGTTGACTATCAATTATTTTATTAGTTGGACTGTTTGTACTCACTCAACTAGTAAATTTATTGGAGAAAGCATCAGATGGATTTGTTTAAAGGCTGTAATTAAGCACAGGCAGGAGTCATTAGATGATTAAAAAAGCCTGCAGCTTCCCATTAGCTAACAGCAACCAACAAAATAAGGAGTTTTATGGACCAGGCCTAGCTTTAAGTGTAAAAGTATCTTGAAGAGCAACAGCAAGCACTCTGCTGAGCAATCCCATCTTCATGCTGTACTTGGAAATTAATTCCTTCCAAGCTAGATTTGAAAATTGCCTCTTTCCAAACACAGAAATTAACTGAGAATTCAACTGTCACCTTTTGTGTTAAAATGGGCTTTGAAGATTGCCATGAGTCACCTTTTATCTTGATATCAGCCATTTAAAGCTGTGCTCTTTGTGCTAGCACTTTTCACCTAGGTGCAAAAGAGACTGGATACTGTAGTGTGGGCTGTTTCTGAACCAGTGAATTCTGACTTCTCCATCTTCTAACCAGTGTTAAATTGTAAACGTCACTAGAGATAGTGGGGAGGGTATAAAGGTACAGAAAAGAAAATTACAGACTGTTGGAAAGACTCTTCAAGACCATCTAGTTCCAACCCCCTGCCATGGGCAGGGACACCTTCCACTGGAGCAGCTTACTCAAGCCCCCATCCAACATGCATTTGAGCAGTCTTAGAGTATCCATAGCTTCCCTGTGCAACCTGTTCCAGTGCTGCATCACACTCCTGGGGAAGAATTTATTCCTCATGGCTAAGTAATTCAGATACTGTCCTCATGGCATCCTGCGGGAGGAAGTGATTCTGTAGTGTGCAGTAAAGCTGCTCTGTAAACAAGAAACGGCACATTGTGAATGCCTCATTTGAGCTATATGGTTTAATTCTGGTTTGAGTAGCTGGTTCCCAGAAGCAAGAGCAAACTGATGATTATCAAGGTAAAAAATACTTGTGTTAATGCCCCAGCTTCATCTGGCCAGGCATATGTTTTAAAAATGCCTTTGTTGCACCAGCAGAAAGCAAGCCCTGAGGAGATGTTTGGGCACTCTTCAGGGCAGACCAGACTATCTTGGCATTTCCATCTGACATGCAGATGTGTCAGCTTTAAGTGGAGCTGTGAGCTGAAGATGCTTTGAAGGGAAGGGACAGAAGAAGGAAGATTCCACTTCAGAGCAGAACCCCTGCTGAATGTCTACTCCAAGTCTATACAGGTCTAAGATTTACTAGTCAAGACAATTTCCCAGCCACATGGACACCAAGGGAGGGAGAGAACATACTGAAGTGCTCTCAGTCCTTCATCCTTCCAGCTCTGAACAGAAATATTTCTCTTTACCAGCCAAAGTGGGAAATGGGTGTCTCTGGGCATCTTTCCAGAAGGCTCTGAACTGATGCACTCAGGCAGCAAAATTCAACTGGTGCATTCATGTCCTTTTCACCTTGGTGTCTGCACTGCATAAAGTATCTGCCCTACCTTGGCTGCTCCACTGAATGTCCACTGGGCTCTTCTCTATTTACCAAAGTACCTAAGCAGCAACAACTGCCAGGTGCTATTGGCTCAGGCTTTTTGCAATCATTGCTGTTAATAAAACTTTTAAGCTCCACAACAATCACTGAATTGTTTTGGTTGGAAAAGACCCTTAAGATAATCAAGCCAAACCATTCTCTAACTCCACCAAGTCCAGTGCTTAAGTCACAACCTCAGCACCACTTCAACACGGCTTTTAAATACCTCCAGAGTATGACTCAAAACCACTGCCCTGGGCAGCATGCTCCAGGGCTCAACAACCCTTACAGTGAAGCAAAGTTTCCTAATATCCAACCTAAACCTCCCCTGGGGCAACTTGAGGCTATCTCATGCTATCACTTGAAAGTAGGGAGAACCTAGCGTTTCCTAATATCCAACAACCTCCTTTCAGGGAGGTCTCCTCTCAACCTCCTCTTCTCCAGATTAAACACCCCCAGTTCCTTCAGCTGCTCCTCATCAGAACTGCTCTCCAGACCTTTTGACAGCCTCTTTGCCCTTGTTTGGACCTGCTCTAGCACCTCAATGTCCGTTCTGTAATGACTGCCCCAAAACTGAACCCAGTCCTCAAGGTGTGGCCTCACCAGTGCTGAGTAGAGAGGGACAATCACTTCCCTCGCTGGTCTTTTTCACCTGGGCAGCCACTCTGCCCGAAGCCTGGACTGTTCATGGAGCTGTTGTGGTGGACCCAGCACTTGGCCTTGTTGAACCTCATACAGGTCTGGCCAAGTCTCTCTGCAGAGCCTTCCTACCCTCAAGCAGGTCAATACTCCCACCCAACTTGGTATCATCTGCAAACTCACTGAGGATGCTTTGGATCTCTTCATCTAGCTAGGTGTCCCCTCCATGAAATTTAACCTTTCTTCACACTTCCAGAAGTCATTCAGGCTGTCACTGAAACAAAGGAATAAAATTGCCAGTCCTGCATCTGTCCCTGTTTCTATTTCAAGGTGATAAACAGTTGATATCACAGAAGTTCTCATCAGCATTCCTTAGTCAGCATGATTGTTCTGGACTTGCTGGCATTCCGACAAACTGAGCCAGGAAGGTTATTTAGGAGCTTAGAGCTAGGATGGATGGAAAGCAGACAACATGCTGCCATCTTTTGGTTACAGCCATGAGAACAGGTATTGTCTGGACAACCCTGCCCAGTGGGAACTGAAAGGCATCTCTGCTTGTCTTCTCTAACAACAACCTCAAAGAACAGGTTGCCCAGGGTTGAGGCCCTGTCTCTGGAGACATTTAAGATTGGACTTGATGTGGCCCGGGGCAACTTGATCTAGTTGATGTTGCTGCTGATTGCAGGGACAAGATGGCCTTGAGGGTCCCTCCCAACCCAATGCAATCTGTGAAAGTCCATCTAGTGCATGGAGCAGCCCTCTGTGTTCTAAACTCTTGCTATGAGCTTAGCTCACACAGTCCACATTCCTTCAGTCTTGTTTGGGCTAATTAATGATCAACCAATAATTTAACATTTCTCTCACTTAAAACATACAGACTTGAGTTCATACCTAAAATTAATGATTGGCATGACTAAAAATAAAAAACTAATGGTTTTACCAATCAATGATATATCATTTCTCACACTTAAAGCACAGAGGGTTGAGTTCACACTTTAAATTCATTATTTGCATCACTGAAAATTAAAACTAACAGTTTGCATCTCCCTGCCCATGGCAGAGGGGTTGGAAATAGATGATCTTAAAGGTCTCTTTCAACCCAAACCATAATGGGATTCTATGATTCCAAACCAATCTGAGGAACACAGCTGCAGAAACAGATACAAAATCTTAGAATCACAGAATCAAGCAGGTTGGAAGAGACCTCCAATATCAGCCAGTCCAACCTAGCACCCAGCCCTAGACCATGGCACTAAGTGCCCCATCCAGGCTTTTCTTGAACACCTCCAGGGATGGCGACTTCACGACTTCCCTGGGCAGCCCATTCCAATGCCAATCACTCTCTCTGCCAACAACTTCCTCCTAACATCCAGCCTAGACCTCCCCAGGCACTGTGTCCCCTTGTTCTGTTGCTGCTTGCCTGGCAGAAGAGACCAACCCCACCTGGCTACAGCCTCCCTTCAGGTAGTTGTAGACAGCGATGTAGACATTGTAGTCACCCCTGAGCCTCCTCTTCTGCAGGCTGCACACCCCCAGCTCCCTCAGCCTCTCCTCACAGGGCTGTGCTCCAGGCCCCTCACCAGCTTTGTCGCCCTTCTCTGGACACGTTCCAGCACCTCAACATCTCTCTTGAATTGAGGAGCCCAGAACTGGACACAGTACTCACACAGTATCACAGTCTCACAGTATCATCAGGGTTGGAAGAGACCTCACAGATCATCAAGTCCAACCCTTTACCACAGAGCTCAAGGCCAGACCATGGCACCAAGTGCCACGTCCAACCTTGCCTTGAACAGCCCCAGGGACGGCGACTCCACCACCTCCCTGGGCAGCCCATTCCAGTAGCCAATGACTCTCAGTGAAGAACTTTCTCCTCACCTCGAGCCTAAATTTCCCCTGGCGTAGCTTGAGGAACAGGCTTACCAATGCTGCTTCAGTGATGGCTGGAGAATTCCTGCCCCTTCTGTAGTAGAGGCCGACAGGATCCCCCTTTATGTTACCTGTATGCCAAGGGAAAAGGCTGAGAAACAGAAGGTGAAGTCTTTGATGGACTTTTCTGCCCCATCCTGGAGAACACTCAAGGAACCTCTATGTGCAGTAAATGTACAGATCCTCTGGTAAATGGGAGCTGAGAGTAACAGAACATTCAGGGACTTGAGCTCACAAGCTCCCAGAAGACATCACAAAGCTGAGATTCCATTGGCTACTGGAATGGGCTCCCCAGGGAGGTGGTGGAGTCGCCATCCCTGGAGCTGTTCAAGGCAGGATTGGACGTGGCACTTGGTGCCATGGTCTAGCCTTGAGCTCTGTGGTAACAGCTTGGACTTGATGATCTGTGAGGTCTCTTCCAACCTTGGTGATACTGTGACACTGTGATACTGTAATGCCTTATACCAGTGACACCTTGGTGAAGCCCTTGATACTCTGGAACTACTTAATAGAGTGCTAAGGGTCCCTTGGGTGGAACACCAGGACAATATACCCTCAGGGTGCCTGGCCATGAAATCACCCTAAAGGACATTGCTCATGCAACCTGTGCAGGCTGCACTCTGGTGCATCTCCCATCTGGAGTAGCCTCAGTCACTCAGCCATGAACAAAGCTGTGCAGCAGACCTGAGCTGGGGCCTTATGCCATAGCATGCCGTTGTTGTCACACTTCACACATGGGTGCTTATGCAAAATGTCCCTGTGTCAGGAAAGCCCTGCAGACCAGTGTGCTAATGGTGCCACCCTACACTGTCTGCTGAACCATACTCTGAAAGGGCACCCCTGTACCCTGAGGAGTTCCATTTGGAAGAGTATCCAGAGGCCCACATATATGAAAAAAAAAACCACTAAGAATTCTCTTGTTCAGGCACTGACAGTCCCAGCACTCAACAGCTTCACAAGCACTGCCACATAAAGATCAAGAAGGCTGTTCTTAGGAATTTTCAGGCAAAACAACCCCCACCTACATGTTATCACTTCTTCAGGGAGTTTAGCTACATAACACATCAGGAAAAGGAAGAGAGGAACTGATTTTATCTTGCTCTTTTTAAGGAGTGCATTGATTTGCCATGGTTAATCTCTCAGGATGGAGGGTATCCTGTTATCTTCTACAAGCCAGGACATGCCGTTAGCAACCTGGGTCAGT
This sequence comes from Tricholaema leucomelas, assembly GCA_013400475.1. Lineage (NCBI taxonomy): Eukaryota > Metazoa > Chordata > Aves > Piciformes > Lybiidae > Tricholaema lacrymosa > Tricholaema leucomelas. The sequence continues at coordinate 205,201 of WAAF01009199.1, read as the reverse complement.
GATGGAAAACACTGAGACACATCCTTCCAGAGGTCAGTCAGACCCCCTTTTCCTACCTGTAAATTCTCCTGAGACTCCTGGCAACCAGAATTCCTTCTATCAGTCTCAGCATTCATCCTCCATGCACCTCACAAACTGTTTTTCACCCATCTTCTAAGGGCAAGTCTTTTTAGCCATTTACCCTACATGTTCAGCATCATTACAAACAAAAAGCCATGGGAGGGGTACAGTAGAGCTGGGGAGGGGCGTTTGACAAAAGCATGAAGTGGTAGGATGAGGGGTGATGGCTTTAGATTGGAAGAAGGTGCATTTAGATGAGACATCAGGAAGAAATTGTTCTCCATGGGAATGGTGAGGCACTGGAGCAGGTTGCCCAGAGAAGCTGTGGAGGGTCCAAGTCTGGCAGTGTTCAAAGGCAGGCTGGATGAGGCCTTAAGCAAGCTGGTCTAGCAGGAGGTGTCCCTGCTCGTGGCAGAGGGGTTGGAACTGGATGATCTTTACATTCCCTTTCAATGCAAACCATTCAGTAATGTGATTCTATGAATAGATTCCCTTGAACCCCTTATGTGCAAAGCAAAGCCTCTGCTTCTGTCGCATCACCCTAAGCAGAGACGATTTGAGGCACCAGGCATCTGCAACTACATGGCTTTGAAGGAACCAGTTTATATGTATGCAGCACTTTTTAGGTCCTAGTGGGTTTTTAACCCCCCCTAATGGTTTTTAATTTGGCACATTGTTATGCCTGATTAATGATATTTGTACTGCTCCCAGGGATTGTGCTCTTGCTTATTAAGAGGTAATTGAGAAGCTAATTGAGCTCTGCGTTCGTAGCTGTGTGTTTCACATATCTCTTCAAGCTCCTCCTTTTTGTACAGAAATACAGTGCAAACACTGAATGCATTAAAGAAGCTGCAGTGGTTAGAATTCCAGTTACAAATATGAAAGTAGAAATAAAGCTGCAGAAAAGCTCAATTATCTACCCTTACAGAAACGTTTGGGTGAGCAGGAGGGGGGATTCTGTGGTGATACCCAACCTCCTGCTTTGTCTGCCTTCTTGGGCTGGCCCCTGTCACACTTGCAGGGCTCACAGCCTGAAGCCTCGTTGGCTCAGAAAACGCCATCCTTGCCACTGCAGGATGAGAGGCACTGCTAATGCTAATGTTGTGTTTGGTACACATGCCTCAGTGCCTCCCAAAACGCAGGAAAAGCAGCTTCTTCTTTGCCGAGAGCCCAATGCCAACCTCAGTCTGACATCTCTGCTCTCAGGGTATCACTCCTCAGCTTGCCATGAAGATGATCAAAGGGCTGCAGCACCTCTCCTAGGAAGACAGGCTGAGAGAGTTGGGGGTTGTTCAGCCTGAAGAACCTTAGGCTGAACCTAGGGAAACCTTAGAGAAGCCTTCCAGCATTTGAAGGGGGGTAAAGGAGAGCTGAAGAGGGACTTTGAACAAAAGCATGAAGTGACAGGATGAGGGCTAACAGCTGAACTGAGACATGAAGAAGTAATTCTTCCCCGTGAGGGTCGTGAGGCACTGCAACAGGCTGCCCAGAGAAGCTGTGGAGACTCCAAGCCTGGCAATGTTCAGAGGCAGGTTGGATGAGGCTTTGAACAAGCTGCTCTAGTAAGGAGGTGTCCCTGGCTGTGGCAGGGGGATTGAACTAGATGATCTTGAAGCCCAAACCATTCTAGGATTCTATGACTTGGGTGCCCAGCTGAGGTGCTGAGCAGTGCCCAAACCAGAAAAAAACTCCAGGCTGTATCCCTGTAACATCCATCTGAGTGTACAAAGTATACTGAACCTGACAGGTAGCACAGCACTGCTCTCAGCAGTGCAGGGCTAATTCACCTCAGTGTATATATTTTTCAGCAGGGAGGAAGACAAAGCCACAGGTTGCAGAGTTTCTGGAGCACTGGTTTTGGGGTGAAAGTCACGTTTCTCTTAAAGGAGTTACAAAATTGGTTCAAAGAGATGAATCTTTACCTATCTCTGGGTTTTTTTTTTTCTTGGTTTGGGGTTTGTTTATTCATTTGAATACTGTCACAACTGGGCAAATGAATCTAAGTCGTCTCCACCCACTCTCTTCTCAACAATTTGATAGTCAAGCAGCCTTGAGTATTGAGTGCAACTTAAAGGAGAAAATATCTGCAGACAGTTAACTCAGGAATCCCCTGAGAAATGAGCAATTTTATCATTGCCCTATTAGTCTGACAATTGCTAATCAAGTTAAACAAAATTAACCTTAAAAAAATAATTAAAGATTTCTTATATTTAGACAGAAAATAAGATAGTAGTAACCAGGCAGGACAAAAGCTTGCTCTGACACCTAGCTGGCACTTAATGCCCCACAGCATCTGCAGGCCCATTCAGTTAACAGCTGATAGGGACAAATTTGCAGGTGATAGGACTGGAGACAAATTGACTAGGAAAAAAACCTCCTCTATTCCAGATCCCCATCACAGAATTGGCTGCCTTTTAAAGTCACACTTGAACATCAAAGTGCTTACATTAGCTCAGATGAGATGGCCATGCAGCTCAGTGCTCTAACACTTGACAGTGTCCAAAAATAGATGCCTTGAGGAAAGCAGAAGAGCAAACATGTAATAATACTCCCTTAGGTTCCACCAGTGTGCAGCTTGGCACTGCCTGAGAAAGCTAGCACCCAACCCCAGACAAGAAACATTCAGTCCATGCGAGGCTGCACACTTGGCACTATGGAGTTTGCAGAGCATTTTTCAGGTCTGATGCTTATAAACCACTTGTGCCATCTCATGGAACCAGGTTTACTCTCTGTGACAGTCACTGCTTGAAGACAACCAGCTGTGCAAACCACCACACCTTCTCTGATTTACCTTTAAAGGAGCTGGTTAGTTTTCTCCCTACTTTTGAAGGTGAAAAGGTTGCTGTTTTTCATAGAATTGTAAGTCTGGAAGTGACCTTAAGGATATCACCTAGTTCCAACCTCCCTGCCACAGGCAGGGACACCAATCACGAGATCAGGTTGCTCAGAGCCCCATCCAGCCTGGCCTTAAAAACTTCCAGAGATGGGCTTCTACCACCTCCCTGGGCAACCTGTCCCAGTGTCTCACCGCCTTCATGGTGAAGAACTTCTTCCTAACAGGTTTTTTTGGATCTCATGGAGTATGTGTTTTCAAAAGCAGACTTAGAGACGAAATATTAAGCTATGTCTCATCAATAGCTTTGGGGAACTTTGTCACAATTGTGCCACTTTGCTTATAGTTGTTTTTTTTTAGTTACTATTTTCAGAACACTTCCTCACAGCAGAGTCCACACCACTAAGTAAAATTAGACATAAGTCTCTCAGGGTCTTAGACTAAAGCCTCTCAGGGTCTATGTAAGGTACAGGAACAGACTGTCTCTACTCCAGGTGCAATCCAAAGCTTGCCCTCCTACCATGAAGTATTTTCAAGGAACTTGATGGAATTTTGGACTACAGTTAAACATGTACCTAAGTCTCATCATTATTGGTGCCTACTTTAAACAGATGGATATAATTAAGAGAGAGTAAAGCTCATTAATGTTAATTATACAGCTAAACAAAAGCCATTGCTTTACAGCTGCTTGGGGTTTTATCTCAGTCTTTTGCTTTGATGCATTTCCTAGTCTGTTTTCAATTTAATCATTTATCCCAGTCTCTTATTCACTTCCTACCCACCCCCATTTCCTGTACAAAGTTACTTACGGATAAATACTTCTCCCACAACTATGGACTGAACTAACACATGTAGATAGAGCTCATCGCTGTGGCAGTTTGAGCTAGATTTCTAGCTCAGACACAGGGGAGAGGTGAACCTTCTAGGGCTAGGCCATATAATGGCAACAATGGATAAGTTAGTAACATTTCATTGAAGCATCAAGAGCTTTATGTCTAGAAGCACAGCTTGGACCTTCCCCTTGCTGCTTTCTGCCGGTTGAGCTGCACCCCCTGCTATCTTCCCCTGCTGCTGTTTTGGCTGCTGCTGCTTTGCTGCTTCACTGCCACTTGACCCCTTCCCCATCTTCAGTGAGGTCATTATATTTCTCTTGTAGTTTATCTCTCCTTATACTGTTGTATTTAAACTACAAGAAATACAATTTCATCTTTCCCTGACTTTCAGAAAAGAAACCCAAAACCAATCCGTGTTGTGGTGAGTTTATTCTACCGGGGGTGGGATCCACTCTAACCTGGGACAAACTCAAAGGCTGGGTGGAACAATTCAGGTGCTAGACAAACTCTCAACTCCTATGTAGCTGTTCACAGGATCACAGGATGTCAGGGGTTGGAAGGGACCCAAGGAGATCATTGAGTCCAACCCCCCTGCCACAGCAGGACAATCCTATCTAACACAGATCACAGAGGAACACATCCAGACAGGCCTTGGAAGGCTCCAGAGAAGGAGACCACACAACCTCCCTGGGAAGCCTGTTCCAGTGCTCTGTGACCCTCATAGTAAAGAAGTTCCCCTTTGGGTTGAGGCAGAACCTCTTTTGCTGCAACTTAACACCCATTGCTCCTTGTCCTATCCCAGGGAGCAAGTGAGCAGAGCCTGTGTCCCCCTCGTCCTGTCCAGCCCTCAGATACTTATAAACATTTATCGAATCCTTTCTAAGTCTTCTCTTTTCCAGACTAAACAGCCCCAGGTCTCTCAGCCTCTCCTCATAAGCCATGCTCTCCTGACCCCTATTCATCCTCGTAGCCCTCCGCTGGACCCTCTCCAGCAGATCCCTGTCCCTCTTAAACTGGGGAGCCCAAATCTGAACACAGTATTCAAGATGAGGTCTCAGCAGGGCAGAGTAGAGGGGAAGGAGAACCTCCCTTGATCTGCTGGACACACTCTTCTTAATGCATCCCAGGATCCCATTGGCCTTCTTGGCCACAAGGGCACATTGCTGTGCCACGGATGTTATTCGCCAGCACTCCCGGGTCCCTCTCCACAGGGCTGGGTCCAGAGCGCTCAGACTTCCCGTGATAAGGGAGTGAGTGAAGTGGAAGATTTGCTGCTGCTCCCCTTCGGGAAACCCCTAGCACTAGGCTTTCAAGAGTGGTTTCGGCCACGAACTCATAGAGCTGCGATTTGATACGGTTTGAGTGCCTTTGGGCAAGCGGTCTGGGGTTAGGACGGGATCGTTTAGCAACGGTCCTGTGCATTAGGCTTCCTTCACTCTCCTTCCTTAACACTGGCAGCTGCAGATGTCCCAAGTCGAACATCTCAGCTGTGCCACCGTGGTTAACTTGTTATCCACCAGGACCCCCAGGTCCCTTTCCACAGGACTGCTTTCCAGCAGATCACCTCCCAGCCTGTACTGGTGGAGTTTATTATTCCTCCCCAGACGCAGGACTCTGGCGGTGTTCTCAAACATCTGCTGAGTGCACACACAAGTTTTGTCTGAAATCACAGTTGAGCATACATTGATGGTACCAACAAAAGGCATGCACATAGATCTTAAGTGATTAGCTGTAGGGGTGTGATAGTTTGGGTGTTCCCCGCCCCCCACACTTTAGAAATCACCCAGACTAGACTCAGCCAAGCTCTGGAAATATGAATGAAGCTTATATTTACAGCTGGCACAATTTACAAGCAGATATTTACAGTATATACAGATATATACACGGTAAAAGTAATACAGAAACACAACTCCCCTTCCAGAAAACCTGAGTCCCCAGAAGGGGCTCTCAACCACCCCCTCACCTTCCCCCTACCCCTCTCAACCTTACCCCAGTCCCAAGGAAGAATGGAAGTTCAGCCAAGAGGATTAAGAAGCAAAGGTGAATCAGCAAAGCAAATGGAAGGTGAGGTTAGAAAGCAAGATGGAGTTCAGCCAGCAGCCCCAGCTCCACAGCAGACAAAGCTCCCAGCAAAGAGAGCAAGCAAGTGCTGAGCAAAATGACTTTAATGTTTTGCTTTTCCTTTTTACACATCTCAGCAAGGCTGTGAGGAAAGTAGACCTCACCATTGTTTTCATTTCACAACCTATGATCTAGTTCTTCTCACCAAAACATTCTAGCTAGCTTCAAACTATCACAAGGAGGAAGAAAAGAAACCCCTCCTGTACTAATAGATAATTCAGTCACACAGAAACTCTTGGCACTCAAACTCCCACACTGACAAAAGGCAGTTTCACAGCACCCAAGAGCTGCAGACCCTCAGCATTTCGGGTATCAGTAAAAGCTGGGAACAAGAATAATAGGTTGGACTGGATGATTTTGGAGGTCTTTTCCAACCTAGTTGAATCTATTCTATTCGATGGTTACAAAGATGGAACAGGAGAGAAGAAGACTTTACTAAGGGCATTGCTGAAATGAGTCTTAAACACTGCCAGACTGGATTCACCAACCACCTCTATGGGAAGACTTCCAATGTTTGAACTCTCCAAACAAAGCTATATTGAGTAAATAAAGCATCTCAGCACCGATTGTTCTGCTGGCTTAGAGAAACCAGGGTTGTAAACACCCTCCTTCAGAGGAAGAAGGTTGTACAGACAACGTTTTCATTCAAAAAACTTGGAAGCGAATTTGCCAGGCACTCCTACAACTCCCCTGCTTTAATTTCAATTAGTAAGACACCGAAATGAACCATTTACAGCACATTTGAAACACTCTTCGAGTCTTCTGGGATTAAGGCAATTGACTCATTTCTCACATTTAACTAACAATGAACTGAACCACCAGGGAATACCAACGCACACACACTACCCAGCCCCCAGTTTCTGAGTGCCTACTGCTAGCGTTACAGAGGTTAACTTCCTACACCTCTGAAACGTACCCAGCACAAAAACATCCAGGGAGAAAAGGAGGGAAAAGACACTCAGGAAAATCATAGCATCACCCAGGCGGTTCACCATCTGGCACCACAGAGGCAAGCTGCCTTAGCTGGTTTGGGTGGGCTATCCACGAACTCACAGGACTTAAGGAATTATCACAGAGGTACGTGCACTTCAAGGCATTATTAGCTCTTATCAATTATGGGTGATGGGTGGGGTAAAAAGAGGCTTTTTTAATGCAAGTTGAGGGGAGTAAGAAAAGATGCTAGCAGGGGCCTGGGTTGTGTGCGCTCTCGGCGACATGGCGGCCATGAGGGTAGATTTAGACTGGAGGTTAAGAAGAAATTCTTTCCGGTAAAGGTAGTGAGACACTGGATCAGGTTGCTCAGGGACGTTGTGGATGCCCCCTCCCTGGAGGTGTTCAAGGCCAGGTTGGATGAGGCCTTAAGCAACCTGGGCTAGTGGGAGGTGTCCCTGCTCGTGGCGTGGGGTTGGAAGTAAATGACTGTGAGGGTCCCTTCCATGCCAAACCGCTCTAAGAAAGCACCCGAGGTGCTCCGCCAAGCGCCGAGTGTCGGAGCGGAAGGGCGGGCCAGCAGCGGGGCCTTCAGCCTTGCTCCCGCCGTCAGTGAGTGAGGCAGCTTCCGGGCAGGAAGAGGAAAGCGGGAGCCGACGGCTGGAGGAGCGTAGCGTCTGCCGAGGGGAGGGGCAGGTTCCGGCCGGCCACCGAGCTGTGGCTCGGCACCCCGCTTCTGATTCTCGTCCCTTTTCTGCCCGGGAGAGCCCTGCAGCAGTTAAGGCGAACTGTAGGGAGCAAGGACTCGGGGTTGGTAGAGAAGCACCCGTCGGTAATGCGGCGCCATCTTGCGATACGGAAGAGAAGCGATGGTGGCCGCCATTTTGCATCTGAACGTGAGATGAGAAGCGCCTCGCTATTTTTGGCCGCCTGGGCGCCGCCATTTTAGGTTACGGCAGACTTGCCGCCTCCCATTGGGTGCTGCCATTTTGGATGACGATCGAGACGGCGACCCGCAGGGGTCCTTACCTCCTCCCTTCCTCCCTTTAGGTGTCTTTATAAAATGCCCGTGGAGAATTCCCTCTTTTTTCGCCCCGCTCCCAAGATGGCGTCGATGCGGGAGAGCGATACTGGCCTGTGGCTGCACAACAAACTGGGCTCCACAGACGAGCTGTGGGCGCCGCCGAGCATTGCCTCGCTGCTCACGGCTTCGGTGATCGACAACATCCGCCTCTGTTTCCACGGCCTTTCTTCGGCCGTCAAGCTTAAGCTATTGCTGGGGATGCTGCACCTGCCCCGCCGGGCTGTGGATGAGGTGAGAGCTGGGAGCTTACGCGGGAAGCTTAACCGAAGCGCTGTGCGTGTGTGTGAGGGGGAGAAGTCAGTTGGTGATGGCGTGAGGGTAGAAGAAGGGCCAGCGCCGGCATCACCTCCCCCTCCGCCCTTTTCCACATGGAATCTGTAGGGAGGGGAGACCCTGCGGCGCGGCCTCACGCTGCCCTGCTCGGGGGAAGCCCAGCAGCGGCTGCTCCTCCCGGGTAGGAGGTGTGCGCTGAGGTTGGCCCCCGTCAGCCCCGCTTTTCCCCTGCAGCCTTTTTTCTGGGGGGCGGGGAGAAGGAGGGAGAAGGTCTGGGCCGATAGAGCGGTCCGCCGAGGCCCAGCTCGGAGGGCTGGGTCCAGAGCGCTCAGACTTCCCGTGATAAGGGAGTGAGTGAAGTGGAAGATTTGCTGCTGCTCCCCTTCGGGAAACCCCTAGCACTAGGCTTTCAAGAGTGGTTTCGGCCACGAACTCATAGAGCTGCGATTTGATACGGTTTGAGTGCCTTTGGGCAAGCGGTCTGGGGTTAGGACGGGATCGTTTAGCAACGGTCCTGTGCATTAGGCTTCCTTCACTCTCCTTCCTTAACACTGGCAGCTGCAGATGTCCCAAGTCGAACATCTCAGCTGTAGGAAGGACAGCAGCAAGTGCTGAAAGTTTGGGAATGGAAGATCTGGGGTCTGCACTGAACACGGCTTTCCCCCACCTTCTTGCAGTGAGGTCTTGCTTGAGGAAAATTGCCCTTTTTTACCCCCACCCTGCTTCTCGTTACCTCTCTGGGAACAGCTAGTGCTTGCCTTTGTTGTGCTACCCCCAGCTAATAAGCTGGCTGGCTCGAGTCTGAGCTGGCTCTGCAAGCTTATTCACTTGGCCCTGGACCATACCTCATCTGCAGCTGGCTTATTCTTACCAGTAGGCAGCTGCTGATATTTGAGGCAGTAATTGGAGAATGTTTGGGAAACATTGGTGTTCTTTCAGCTGGGTTTGAGGAATTGCTCTCCTGCTACTGCCATGCCTGGTACTGGTTCCTGGTAACAATCACTGAGGTAGTGGGTAGTTAATCCTCACTACCTTGGGAGAGTATCCTCAGCTGTGCTTGAAGCAGTCTCTCATAGGTAGGACACAGCTGCTGCTTAGGCTTACTACACATCTATCCTAGGCAGGGTGTGGAGAGATGGTATTTAACTTGGATTACTGTGTATACTCATTCTGCTTCTAAACTAAAAATGCCCTAGCATCACAGTTAAGCAACAGTTTAGTGTTTATTGGTGGCTGTCCTGCCGCATGTGTTTGATTGTTTGTTGTCACCTGAAATTTGTGTCGCTTGAAGAAAGATCTTGTCCAGCAAGTTTAATTTTTAAAACATGATACTTGTGTTCAGTGCCTGTCCTGTGCACAAGCTGTCAGTCTTGTCTGTGACAAATGCAGCTGTATTTTGGACAACCAGCCAAGGCCAGAAAGGGGGATGGGAAGCTGTGCATAAGCTCCTGTGAACTGAGTATGCAAAATTCTTCTGCAGTAATGTGAAAATCCAAGTAGCCTGGAATAAATTAGTATTGTATTGTTTAGAAAAAGCAGAGAAGCCAGTGATGTGCTGAGACAGAAAAGAGCTTTAGAAAGCTTAAGGACCTTCATAAATTACGTTTATGCCAATCCCATGAGGGAACGGAATTCAAGGCAGCTGAAATGATTTGTGGGAACACTGCAAGAGCATTTACTGGGTGGGTAAAAACTTTTAAAACTGATTCCAAGGAAGGTTGTAGCCAGTAACTTTACTTGATCTGTGCTTTTGTTAGCTGTGGAGATGAAGTGTTTCAAGGAAGAGCAAGTCAGTTGCAGTGTAGCCTTAAAGTGATCTGTTGTGTTTCAAATATAAATCAACTCTTGTTACTGCTTTAAAAAATAAAGTTGTGGGATTTTTCACTTCTTTGGCAGACTTTGTGAGTTCAGGTAGACTTCGTTTTTCACCACACACAGAGCACAGTCTAGGGATTTAGCATCTTTTCGTTCATTTTCTTTGCAATGTATCTGTATTGTTTTACATTTAACCTGCAGCATTATTTCAGGGATGTGTGATTGAGTATTTTTCTTAATGGAGAGGAAGGGTTTTTAAAAAGCTGCAAATGAAAACCTCATGAGGCAGAAACCTTTAACATTGCTAGCAGGTCTGCTGTCATCATTACAGACTTCCTTCTGTAGATGGTAAAAGTAGCTGCTGTAAGCAGATTGCTGGCAGATGTTTTTTATAGGATACTCATCATTTGTGGTGAGTTCACTGAAATAGGTTGAAATTGAAGATTTATGTAACTTACTGTCAAGATTTTGGCTGTTTTAACTGGTGTTAGGTACCATACATATGACACTTAGCATATATATACATGTTTGTGTTCACTATGTGTGCTCTGTGCCCCTCTACAGTGTCCTCAGTGGATTGTGGAATGTCTTTGTGCTTGTAGAAATGCACAAGCAACCTATACTGGTAGATTGAAAATGAATGACTTAGCTAAAATGGCTAAACTTAACTGTAAAAGGACTTCCTTAGTCACTTTGGAAAGTCCTGTGTGTGTTTTCCATGCCAGTGTCTATTGATTGTGAGAAGCACTGAGCTGGCATTTGGGAACTTAGTAGTATTGGAAAATATATTGCATCATCTCTGTAAAGCTTTGGCATTTTCAGTAGTAGATGCAGGAGATATTAGTTTTGTTACTGTAATGATATTCTTCTCTGTAGATAACATTTAACTTAGTTATTTTCTCTCAAATGTTTTTCCCCCCATTTTCTGTATAATAGCACATTCGCTGAGGTGCAGAATCACATGGCAACCATTTGGGAGTAAACATCTGGGTAAAAAGTTATGCAGGAATCAAGAAAATTGTGGTAGTGCTCAGCTCAGAGTATAATTTGTTGTTGGTCCTCTCTCAATCTCTGTGAAAGCTTCAGTCTAGACAAGTGAAGCTTCAGTGAGCTCTCTTGAAAGCTCAGTCCTTAAATGGTTTCTGTCTCAAATGTAATAGCCTTCAATTTTCATCATGTTTTCATTCAACACTAATACCATATAGCTAGAAGTGACTTAATTCTCATAATACTAGTGTGGGATAGGTAACAAAGCTAATTTTTTATCCTGCTATGAGCCAAATTACTGCTCATTTGTTCCTGCTGACTAATAAGAATAATTGGCTCCCACTTTTCCTTTTCAGTGTTTCGTAGGCAGTTATCAAAAATATCCTTTTCCGCTTTAATTCTTTGGGCAGAAGTTACTAATTCTTGAATCTCCCAGCCCTCCCTGCCATCTTTTCATCTGCTAAAGTTTCTGAATAATTGTACTTACTTGAAATGATGCTCAGTGTAGTGCTGGCCAGCTTCAATTATGATTTTGGCAGAACAGTTTATAGAATCCTAGAATGGTTTAGGTTGGAAGGAACCTTCAAGACCATCTAGTTCCAACCATCCCACCATGGGCAGGGACACCTCCTGCTTGCTCAAGGCCACATCCAGCCTGCCTTTGGAAACTGCCAGGCGTGATGGCTCCACAGATGTTCAGGGCAACTTGTTCCAGTGCCTCACCACCTTTATGGGGAAGAATTTCTTACGTCTTGTCTCAATCCAGCTTCTTCCAGTTTGAAGCCATTGCCTCTCATCTATGCCCTGTGCAAAGTTCCTCTCTATCTCTCCTCTAGCCCACTCCGAATGCTGGAAGGCTTCTCTAAGGTCTTCCTACAGCCTTCTGTTGAACAACCCCAGCTCTCTCAGCCTGTTCTCATAGCAGAGCTGCTGCAGTCCTCTAGTCATCTTCATGACCTCCTCTAGTCTTGCTCTAACAGCTTGGTGCCCTGGTGCTGGACACAGGACTTCAGGCAGTGTCTCAGCAGAGCAGAGGGACAGATTCCTCTCCCTCAATGTGATTCTTGAGTTACATCTGATTTTTTTTTTGTTATATTCCTGTTAACTGATTCACAGTGACAAGCCCAGTTTTCCTTTGTGCCAACATTATTTGCTTAGGCGGTGATGTTCCAACCAAGTCTGGAATGATGGTGTGCTTCTGTGCCTTATGAAACGTCTTAAGAGGAAAACCCCCATCCCAGCAGGGCCTGCCTCTTTGTTACAGTAGCTGTAAGAGTGTGAAAGTCAGGTCCAATTCTTGTTGCTTGCTTGTGTGAATCAGAAGTCCTCTGTGCCTGCAAGTGGGAGCTGTATTATGGAGGAGTAGGAGGACATGTGTTGCCTTTCCCTCCCTGCTCAGAGCAGCAGGTTGCTGACATCTCTGTGGCCTGCATTTAATTCTTCTGTCATGAGACGTATATTCTAATCTGCTCATGGCTACTTCTACTCCTTTTTGTGATTAAAATACAAAACATACACAGAAGTGATATTTGATCCACCCTAGCTTTGTATCCCATAAATATTCATCCAGTGCTTTTAGCTTAATGAAAATGCTCTATGATATTACAGGTATCTATTCAACAGCTCATTCTCCGTGGCCTCTCAGAGTTAAACTTAACTGGCTTTTGGCCAACTGTTGATGCATGGGCACATCTTAATTTAGGCTTAATGTAAAGCAAATGAATGGGGATCCTGTGCAAGAATTCATCTTGGAACTATCACTTTGTGTGTTTCTAGTGGCATTTCTTCTTTACTCCTTCCAGTGGGTCTGTTTGTGTATTCTTTCTTCACAGCCATCTCTCATCTCCCTTTGTTGCTGGTCCCAGACCTTCTTCCGTCCTGCCTGATCTTTTCTTGTTAGATGTTTTGGGTCTTACCCTAGGCTGTTTTGTTTGTTTTGTTTCATTGTTTGGTGCCAGCAGGCTGAGAAAAATCCTTAAGATTCAAAAGTTTTAGATTAGAGAAATGCCAGAACATGTTGCATCAGATCTTGACATTCATGCTTAACAAGATGCTGACTGGAGATGATTTGGACTCTTTGTGACCCAGAGTTACACTCTTATACAATTACGAGCTTGAGATGATGGCTGTGCCCTGTAAAGTAACAGAAAATAGAGCTGAGATTCTCTGTTACTTTGGGTTGCATTTCTTGCATCTTAAAACCAGAAATTATACTTTTTTTTTTTTTCCCTACAGTAAACTGGAAACACATTTAAATTGCTATTTAAAGACATTAAGAGGAGATTCTTGCCCATAAGAGTGGTGAGGCACTAAAAAAGTTTGTCCAGAGAAGCTGTAGAATCTCTAGGCCTGGGAGGCTTGGATGAGACCTTGAGCAAGCTGGTCTGGTAGGAGGTGTCTGCCCATGGCAGTAGGTTAGAACTAGGTGATCTTGAGGGTCCCTTCCAAACCATTCTAGGTTTCTATGAAATGCAGCATAAAGGTGAAAAAGAATCTCTTGTTATCTCCCTGCCTTCAGAAGCAGGGACTTTAAGCTTTATGTGCTGTGAGAGGTTGTGAAAAATCAAAATTCAAGTCTTTGCTTGTTTCAATGTTAATAGCATACAGATACAATATGTCTGAATAGGCAGTGTTACACTTCTGTCTCATGGCTTGATAGGCACACTGTAATTCTGGAAGGACTTCAGTCTCTGCAGCTTTAATGCATACCTGAAAGTTTACTTAGGAAAAAAGGAAGTGTTCAGTCTTTATTTGGGTGCTTTAAGGTTACCTGTAGATGCAGTAAGACAAGTAATATAAAGGAGTCACTCTCAACTCATGACTGTAGTCATCTTAAAATTTATTTCTTTTCCTGGAGCAAACAGCACACTCAGTAATTAAAATTACTGTGATAATGTTTTTTTAATTAATCTTATACATTATTTTTTCTGAGAGAGATCCTTAAAGAAAAATACCTTCTCTGACTGTAGAAACTTTGGGTTGATGGAAGACCTTGTTACTGGCATTTTAGAGGGCTGTAACATACAGGTTTTGTCAGACAGTTTTGATTAGCATGAAGTGCTTGTTATGGCTTGAGCTGAAGTAGAATTTGAAGGAGTTAGTTTCTGTTGATGTGATGCAGATGTGGTCTGTAGTCCAGAAAGGGGCACAGCTTCTTTTAGATCCCTGTTGTAAATAACTTGTGTGGTAGCTGTCTGTTCCTCCTGAATGCAAGGTGTGGGTATGCTGGAAGCACATGTGTAGAGTATGAGGAGATAGTGACTTATGAATCTAGTCTTTAATTGTAGTAGAAATGTTCATTGCTAAAATCCAAAAGCTGGAAACAGACCTGGCTTGAGTTGATTGAAAGCAATGTGGAAAAAAAAAATCTTGTCTCTTTCTTTACTTAATTGTTAAGTTAATGTGTAACTGTGGTGAAGCAATCTCTCTCTTCCCTTCCCCAGTAGTAAAACGTGGTGCATGTTTATGTTAGTGTCTTTTTAAAATGAAAAAATCCATCTGTGACCTGTTGAAAACCGTTTCCGATTGGCTGATTTTGTTTTTCTTTTTTTGTTAGATGAAAGGGGCACTGACTGAAATTATCCAGCTCGCTACCTTGGATTCAGACCCCTGGGTCTTAATGGTAGCTGATATTTTAAAATCCTTTCCAGATACTGGCTCCCTTAACCTTGATCTTGAAGAACAGAATCCCAATGTTCAAGATATTTTAGGAGAGCTTAGAGAAAAAGGTAAGCCTTTGGTGTTGGGGGGAATCGCAGGAGTGTGGTGCCTTGTTTCAGAAATAGCTAGCTGTTGCACAGGCAGTTCTGCTATCTTACTGGTACCAAGACAGGCGCTATGTCTTGTCTCCTACTGCTGTAGTCTGACACCTGGCATGTTACTGGCCTGGGAACTGTGATCTTTGAGGAATGCTAACTTCTCAAATGATCTTTTCACACATCATCAGAACTTAAATGTCAGGAGTTAGCCCTGAGTGATTGTGAGGGGCAGCACACAAATGAACGTGGGTTTGTTAGTGTTGCATATGCGCTGGTGGCTAAGAACTGCCTTCCTGCAGCCTAGTGAGTTGAGGTTTCAGGTTGCTTTGCTTAGGATGTGTAGTGCCAGAGAATACACTAAGGCTGATTCTGCAGTGCTTGTGTGGGAGCACCACCATTCTCTTGGCGAAGTGGGGTGCATCTCTGCTTTGTGTCCTCCTCTAGGTAATGAATCATAGGATCATAGAATTATTTGGACTGCAAAAGGCCTTTAAAATTGAGTCTGTGTACTAGCACTACCAAGCCTACTGTTAAACCACATCCTCAGCACCACATCTACATTGCTTTTAAGTATATCCAGGAATGTGATTCAGCCACCTCCCTGGACAGCCTGTTCCAAGCCTTGACAACACTTTCAGTGAAACTTTTTTACTGATAGCCATCCTAAACCTTCCCTGGCACAGCTTGAGGCCATTTCCTGTAGTGCTATCACTTGGCACTTGGGAGAATAGAGCAACCCCACTTTCTCAAGGTGGAGCCTTATCAGGGGGACAATCAACTTCCCTGGTCTTGCTGGCCATGTTATTGCTAATCCGGGCCAGGATGCTCTTGGCTGCTTTGGCCACCTGGGCACACGGTGGCTTATATTTAGCTGGCTGTTGACCAATGTTCCCAGGTCTTTTTCTGGAGGTAATGAGGTGCTGAGGGGGAGGCTGATCACAAGAGTTATGCTGCTGATGTCTGTTAGCTAGGGATTGCCTAGCAGCTGAAAATACTGGCTCAGGCACTTGCACAGTTGCTGCTTTCAAACATTGTTTAAGTGGTGATGCAAATCCTCCTTCAGTGGATTTGATTTACCACAGTGCCTAGAAAAAGCCCTTGGGCATCAAGGGACAGACATGGAATTGCAGCAGACCAGTAAGGAAATGAGTTGGAGGCAGAAGTGTTTTGTCCTTCTATAAACTGTTTTGGAGTAGTTTAAAAGTAATTTTAAAGGAATCTGAGAATTCAGTAATTCTTATCTTTTCCTCTTGACAGTAGCAGCATGTTTAAGATACCTATAATTTGGCTAGGTGTATCTAATAACTGGTTATATGCTATGTGATAATCAAAACTGAGTTACTCGATGTACAAACAAGGAATCTGAAATTTACCCCTAGCTTTACAGTCTAGTTGCAAAACGTTGTGTAATTAGCTATCAAAGAGGTGCTAACACCTGTGTGTACTGTGTTAACTCTTCACGCAGTAAGTGAATGTGAAACCTCAGCTATGTTGCCCTTGGAATGCCAATACTTAAACAAAAATGCCTTGACAACACTGGCTGGGCCACTTACTCCCCCAGTGAAACACTTCCAGTTGAAGAGGAAACCTAAAAGTGCCACTCTGAGAGCTGAACTCTTGCAGAAGTGTAAGTACTCCTACAACTAGTTGAAAAGAAAATTTTTGTTGCATCTTACAACTTACTTTACACAGTCTTTATCCCCATGCTGGAAAAGTACAATCACATTTTCTATTAGAGCTTTGTCTGATTATTTTTTTTTCCTTAGACTGATACCTGGGGGAGAACAGATCCAAGTCATTCTGGCCACGATGACATTAAAATTCTTATGTTGATTTAAATGCTCTTCAGATTTCAAAGCCTACAAAAAAAGCTGTAGCTTTTGAAAGCACAGATGCATCCTCTCATGGATTTAACAGTCTGTTGTGCAGAGCCAAAGGGCAGCTCTGGTTCAAACTCCTGAAACAAAACTAATAGGAGAATCTGGCTTTATTTTATAATGCTTTTGCAACAGGGAGCAAGAGCTGCTGGTTCTTTCCTTTGCTCACTAGGGCTTTATAGGGTGTGAAAGACACGAGAGCTTCTGCTAACAGAAGGCTACATTTGTGTGCATGTATCTATTGGTAGCCATCTGAACCTAAGTGATTTTGAACTAGTTAACTGTACCTACTGTTCTGATGCAGTGGCGTGCTACTTCCCTGTGTGTCACTTGAACAGTTGGTCTGATTAAATGCAAGATTTGAACTCTTTTATGGCATTCCAGAGAACTTCTAAAGTGTTTCAGTCTTTGAGTAAATGGTCTACTCTGATAATTTCTGCTAGCTCAAACCATCTTGTCAGTTGCAGAGTCATTGATTTTTGCATTTTCTCTAAATATTGTTTGCCTCAAATGTCTTGGGATTTAATGAAAACAAGTCTGTAATAAACATTTTTGAGAAGCAGTAGTGTATTATTCTAGCACAGATTCTGTAATAACTAAACTAATTTTATTTCCTCTTTTTAGCAACAGAAACTGCACAGCAACTCAAGAAGACTGCAGGGGTGCCTTTCCATGCCAAAGGCAGGGGACTAGTCAAGAAGATAGACACAACAAGTATGGCTCACCTTCTTCACTTTTGGGAAGAAAATCTGATCAATAGTCTTGGATAAAATTGCTGTCTAGTTTTTCACTAAAACTGCATTCTTTTTGAAGCAAAGGATTTCTGTCTCCCTCTCCTGATATTTCAGTGTTCCTGACATGTCTTGTCAGAACAAGAGTGTGGGTTTTTTCTTAAATGGCAAGTACGGCTGCTCTGCCTCAAAACTGTACACAGCTAGATCATGCTGTAGGCTTTGATAAGGAATAATTTGCATCACTCCAGGAATAACTCCTGACTAAGCAACAGTAATCTGCTGTGCTCTTCAAAATAGTGTGAAGTAGCCTGAAACTGTATTGTATTTGTATAATTGTGTGGAGGAAGGGAAGGGGACAGTGTGCTCTCTATAGCCGAGGCTGTGCAGTGCCGTCAATCGAATGGACACAGCAGACGTGTGTAATTGCTCTTCAGTCCTGTGTTAATAGAGTTCAGCTGTTTGAAGCTCCAGAACTGCTTGATTTTTTTCAAATGAGTCTTTGGATAGGAGCAAGGAGAGAGATCCAAAGTTGATTACTTAAAATTGCTGCACAGGTGTAACATTTTTGGCCACCAATACAATTCTGAGGTGTAAAACCTGAGTGATTTCTTGGTGTGGTGTCTGGAAGCTATGAAACACTTTGTACTGATGTTATCAAAGATGTGGTTTTGAGCACTGAAGTTGTGCCATGTGTTCATGAAGGAAATGCAGAAGTGTAGCTGTAATTTGAACTAAAAATTGGCTCAGCATAGAAATTGACCATTAGTTCTTGGCATTATTTTTAGCCATTTCATTAATAAAGTGGATATTAGATTTGGCTTTTAGAGCCAGGTGGTCTCTAGAAATAAAAGCTGTGGGACCAGCTGGGATTTACTCTACTGGATCTTAATCACATTGGTGACAGAGGGTTGTCTTATGATGAAAAGATTTTTGTCAGCACAGCATAAAATCCTACAAAGGTTTGGGTTGGATGGGACCTTCAAGATGAGCCTTTTCCAACCCCCTTGCCACAGGCAGAGACACCTCCTACTAGACCAACTCAAGGCTCTGTCCAACCTGCCCTTGAACCCTGCCAGTCTTGGAGTCTCCACAACTTTTGTGGAGCCTGTTGCAGTGCCTCATCACCCTCATGGCAAAGAATTTCTTAATGTCTTATTGAGGTTTTCAAATGGGTGGGTATGATAAGAGTATCAGGAAGCTGAAAGATGTGATATAGATAAATATGTGTGTCCCCCTGATGTAGCAGCTGCTAAGTGCTGTTTTCAGCACTTAGGCATGAGGTGGAAGGGTAACAGTGTAAAGCTGGGGGGCAAAACAGCTTCTCACAGGTGTAGCAGTGTTTGGTGAGAACTGAAGTGGCAGGTTTTTCTGCTGTGCTGGCCCAAATTTGGTTCTGCTTGTGCAAACTGCAGAATTTCAAACCCTTGTGTGAAATAGCAGCTTACCTTTCCAGCAGGTGATGAGCCCTTAACTCTGCAGAAGCTTGGCTAAGTCTGATGAGTTTCACCAAGTACCTCAATATTGCCGAAGTGGCTCTTTGAACGCTAAGAATGGGATTCAGTGTAGTACAGGCAGTTCCCTGTTAGAAACTTCTGAAGTTAAAGGGGCAGCGGGGTGAGTGTTAAGCCAAAGAACTCCTTATTCATTAGTTACGAAAGACAAATGTTACAGCTGTTGCCTTTTTTGATCTTCCCTAAGCACCACTCAAAGGAATACCAAAACAAGCTCCCTTCAGGAGTTCTTCGGCACCCAGTGTGTTTAGTCCTTCTGGAAACAGAACTCCTATTCCTCCTTCAAGAACAACTTTGCGCAAAGAAAGAGGAGTAAAGGTAGCTGCTCTCTTTTACTCTCTTGTTTTCCTGCCCAGTTACACTTCCTGATTGAAATGGAGTTTCTGTTGCTGTGTTGAGTAAAGTAACAATGTATTAAAGAAAGAACTAAGGATAATACTTGGAGAACAACTATATTAAATTTAAAAATGGTTGTAGAATCAGTAGGAAAAGAATTTGCTGAGGGTGCCCTTAACCCCCTTGTTCAGATCGTCGATCATTATTCAATTCTCTAAGTTCTTTATTGACTTTGTTTTTAGCTTTTAGATATCTCTGAGCTGGATATGGTTGGTGCTGGCCGTGAAGCAAAGAGAAGAAGAAAGACTTTAGGTTGGTACTACATGCTACTTACGAAGGCTATTAATATACCTGCAACTAGGATCTAGATTTGTAGTCCCATTTTATTCTTTCATTTATTGAAACATATCTTCAGCTATATTTTAAAAAGGGGTGGAAAGCCCCAGCCTGAAATCGCTTTAAGGGAGGATTTTTAGTTGTCTTTTTTTTTATTGCTCTTGCTGTGTGTGTGTAGGTTACAATTCAACTCAAATTGCATGAAAGGATGGAACTAGGTAGTTGTGCTTTGAGCAGCGGATAGGTGGGATGGTTTCAGGACTGGAATTGTTCTGAGATGTTTTGATTTACTTCTGCCTCTGTGGCAAATTAAAAACTAATGTTGGAAAATTTATGCTCATCGCAGATTCTGGCTGAGAGATCAAGTGAATGACATCTGATAGACTTCACTTAAGTGAAGTGAGTGCAGTGCTGTACTTAACCATATCAGGTTATTTGTGCCAGAACAACCTTTTTGTGTACCATCTCAGGAAAAATTGTAACTGCAATTGGGCTTTGCTTTCTGATATCACAAAGTTAGTCAGTTCTGCCTATTGACTCAGTTACTGTACCTTGATGGATATGCACTGTGGGTCAGTTGATAGCGGGGTGGATTATAAAACTGCAGATGAAGATAGACTTGCATCTACCTGCGTCTCAAAGCTTGTTGCAGCAGAGTGAGAAATGCATTTTTATATCTCTGTTTAAAAATGTATTTGATTTAATATCTCAGAAGACTTCCTTGAACTGACTTCTATTTTTATGCAATAGATACAGAAGTTGTGGAAAAGCAAGCCAAAGAAGAAACAGTAGTGGAAAATGCTACCCCAGATTATGCTGCTGGTCTCGTATCTACACAGGTAAAGCTACACAACACCCATTCCAGCCTCACAAATGCCACGCTGCATGCAAGATCATCTATAGTTAAATACCAGATGTGGCATTTTCTTTGGCTTCTTCCTACAAGACATCTGTCATGAGGGGCAAATTTCAGTGATGCAGGGTAACTGTTGCACCCTTCCAACCAAACAATTGTATGGTTCTGTGACTCCTTGCAGGAGAACCTTCTCCATAAGGTTTTATGTTGTCTTGGACTGTGCCTTTTAAAGCAACTTCTATCTGAATTAGGGAAAATGAAAGCTGCTTTTCCTGCTCTAGGGTAATGCTAATGTCTGAAGTTTGTGTAGGGAGTTAAAGTTGAAATGGTGAAGCTGCTTTAACAGAGGAGTCCATCGTAAAGTTCAAAAAGAAGTACCATAGCAGAACTAATGTTGAAATAGCTTAAAATGCAGCAGCAGCGGCAGAGGAATCCATGCAGGTGTTTCTGCTCTGTTCCAGAAACTTGGCCCATTGAACAATGAGCCTGCACTACCTTCTACAAGCTACTTACCTGCAACCCCCAGCGTGGTGCCGTCTTCCTCCTATATCCCCAGCTCTGAAACACAGCCAGGTAAAAGCTTTTTCTCTGCCTTCAGATCTAATACCTCAAACTCTCTACAGTTCTCCTGTCTAACTCTTTGATGGACAAAACTACTGTCCCTCAACTCCAGTGCAGTGTAACTGTAGCAGTGGAAGAGTGTAGGCTTTGGGTTTGGGGTAAGCAGATGTGTCATCTAATCATAGAATCCTGGAATGGTTTTGATTGGGAGAGACCTTCAGGATCATCTAGTTCGAACCCCCCTGCCATGGGCCAGGACTACTTCCACTAGACCAGCTTGTGTGAGCATCTTGAGCGTTGCCAGGCTTAGAGCCTCCACAAGGTCTCAGGGCAGCCTGTTCCAGTGCCTCATCACCATCATAGGGAATTTTTTCCTCATGTCTCATTCTCAGTCCAGCTTCTTCCAGTTGAAAGCCATCACCCCTCATCCTGTCGCTCCATCCATTTGTACAAAGTCCCTCTCCAGCTCTACTGTAGCCCACTTCAAATCCTGTAAGGTGTCAGAAATGGAAGCATATTGTTTTTAAGACTTAACCAGCAGGCTCTTTAAGTCAAACAAGTGAAGTAATTTGATTTGTTCCTTCCTATGTAACAGAAAATCCCTGAAGAGAAAGCACTCCCGTATGTGATGTTCTATACACAAATCCATTGCATGCACTTGCAAAACAGTGGCTTCCAATAGTCAGCTACATTTCTAGAGACAAGTATATATTAGCTTTCACACAGGCTGGGATCAAGCCATCCACTTTCCTTTTATCTTGTTCTGACAGTCTGATAGATAATAACTGAGCTCCTGCATGTTTTGACAAGTGCTGCATTACTTTAAAGTCTAGAAAATTGTCTGCAGTGAAACCCAGCATTTGTACAAATCCTTTATTTGTACACTTTTAACACACTTGGGTTTACTTTTCCTGCTCTGCTGCAACTCAAGTCTTAAAAGGAATTGTATCAGTTTGCATTAACAGATGTGCCCAACCAGGCTTCATCAGCAGACCCTGTAGTTAACTGAGAACCAAGGTTTCAGTTGAGTACATTATGTTGACTCCTTTTTGCAGCTGGGTGCTGCAGCATTTGTCCTCGTGTCATCTTGGTCACTGTAGCAAAACCTGATCACTTGGCTCTGACATGGTTCAGAATCTAGCTGAAGGTCCACGCAAATTTTTCTCTGGCAGAAAATTGGCATCTCCAAGAAAGGTTGCAGCCAAGTCCACATCAGTGTTGTCAGCAGTTAGTATAATTTTCCAGAGCCTGTATACAACAGCAGGAAAAGCCTAGTTTAAAGTTCTGTCTTTTTTGGTGCAGTGGGAGTAATTTTTTTTTTTTTGTATTCCTTGTCTATAGTTAACTCTTTCCTTGATGCAAGATGCATGCAGGTGATGTCTAGTGGTCATGGAGATCATAGAATCATAGAAGAGGACAGGTTCTGGGGAGGAGAGAAGCAGAGGCAGC
The DNA here is from genome assembly GCA_013400475.1 of Tricholaema leucomelas. Lineage (NCBI taxonomy): Eukaryota > Metazoa > Chordata > Aves > Piciformes > Lybiidae > Tricholaema lacrymosa > Tricholaema leucomelas. The sequence goes on along the minus strand of WAAF01009199.1, from coordinate 182,847 downwards.
ACCAGGCTTCATAGAATCATAGAATCATAGAATGGTTTAGGTTGGAAGGGACCTCAAGGATCATCCAGCTCCAACCCCCTGCCATAGGCAGGGACACCTCCCACTAGAGCAGGCTGCTCAAGGCCTCATCCAGCCTGGCCTTAAACACCTCCAGGGAGGAAGCATCCACAACCTCCCTGGGCAACCTGTGCCAGTGTCTCACCACCCTCACTGTAAAGAACTTCCTCCTAACATCCAGTCTAAATCTCCCCTCTGCCAGCTTAAACCCATTCCCCCTCGTCCTGACATTACCAGACCTTGTCAATAGTCCCTCCCCAGCCTTCCTGTAGGCTCCCTTCAGATACTGGAAAGCCACTCTAAGGTCTCCTCGAAGCCTTCTCTTCTCCAGGCTGCAGAGCCCCAACTCTCTCAGCCTGTCCTCATAGCAGAGCTGCTGCAGCCCTCTGAGCATCTTCGTGGCTCTCCTCTGGACTGGCTCCAGCAGTTCCATGTCCTTCTTGTGCTGGGGGCTCCAGAACTGCACACAGTACTCCAGGTGGGGTCTGAGGAGAGCAGAGTAAAGGGGGAGAATCCCCTCCCTTGCCCTGCTGCCCACACTGCTCTTGCTGCAGCCCAGCACAGGGTTGCTGTCTGGGCTGCATGTGCACACTGCAGGCTCATGTTGAGCTTTTCGTCAACCCAGACCCCCAGGTCCTTCTCCTCAGGGCTGCTCTCAGCCATTCACCACCCAGCCTGTATCTGTGCCTGGGATTGCACAGACCCAGGTGCAGGACCTTACACTTGGCCTTGTTAAACGTCATGAGGTTGGCCTGGGCCCACCTCTGCAGCCTGTCCAGGTCCCTCTGTTGAGTATGAGATGTTGAGTAGATGGTTGGACTTGGTGTCTAGAGGTGTTTTCCAACCTGATTATTTTATGATCCACAGATCTGTCTGGTGTAATCTGAGATTGTGTAATTAAGACTTGTTCAGCATCAGCCTAGCGGAGTTAGAGAATGGTTGGACTGGATGATCTTAAAGGGCTTTTTCAACCAAAGCAATTAATTGATTCTGTGATTTCTAATCCTGCTAAGGCCAAAATACAGTCATTACAACAATATAAGCTAAAGCTCATAGGAAGCAGCCTCAAATCAGTAAATCTGATATCCATTAGACATCAAATACAGTGTAGTCCAATATGGAGAACTGGTCACCTTAGCTTCAGCAGGAATTAGACACTGGGTGGAAGGAGCTTTAGCTCTCAAGCTATATAGATAGTGTAGGACACACTGAAACATGGAGCTGTGATGGAGTGATCTGTTCTGTAGTGTTCTTTAGAGGCCATTGGGAATGCTAATCCCTCCTGGGGGACTGCAGTGTTTTCAATGGTCCTGGTTTGTGTTCTTGCAGCTGGCTCTGCACGAGAGGGCTTGCAGGCTAACAGGCAAACTGAAGAGCCTGCAGCGCCAAGTGCCACCACAACTCTTCCTGCACAGTTCAAACAGAGGACGCCCATGTACAACAGTAACTCTAATCCACCTGCAACTACACCTACCTCACCCCTAACACCTACCACCCCTCCTGCCATCTCCCCTGCGGCACAAGCACCACAAGCAGCCCCCCAAACTCAGCAACAGCCACCACCCAAGAAGAGCCTCTCTCTGACAGTAAGTAAAACCATGTTCTTTTTTATTCTTTTTGATGCAGAATGGAAAAATCTCAGCTTTTTATTGCTGATCTCACTTACTATCCTGGCAGCTCCTGGCCTGTGAGTCACAGAATGAGTGAGGTTGATGGGATTTTTTTTCATAACCAAAGATAATGAAAATGTTTTGTGACTTAGCCTTGCTGTCTTAGTGTTAACCACAAGGTTTTTAGTTGTGCTGTGGTAATGTCCAGTGAAATATCTTTGTTTACTGCTACTTGCTTTGTGAAGTGTTGCATTACTTCTAAAGAATTTTAGGAGACAGATGTATTTCCAGCAGAGCTGTTGCCCAGCAAATTGCAAATAATTTAAGCTGCTGAAAGGATGCTGTCGTTGCTGAGGCAGGAAAGATACAAATGGTTTATTCTAAAACAACAACCTCAACCTTTATTTCTTGATCCTCTCACCCTGCCACTTCACATCCTTTAAAGCCTGAAAGTGGGGAAGAAAAACTAAAAAGCAATTATAAAGCTCCTCAAGCTTCTTATTGATGCTGTGTTGATAGATAGTAGGTGCATGCTTGCAGCCAAGCAATGATGCACCTGATTTGAAGATTTTGAGCACATCTCTTAAGCCTGGTTTGTGAGATTGGAACCTGAAGAGACTGGATGACTTTTTCAGTATTCCTACTTCGTTTGTTGAAGGCAAAACAAATTCCTTGCAAGCTGGGTTTGTTGGATTGCGGAAGAAGCAGTGGGCTTTCTTCCTAAGGTCATAGTACAAAATTGAGAATGTAAACATTAAATCTCTTAACAGGTGTTTCTCTTAAGGTAGGAGTCTTTTTTTTGTCAGCTTCAGAACCCACATGTTTAGGTGTAAGCATTAGAGGAAAAAGCCTTGAGGTTAAGTTTTTTTCCTTTGTTTGCTTCTTGTAGGCCTACAAACTTGCACCTTACTCTTTCATGCTTGTGTGTGGGTATTGATGTGGTGTCTGCTGGCAATGTTTTCTCCACTGGAACTCCTGTTTGTGTCTGTTGCAGAGGGAGCAAATGTATGCTGCACAGGAGATGTTCAAGACTGCAAACAAAGTGACAAGGCCAGAGAAGGCTCTTATCCTTGGATTCATGGCAGGATCCAGAGGCATGTATTGAAACTGATTTGGCTTGCTTTTGTGCACTTAGAAATGCTAGGCTGTATTTCAGGTTTAAATGTGCGCATGTGAGTGCAAGGCTTGGTATAGCTTTGCCCTGTCCTGGTCTCTTCTTTCCTCAGGGCTGTAGCCAGTTTTGTGGGCTGTAGTTCTATCTGGAAATGGATCTGTGGAGTTTATTTCCAAAAGTCAAACAGTCAGAGTCCAAAAATGGTTTGGTTTGGAAGGGATCTTAAAGATCAGGTAGTTCCAACCTGTGCCGTGGGCAAGGACACCTTCCAGTAGACCAGGTTGTTCAGAGCCTCATCCAACCTGACCTTGAACAATTCCAAGGAGAGGGCAGCCACAGCCTCCCTAGGCAGCCTGTTCCAGACTCTTGCCACCCTCCCTGTAAAGAATTTCTTCCTAATATTCACTCTAAATCCATCAGAGCAGTTGCTAAGTACAACCTAGACATAATGAAACAACTGTAATAGCAGGACTTCGGCTGCCTTTTTTTCTCTCAACGCCTATCAGAGCAGTGAACAGACTGGTTAGGTACTGCTAGTGTCTAGAAGACCTATGAATGTAAGTTCTTTGGCAAGTGGAAGTACAAGCTGGGTAGCACAGAGCCTCCTTTCTAAGTTATTAGCATTGGACGTGGAGCACCTGTGGTCTCAGACTGTAGGTAATCACAGGAGAGAAGCTGTCTCATATCTAGATCCTGTTCTCTATTGGCCCTAGTAGACCAAGGCTCTTTTACCTGGAAGATTATCAGACGCAAGATGAGAAGGAGCTTAAGAGACCTTAAGTGAACCATATCATCTGTGCTGGCTCTGGTTTCTAATTTGGTATTTGAAGGCTCTTACCACTCGAGTGCTGGAGCCTAAATGTAGCTCAACATTGAAGATGAACAGGGTAGAGTTACTCTAATCCCTGGGCTCCAATGAAGTTTTGTCTATCTTGCATTAATGACGGTTCCTTTAGTTCTAAATGATGCTTCAAATTGCTAGAGGAGGGTGTGGTTGAATATCTACATGGACAGCTTTTTGGAATACAAAGTAATAACTGTTTGGGCTTCAAGAACAGCTGGAGATTGAATGAAGCTTTTAATGACAAAATGTATCCCAAATAAAATAACCCTGGTAGCTGAAGTTTACCAACTCCCATGTCAAATAAGCTTCTCTTCTGTCTCCTGAGGCAGGCAGGAATGACACTGGCATGCTTTACTCGCCCTTTTGTTGTTCTTCCAGTTAGTTTAGCCTTGGGTTCTGGGTTTGTTGTCTCAGTTTATGGTATTTGGAGGGAGAAAGATGTTTGTGTGGCTGCTTGCCACACAAACTTTCTGGATTTCAGGTTGGTTCGTTTGGTTTAAGGGTGGTTTTTTCAGCATCAAAATCTCTTAAGTGGTGTTTTATCTCTCCTAATACAACACTGAAATGTGTAACTTGTTCCTATTCTTGTTTTCACAGAGAATCCTTGCCAAGAGCAAGGTGACATCATCCAAATCAAACTCAGTGAGCATACAGAAGATTTACCAAAGGCAGATGGCACTGGCAGCACCACCATGTTGGTTGATACTGTCTTTGAAATGAACTATGCTACTGGGGAATGGACCAGATTCAAGAAGTACAAACCTATCACTAACGTTTCCTAAGAGATGCATCAGCAGCAGATTGGACCAAATCAAGCTTAAAGTCAACCAGCTCATAGAATATGTCAACTGTACACATGAATGCCATTTTGTACATTTCTTACTACCCTCTAGAGTAAAAGTTGTGGCTCTTCAACCTGAGGGGGCTTGGTAACAGAAGATGGTGTCAAACTTGCTTGGTTTTTAATCTTGGGAGAGGGAAGGGTGAGCTTAGTGGGGAAAGTTGTTGATGTGATTTTTGCTTTCCTGCAGTTCAAGATGCCAGAAAAAAGCCATCACAGCAGAAAGGTTGCAGACAGGAGCAGTTTACCTCTGAGTACCAGAAGAGAAGATCCTGCAGTCATTCCTGGTTTACCACTGAGCAAGGGCACAGGTCTTTAGCTTAAAACTATTTCCTTTGATACTTGGGCATTTCAAAGCACCATGGGACAGTACTTGGTTGTTCTGATTCAGCTGCAGCATAACTATTGCAGGTGATAATGTCCAGTGTCTGATGGTATCCACTATCAGTTTAGCATATTGATGCCTGGGTCATAGGATGAGATTGAGCAACTTCCTTAACTTGCTACCTTGTGGGTGTCCATGCCCAGCAGGACCTAATCTGTATTTGGCATTATTTGAGAGAAACTGAGTATCATAACTTTCTGAACAGTAAAACAAAACTCAAACCAACATATCAGAAAGATCTAGCTCTTTGCCATGTAAGTCTTGATCTATGGCAGCTGATCTATGGCTCCTGCATAGCAAGCCCTTGGAACAGCATAACTTCAGCAGGGAGGAAGTTGGACTATTACATCTCAAAACTAATTGCAGCTTCATTTAAAAATGATCCCAGAAATGGTAGTGTGATTGGGAAGATTTGTTATCTTGAGGCAGTGTTAATTTGTTTGGCTCTGCAGCTGCAATGTGTTTGATTGCCAAGCCCTGATACAAAAAGCCGTGACTGACTGTAGCTGTGGTTCTCACCAGTGTAATCCTGTGGCCACAGTAACACTGGCATGCCAGTGTGCCTTTACTCCTAGTAGAAGCACACTTCCATCTTTATAACTGTGTCCACACCACTCATACAATCTAACTTTACTGGGACAATTAAAGCTTGCATTTCTTGGGGGACTTTGTACATAGGTCAGGACTCATAGAATCATAGAACAGTCTGTGTTGGAAGAGATCCTTTGGAAACTTGGATTCATCATTTGAGAGAAACTTCAGTTAAAGATCTGGACTCATGTGGAGCTGTGCTTGGTTGGGAGCTGTACTTAGAAGGAGGAAACACAAAGAGGAGTAGTACAGTGGCTGGTTGGTGATGACTGGAGGTTTGTGGTAGAGTGTAACTCACGGGACAAAACGAGGCTTTGCTTTTGTTTTGAAAAGAAAGCAGACCAAATCCCCAAAGAACACTTGGACTAACAAAGATGTTTAGATGATTACAGAGTCTTTTTGTGTACTGGGGAAGTTTTTATTACATTGTAATTTTAGTTGTGTTGGTGTTTTATTTTTAATGATCCAAAAGGACAGGCCAAGTATAAGTAATGAGGAAATCTGTATCCTATGGTGTATTATGTGACCAAAAGTGTAGGTTTCTTAACTTTATTTAAGCAAATGTATGGAATGTTTTAGCTCCTGTAATGGGCAAGTTACTGGATGGTTCCTGCTACCATCAGTATTATGCATGTAGTAGTGTGGAAGTTACTTGTGTGTAACTGCCACACTAGGGACTCTCCTCTACACAGCTACCCCATTTTGGAAGCAATGGCGTATGATTGACTGCCATTTTCTTCTTTAAACAGTTAGAAATCAGCCTGAGAGGTGAGGATGAGTAGTAGGTTTTAGTTGTTAGGAGTTGAGTAGAAAGCATTTTCATGGTTATAAGTTGTTGATAGTGTGTTAGGCAGTGAGGGCTAAGGAGAATAGGAAAGCCTTCATTTCCTCAGAGAGGCTGAAAGAAAAGTGACATTCCTTTTCTGGGCTGCACTCAGGCTTTTAAAGCTGTCTTGTGCTGAGCAGTTTGCTGTAGTCACAGATAATACTTCTGTCCTCACTGGTCCTGCTTTGCTGGGTGAGCTGCAGGCACCAAACAAGGTTTTTAAAGGAATTTTAGCAAATTGGCTGACTTGAGGGAGATGTAAATTGTTGATGCAAGGTTCTTTTGCTATCCACCGCTGAACAGGAAGTGCTGTGTGACAGCTTTCCTGGCTCAGCTGGGGTTCCTCAACTTAGTCTGCAAAACATCAGAGCTGTAGTGCCTGGATGGACATAGCTGTCCCTCTTCTCTTGAAGCCCTTCTAGAATGCAGTGGAACCATTTGAGTGCAGTAGTGTGTAGGAAGCTTAACCATGCTGCTGTTTGCATTTGCTACATAATAAAGTTGGTCTCAGGCCTGTCTGTCTGATGTCAGTCATAGGCAATAAGCTGAAGTTTTAAATAGAGACATAGTATATTTTTAGTGTCATTAAGGCATTAGGATGAGACAGTTTATCATTGCTAAAGTAATTTATTTTTTAAAGTGACTTTATGACCCTCAAGACCAGAGCATTACTGCAACCTGAGCTGTGAATCTAGAAAGGTTTAAATGCCTTAAGAAAGGGAAAATTATGATAGAGTAAGAAGCAAAGCTACATAGAGCTCTTTGGCTCAGAGAATGAAGTAATCCAACCAGTGGCCTGGAAGTAGGGGTGGTGCCAGATGCTTCAGCAAGCACAAGATCAACAGTTAAAAGCCACCATAATGGGATTGTTGCGTTCAGAATAAAATCTGGCCCTGGGCCTTGCTATTTTTGACTGTTCAGTCACATGCATGGACTGTCTACCATAGCTGCTTTCTCTTCAGTGAGGCTCAGTACATACTGGAAGATTGACCAGAAACATTTTTTGACTCTTGAATGGCTTGTAGGTGTACTGACAAATGGATCAGAGAAGTAGTTCAGAGCTTTCTTAAAGCTTTGCCTATGTACTTTCCTCTTCCCCTTCATCCAAGCAAAGCCTACGCTTCTGAAGTGCATGGCTGCACCTCAGGAAGGCAGGATCATAGAATCCCAGAATGGTCTGGGTTGGAAGGGGCCTCCAAAGGTTATCTAGTCCAACTCCCTCTACAGTAAGTAGGGGTATCCTCAACTAGATCGGGTTGTCCAGGGCCCATGTCTCAGCTTTCCCTGCTCTTGTTTGTCTGGGGGTGATTTGTTTGATTTTTAGCCTGTGGAATACTGGAGAAAGAAGCAATGAAAGTAGCTTGTGTTTTCCCTGTCCAGACTTCTCCTTCCTGGGGAAGAAAGTGTATATGTGCAATTCAGGCTGCTGCCCTACAGCAAAGGGATCGGCTTCTTCAGGCTGCATTTTTCTTCAGGAAAGCAGTGAAGTGAGAATGAGGAGTTCTGATGGTGGCCTCCATCTTCCTCTTTGGCAGAGCACTGTTATCCTGCTCTAAGGCTCTGTAGTTGCCCCCATGCAAAGCAGGTTAGGCTTAGGATAGTTAACACTAGCATTGGGCCAGTACTTGTTGGGTTAATTTGGCTTTTCACTGGTAGCTTTGACACTTAAATCTTCAAGTTCAATGCCATAGAATGCTGGGTGCAAGGGGGAGAAGCCATTGGTAATTGCTTGATATCTCAGTGTGGAGTTGGTCACTTCTCTCCCTAGGCTGTGTGCAGAGCACTTGTCTAGGTGTAAGAAGCTTGAGGCTTTGATAGAAATGAATCACATTTTCATAGTAACACCTGACTGGAAAAAATCAAACCAGACTAAACCATGTGTAGCCAGAGGCCCCTGGGGCTCTGGTGCCTTCTAGGAGTGGTGTCACTTTGTAAGATGTCCCATCTCTCCAGCATAGCCCCTATGTTTTCTATTGGGTTTTGTACAGTTGTAAATTCCAGATCTCCTGTCTTTGGGTACGTATTTTCAGTGTAACACAGGATGTATAATAAAGATCTAGATTTTCTAAGGAAATTCTCTCATGCTTGCTTCAAAATCAACTGACATTTAAAGCTTAGAGACAGTTGAGCTGGGGAGGAGTGCCAGTAGCCTGGAACTAAACAGCCAAAGTGCATGGTAGAAGCCTTTTGGTTGGAAAAGACCTTTAAAGTCATCCAGTCCAACCATTCTCTAACTCTACCAAGGCTGGTGCTAAACCCTGGCCCTCAGCACCTCATCTCTGCCCCTCTGAAACACCTCCAGGGATGGGGATTGCAACCACCTCCCTGGTAAGCCAGTCCCAGTGTTTGAGAACCTTTTTAGTGAAGAAGCTTCTTCTGATGTCCAACCTCAACCTCCTGGTGCAACTTGAGGCTGTTTCCTGTCATCCTGTCACTTGCATGTGAGACCAGTCCCACCTGGCTCCAACCTTTTTTCAGGGAGCTGTAGAGAGCAATGAGGTCTCCCCTAAGCCTTCTCTTCTCCAGAACAGCCTCCCATTCCCTCAGCTGCTCTTCACCAGACCTCCACACTCTCCACCAGCTTTGCCCTTGTCTAGACCTGCTCCAGCCCTTCAATGTCCTCCTTGTAGTGAGGCCCCCAAACTGACCCCAGTACTGAAGGTGTGGCCTCACCAGAGCTGAGGCCAGAGAGAGAAGAGTTTGCTTTGTTTCAGGGTGACTCTCATACGCCTTCATTGCTGAAATTGCTTTGACTCCCTCTTGGTTTTGTTACTGCGATAATGAAGGTTCGTGCTGGTGCAGGGTGAGAAGAGCAGCCGGTGGAGAGCTTTGTACTCTTACCTCTGAAGTGCTGGCCGAAGCTGTGGTGCCATCAAGTGGCCGCTTGGTCAGGTACGGGTTTGGATACCCAGAGCACACAGCTGTTTCTCCAGCCGTGCTGGTGGCTTCGTCTTGCTTTCTGCTTCCTGACCTGTCTTGGTGCCTCGTCCCTCCTCTTGGGCACAGAGCTGCTTTCGGTATCATTCAGGAGCAGCACACTACGGCAAAACCTCTCTCCTTATCTGATGTCAGGGAAACTCCTGGTAGCCTCCTTCCTGCTCTGCACTAGCAGAGATGAGATCTTGACTTGCCCAGCTGGAGTGGAGGTGTGGTTCTGGGCAGCCTTGGACAGCAGCTGTCCTCTCCATGCTGGGCAGCACAGGAGAGTGGATAGGAACTGATGCTGTTTGAGCAGGACACCCTGCTCCTGGGAGAAACATCACTGCTGCCCTGTCAGAATCCAGCCAGTTTTTTAGAGTGGAGGCAGTGTCTGCTTTATTTGAGGACACCACCCATGGAAGAGCAACCAAACTGACAGGAGGACCCTCTGCCAGCCTAGGACGTGGTTTCTGGTCAGCTATGACACTATTCTATATGAACCAGCTAGCAAAAGCATTTAACCTTGCCAGAGACAGGGCAGTGGTGCAGAAACAAACCTATTTGTACTCCTCTGCCCTGGAGTGGCATCAAACTTCTCCTGAGTGTTTCCAACTTGCCTGGTTGCTAAAAGAAGGGAGATGGTGCCAGGCTCTTTTCAGTGTGATAGAACACGAGGCAACGAACACAAACTGCAACACAGGAGGTTTTACCTTAATAGGAGGGAAACCTTCTCTACTGTGAGGATACTGGAGCCCTGAAGCAGGCTGCCCAGAGAGGTCACAGAGTCATCTTCTCTGGACTTTCAAAACCCGTCTGGATATATTCTTATGTGCCCTGCTCTGGCAGGAAGGTTGGGCTCCTTGATCTCCAGAGGTCCTTTCCAACCCCTAAATGTTCTGTGACTACAACATCATGGGGACATGTGTGTGCTTGGGCAGCATGAACACAGGCAGGAGGACTAGACCACAGAGTATGAGCAGCAAATGGGATAACTACTGGATAACATGGAAAATGAGACATGACCTCCCTGAATGTGAAAGTCTCACCTCAATATCACCATCATCAGGATCACTGAGTTTGATCCTGGTCACAACAGCTTGATGTAAGCTCTGCACAATGAGACTGGTGAGATACTGGAACAGGCTGACCAGAGTAGAGAGATACTGGAACAGACTCCCCCATCATGGGAGACCTTCAAGCTCAAAATTGATAGGGCCCTGAGCAACCTGATCTAGTTGGAGATGTCCCTGCTGGCTGCAGGGGAGTTGGACAAGATGACCTCTGAAGGTCCCTTCTGACCCAATGCATTTTGTGATGTATCAAGTTTGGCACCTTGAGAGTAACGAAGCGGGGGGAGTTAACAGCTGCTTGGGCTGGCTCTGCCATCACTAGACGGGGGATTCTGGTTACAGTGTGGTTACTCTCAGTTAGGGTGGAAGCAGCTTTGAGCTGAGGACTTTCCTAGGCTTGTTTTTCTTTTTGCAGGCGATCCTGAGTGTCTGGAAACTGAAATCCTTTCCCTTGATGAGGTCACGGGGTGCTGGCCAGCAGCCAGGCACAGGGCTCTCTTGCAGCTCTGCCCATTCCTCTCCACCAGCCCATTGCTTCCTCCGGGACACTGCTCCTGCATGCTCCTCTGCATGCTGCTGGGAGAGGCTGAGCTTTGCTCTTCTGCTTGGCATTCGGCTTCCACTGTGCTTTGAGAAGGCCACCAATGTCTTCAGGCCTGTTAGAGCCTCTCAATATAACCCCCCCTCCCTTTGCTGGGGAGGAGGTTTGAGTTGGCCAAGCCGCATGATCAGAGTCAGGTGACAATATTGGGCACGAAAGTGGAAGAGAATGAGCAGCTGGGTGGTGGAGATCAGCTGCTGGTGCTGCCTCCTGACCAGCTGCCTTTCGGCAAAAATGAGCACCTGGCCCTCTCCCCTGCTTTGGAGCTTAACCACCGTGTGTCTGACAGGTGAGTGCTGCTTCTCTCTGTCTGAGCCTGGGCAAAGCTGTGATGGGCTTCACTGCAGCTGGCCTTCACCTTCCCGGGGCGCTGGGGAAAGGCAGGAGGGATTGTTTGACAGGCGGTGTTGGAAGCAGGCTGAACGTGGTGAACACAAACTTGCTTTTGCAAGAGCAAAACCAATAAAAAAGCAGAAAACCAGAACTGGAGCCTCTTGTTGCTCTGGGTGCTGAGGATCTGCAGTGCCCTCTGCGTGGCTTTCCTCTTAAACCCCAAGGGACAGGATGCTGCAGGATGTTCTCCTTAGGGCATTTGGGTAACTGGGGCTGTATAAGAGAGCGTAGCTAAAGATGCCTGTGTTTGTGATTGTGCATCTGTGTTTTCCTCTCCTTGTTCCCATCCTTTTGTGCTGCTTAGCTAGCAAAACCAAACCAACCAAGCTGTGTTCTTACAGAAGCAGCTCTTCGGGGTAGGCTGCTGCCCTGCTCCCTTTCACTGCACCACACCTGCTTTTGGAGGGTCTCATGCTGCTGGGTACTCTGCAGCCCCCTCCTTTTCCAGGCTATGAACCCATCATCTCCCCTAAAACAATTTGCACTCATATTGTTTCTTGATGAGGGGGAAAAACTGCCCAGAGCCATGACCTGAGCAGCTTCATCTTAGCTGTGTGCACCTAGGGCAGCCTGGACATCCATTAAGGCTCAGGTCCTAGTCTGACACTCAAAGAATCACAGAATCTTGGACTGCTTTGGGCTGGAAGGGATCTTAACGATCTTCAAAGCCAACCCTCTGCGTAGGCAGGGACACATCTCACTATTCAGCTTGCTCAAGGCCTCATCTGGCCTGGCTTTGAACACCTCCAGGGAGGGAGCATCCACAACCTTCCTGGACAACCTGTTCCAGTGTCTCACTACCCTCCCTGATAAGAATTTCTTCCTAATCTCCAGTCTGAATCTGCCCTCCTCAAGCTTCAGTCCATGAGAGCCCCTGAAGATGAGTTTTGCTCTCAGTGGAATACAAAGCAGGCAGTGTGCAACAGGAGGGAGCATCCCCAAGGAGCTGTCTCCTTGTGATCACAACTTCATAAGGACTCTTTTATTCAGTATCCTGATGTCAGGGCAGAAATTTAGCCTGCAGTTCCTGGTCAGCTGGGTCTGCACACTGTTGTTGTTCAGACCATGGTGGAGCTAACCACTGGGACCCATGGCCAAAAGCTGAGAGAGAATATTGATTGCTTTAGGTTGGAAGAGACTTTCAAAGGTTCAAGCCCTATGCAGTAAACAGGGACATTTTAAACTTGATCAGGCTGCTCAGCCCTGAGCAACCTGATCTTGAATGTTTCCAGGGATGTGGCTTCTACCAAATCCAGGGGCAACCTGTGCCAGGGTTTCAAAGGCTGGGGAAGTGGGCTTGAGGACAAGCCTGTGAGGAATCCATGGGTCTGCAGCCACTTGATAGTGCTGCCTCTCTGAGTCCCCAGCTCTGCATCCTGCTTGTGTCCTTCCTCGTGCTGCTGTTGGGTGTCAGCTGCACCCTTTGGTCTCCTTGAAACCCACAAAGCAATTCCTTAAAAGACTCTTTTAGCTTCCCATGCCAATGGCCACTTGATTTCAGCAGGCCCCCTTGCTGCTGGCTTAGCAGATGTGTGCTGGTTGGGAGAGCATGGAGGCACCACATTGTCAGCCCCAGCCTCCTCCTGGTGCTGTGGCAAACTTGGGTGTTTTCAGAAGCTACTGAGTTAAACCTAACTTGCTGTTCTTCATGCTTACTGTCTTCAGTGACTGGAAGGTTTCCCCCATGCCTGTGTCCCAAGAGGTGGCTTTCCCCAGCAGACAGACTTTGAGTCCACTGAAACAAAACAACCTGAACTGCAGTCACCCCCCTTTGCTTAAGCAGGTGATAGCTGTCCCTGCACTGGCAGGGGGATTTCAGAGTCAAAGCTGGCTCCCTTCTGGTTACTGGATGCATCTCCAGAACAGCTTAAACCAAAATCTCAAACCCATGACTTTGCTGATCCTGTTAGTGGAGATGGGATAAGCCACAGCTACTTGACAAGGATTTTAAATCACATTGTCAGGAGATCTCAGGGTAAACTGTCTCAAGAAGCTGTCATTGCAAAAATGAAGTGTTTCAGGCAATTCTCTCACCTTCTGATCTAGGAGAGTCAGACCTCCTGGACTTTGACATCTGCTGAGTTGTAGCCTTATGGATCTGTTAATTTCTTTCCTTAATAAGTCTCTCATGTGTCAGGAATGCTCAGATGCTGACAGTGTTCACCTCCTTGCTTCTGTATTGCTCTGTAGTAGAGTTTCTGAACATCAGACAAAGACAGATGAGTTAAGCAGTTGATAAAGCCCCAGTGAGAAGGCTCTATTGAAGCGGGAACAGTGATTTGGTCACTAATGATGTCTTTTCTTCTCCTAGGTATTGCTTTAGGCCAGACAACCATCACCCAGGTCCCCATTGCATCAACCCCAGCACCTCCCAGTGCAGCCATCAGCCAGGTCTCCATTGCATCAACTCCAGCACCTCCCAGTGCAGCCATCAGCCAGGTCTCCATTGCATCAACCCCAGCACCTCCCAGTGCAGCCATCAGCCAGGTCTCCATTGCATCAACTCCAGCACCTCCCAGTGCAGCCAGTACTGTGGCCTCTGCTCCCCCAGCTGCCACTGCCACACTCTCAGCTGGAGTGGCATCAAGCACCCTGAAGCTTGCTGTGTCCACAGCAGCACCATCTGCTGCTCCAAGCACGCAAAAACCTGCTCAGACTCTGCCTGTCACCACGGGTGTGACCATCCTCATCTCTGGCAGCACAACCATCTCTCAAGCATCTGCAGGACCATCCACCAGCACCCCAGTGTCCCCTCCAGGCATGACCACATCTGCTGGGATCCCATCGGCATCTCCATTCCTCACCACTGCTGAGGCCTGGAACTGCAGCAGGGTGAACTTGACAGCCTGTGCCCGCTGCTCCCCCGGGACGGTTCCCACTGAAGGTAGGGTCTCTGCTCACCTGGCTCTCCTGTTAGGTGGGAAAGTGACTCAGCCCCTCACCACAAGAAGGACACTGAGGTGCTGGAGCATGTCCAGAGAAGGAGAGCAAAGCTGGTGGAGGGTCTGGAGAACAGGGCTGGCAAAGAGCAGCTGAGGGAACTGGGGATGTTTAGTCTGGAGAAGAGGAGGCTGAGGGGAGACCTCATTGCTCTCTACAGCTCCCTGAAAGGAGGTTGGAGTGAGGTGGGGGATGGTCTCTTCTCCCTAGTATCAGATGATAGAAGGAGAAGAAATGACCTGAAATTGTGCCAGGGGTTTTACTCTTCAGGTCTGAGTCCTGTAAGCCTGAATTATTGGTGACCCAAAGGAGCAGGCTGGGGGTGGTGGTGGTGTTTTGTTTGTGTGTTGGAAAGAAAACAGGGAAAACTTGCCTGGCCCCTCAGTGTGGCAGAGGAAAAGGCATCTTCATTACTCTGGAATCACAGGGTGGTGAGGATTGGAAGGGGCCTCCAGAGATCATCATGCCCAAGCCCCTGCCAGAGCAGGGTCACCCAGGGCAAGTCACATAGGAGCCACATCCAGATGGGTCTGAAAAGTCTCCCGAGAAGAAGACTCCACAGCCTCTCTGGGCAGCCTGCTCCAGGGCTCCAGCACCCTCACGTCAAAGTAGTTTCTCCTTGTGTTGAGGTGGAACCTCTTAGGTTCCAGTCTGTGCCCATTGTCCCTTGTCTTATCACAGGACACCTCTGAATAGATCCTGGCCCCTTCTCCTTGACACCTACCCTTCAAATATTGATAAACGTTGACCAGATCTCCTCTTAGGCTGCTGCTCTCCAGACTGAACAGCCCCAGGTCTCTCAGCCTTTCCTCATCAGACATGTTCCAGTCCCTTCATCATCCTCTAAGCCTCCACTGGACACTCTCCAGTAGTTCCCTGTCCCTGCTGAACCTGGGGAGCCCAGAACTGGGCACAGTGCTCCAGCTGTGTTCTCAGCAAGGCAGAGCAGAGGGGTCAGAGAACCTCCCTATGCACTGACAGACTCGAGGCCTGTCCTTCATCTTGCTGAGGCTGCAGGGCAGCAGCATCAGCATTACTCCTACAGTCTGTCTTGCTGGAGGAGCAGCAGCCCAGCCCTTCTGGCACCCACCTCTTCTGAGGAGCACAAAAGGTCTCACACTCCTGAGGGTTTTTGTGTCCTGTTGCAGGCACCTCGAGCTGCTCCTGCTGTGGGGAGGGCTCATGCACAGAGCCCACTGCCTGCACCTCCTGCCCCCTGGGCCACTACCAGCCCCAGAGTGGGCAACCATCGTGCCTGCCATGTCCACCGGGACGTTACAGCAAGTAAGTGACCGTCCCCTGGGCACAGGGAGCTGCTCCTCCTCAAAACCCTTCCCAGCCAGCAGCAGTGCTGAACGTTTCAGTGTTTCGAAGAGCTGGCTCTGTGGTGGTTTCAGCAAAGCATTTGCTTCATCTCCAGTTGATTTTTCCCTTCCCCACCCAGACCTTGCTCATCTCCTGGGTTTCTAAAGGAGTTAAAGTCCATGTCCTTGCCTTCCTTTGACACATCTGTTATGGAGGCAGGGAATTAATGTGGCCTATAAAAAATAGAGTTATTTTATTTCCCCAAAAACCTGCCCCCAAAACTAGATGCAGAAATTAACTTAGTTTGAGTTAGCAGGTTCTTAGTTGGTTGAGAAGATCTACACAGGTAGACTTGACTATTTTAGAGGTCAGAAGCTGGAAAAGGCTTGAGCTGTTAAACATAGTGTCCCCCACTATCAAGATAAGGCTGAGCCAAAGCTACCCACAGCAGAATCAGGCTGGCTTGAATGGAAGGGTGGTCCAAAGGCTTGTCCCTGTGGGTCTTTCAGAAGCCTCCGAGGGTCATTGGGAGCTATAAAGCTGCACAAAGGAGGTGCTTAAGGTGAAGCAGTCCTTCGGAGCTTGTCTTTCCCAGCGTCAGGGGCTCCTTGTGCAGAAGCTATCCAGGCTGGGTGTGCTAGTTTGAGCCTAGCTAGCATGTTTTGGTGAGAAGAACTAGATGATGGGCTGTAAAATGAAAACAATGGTGAGGTCTACTTCCCTCACAGTCTTGCTGGGATGTGTAAAGAAGAAAGGCAAAACAAAGATTACTGCACTTGCTTCTTCTCTTCGCTGGGGAGCTTTGCCTGCTGGGGAGAAGCTGAGGCTGCTGGCTGGACTCCATCTTGCTTTCTAACCTCACCCTCCTTTTGCTTGGCTGCTTCACCTTGCTTTTTAACCCTCTTGGCCGAACCTCCATTCTCCCTTGGGACTGGGGTAAGGTTGAGAGGGGTAGGGGAAGGTGAGGGGGGTTGAGAGCCCCTCCTGGGGACTCAGGTTTCTGGGAGGGGAATTGTGTCTGTATTACCTTTTTTTACCTTGTATATTTCTGTATATAGCTGTATATACTGTAAATATACAAACACTCAAACTAGCACACGGGGGGAGAACTCCAAGGCAGGAACACCCCAAGGCAGGAACCCCCTAATATTTAGCCCCTTCCTAGACACAGAGCTGAGTTACCACTGCCTAGGCACGAAGCACACAGCCAATCCCCACCCGAGTCCAGCGTGGGCCCTGCACGGAGCACCCCTGGTGCCAGAAGGGTCCCTTGCTGCCCCCCTTCACGCCTGCAGGGCAGGGGGGAACAGGTCTGTTAGCGCCTTTTCCTCTCCCATTCAAACCATGGAGGAGAGGAATTTTGGGGTATACAGGACTCCAGGACAACATCCCCATGCATGTGAAACTCTCACAGCCATGTGCTGTTTGTTGGGATTTGACTCTAGTGCTGAGGAATGCAGCAGAGCTTTCCTCTTTCCCTGCCTTTCCCTCTCTTCCTCCCACTCTTCCTGCAGCTCTGACACCTTAGAGCCCCTTTTGCTCTTAGCTAAGGTCAGGACTCTCTCATCACTGCCTGTGCTTTGGCTCCTTTTATCCACTCCTCAGTGGCCTGACTTCCAACAACAGAGCAGCTCCTTTGGAAACTGCTGATAGATGCCCAACACCAAACCCCTTTCCAACTCCATCCCAGCGCTCAAGTGTGGATTTTAGAGCCTGACTTTAAACCAAGGGGATTTTTAAGCCTGGCTACAACCTGTTTTTCAAGAGCCAGAATTCAGCCTCAGAAACCTGAGTCTGAACTCTCTGTGCATGTAGCCACAGGCCCAGGTCATCTCTGCTGTCCATGAAACAGCTTTATTTTCCCAGTGGAGCTTTAATATTCAGGGGAGTTGGAATGGTTGTTTTTTCTGCCTGAGCTCCTTCCTTAGTGGAACAGAGAAGATGTGCTCTGCTCTTGCAGTGGGTAGAGGCTGTGGTGACCTAAACCGGCACTCACCTCTGCTCCCTTCTCTCCAAGCTTCACGAGGAGCACCCTGTGCCTTCCCTGCCCACCTGGCCATTACACTAACGAGTCTGGAGCTACAGCCTGCAGAGCATGTCAGAGAGGTAGGTGTGGGGTGGGATTCAACCCAAATCCATTCTCATTAGTCTGTGTGATGCCTTTGCCTGCAGCCAGGTGCAGCTAAAAGCACCAGGGAGTAAGCAGGGTGTGTTGTTCAGGCTGGGCAGAGCCCTTCCCGTTCTGTTACTAGTGGATTTATTCAGAGAATGGTTTGGGTTGGATGAGGCCTTAATGATCACCTAGTTCCAACCCCCTGCCGTGGGCAGAGGCACCTTCCACTGGACCAGCTTGCTCAAGGCTTTATCCAGCCTGGCCTCCAGGGAGGGGACATCCACAATCTCACCAGGCAACCCCATTAAAATGCAAAAGATCAGATCTGAGAGCCATGTGTGCCCTGTGTGCACCAAGGCATTGCTAACACTGCAGCAAAAGCCTTCTCCAGCTAGGAAAGGAGGTCTGTGAAAGGTGATCTTAGGACAAGGTGGGTGAGGATGTTGGGAAAACGAAATATTTCCCTGTTCTTAATGGCAACAATAAGTCTAAACCATCTTTGCTTTCAGCAAAGGGGCTGCAGGTGTCCTCTCACCCCTTGTGGAACAGGAAGGGAAAGCAAACAGCAGATTGCTGCACTGAGCAAAGAGATCCTGATTGGTGGATCTTGTGTCCTTCCCTTTGTGAGGAAGGAGATGCTCCCCAGACCTCTTGGGACAGGAGAGCTGCTGGAGGGGCTGGGGTGACTGGAGGGGTCTCCTCTGGGCCAGGGACCCTGTTCCAGCTGAGGAGCCCAGCAGTTTCCTGGGATGTCCTATTTCAGCTTCATTTCAGTTCATTTAATCGTGCTGGGAAGGTCTGTAGGTCTGTCCCCAAGCAATTGTGACACCAGGGCCATCTGCCTGAGCTCCCCCCCCAGGCTTCCCTCAGCATGGCAAAGGCCATCGGGAAGTTTTTGTTGTTCTTTCAGGGCTTTTGACAGACAGAAACCCAAACAACATCCTGAAGTAGCCAATGAGATGCTCCCAGCCCAAAAGTGCTGTGGGTAGTTGATTTGGTTGCTCCTAAAAAGGAGACAAGGACGTGGGGCAGTGACAGTGAAGACCCTGATGCCTTCTCTTCTCTTTTCCAGGCTATTTTAGCTCCCAGCAGGATGCAGTTTTTTGTCTGCCTTGTCTGCCTGGATCATTCTGCAAGTAAGAGCTCTGTAGGTGGTGCTGGCTCTCAGGTGGACAGGAGGGGTGGGATCCTATTAGCCACTGAGCTCAGAGATCAGCACAGCGGCCAAAGGCAAGCCTCCTGCCATTGCAGCTATAGGGGTGCTGAGCCCTGGTCAGTGAGGGGTGGAGGGGAACATCCTGGATGGATGTGGAGGTACTCTGGGACAAGGTGGTGAAGCATCAGCCTGCAGCCCACCTCTGCCACCCCCTCTTGCCAGCGTTGCTGTGCACACCTCTGATAAACAGCCAGGTGCTAGCACAGGGATCCAGTTGAGTATCACTTTGGGGTTTGTGGAGTCAAGCTGAGCTGCTGGCTGGCTTTGATGGGCTGCCCTGGTCTTGGCTTGTCCTGTAGCCTTGTCTGCCTTCTCTGCCCTCCAGCACCACCAGCTGCACCGTGTGTCAGCCGTGCCCAGGAGGGCAGGAGGCTCTGCAGGAGGCATCAGAGGAGTGCTCACCCTGCCTGCCAGGTAACCTCTGCCTCGGGGGTGGGGGAATGGGACACCCAGCTGGGACCACAGGGCTTCAGCTTCACTCTGAGGGCTCATTCCTCAGGTTCTTCTCACCCAGAGGACACCAGTGTCCCAGGTGACAGCTGCAGGGCAAATCGTTGCCCTCAGTGGTGGTGATGGGAAGGTGCTGAGGGTTTTCAGCCCCTCCTGGTTTGCTAGGACCTGCTGCTGCAGGCTGTGTCTCTGCCACACCTTCAAACCAGCAGGGATGGCTGAGAGGAAGGCTGCCAAAAGCTGCAGCTAGGTACAGCTCCAGCAAATATCTCCATTAATGGTGGCTACTTCGCTGATGGAAATGGGGACTTGCTGGCAGAGGTGAGGAAGGCTCCAAAAGAACCAGAGGCAAAGGGGACACTCAGTGAGGGGGAGTGAGGAAATGATTGTGCCCCTTTCCTTGATGTCTTAAATAATATCTGACATCTCAAATGTGAGAGGGCAGAGCTCTCCAGCCAGCAATGAGTCTCCACTCTGGGGACAGCAGCACCAAGGACTTGCAGTCAAGACCCCTTTTAACCAAGCAAGTAAAGCATTTACCACGTTGAGACTCGGGACTCCTATGCCTCACCAGTCCCACAAAGCTCAGGAAACTGAGCAGCTGAGAGAGGCCTTTGAATGCAGAACTGGAGAGGATGAAACCTGCTGACCTCCAGCCTTCCTCCTGCTTCAAGCCAGAGCTCACTCCTGAACCCAGCTCCAGCATATTCCCATCACACTGAACAAGATCTAGCCCCAGATCCCCTTCAGTCCCCTTGTCCCTGCTTGTTCTCTGTCCTGTCCCTTTTCCACCCAAGCAAGGACCAAAGGCCAGGCTTAGTTCTTGTTATGCACATGAAGTATTTTGTGGTCCTGCTCCTTGAGGCTTGGAAAGCTTAATCATCCACGTGCAAGTGCAAAGGCTCCAGGGGCTAGCCACAGGTCTTAATTTTGTGCTGATTTTGCTGGTTTTAGGTATGTTCAAAGGTCCCAGTGACAGCAAATGCCAGCTCTGCAGGACAGGAGAGTACCAGTTACAGTGGGGCAAGGAGAGCTGTGACTTGTGCCCAGAAAATCACTACTGCCCTGTGAGTCTCCACCAGCTGGGCCCAGAGCCTGGCCAAACCTCTGTAGCTGTGCTGTGCCACACCTCACCTGCCACCACTGGGTCTGAGCTCCCTTCCTCTTCCTCAGTACAGAGCCTGGGTGGGGGATGGTTAAAGTTATGGCAGCAGGAAGCTGGCTTTGTGCCACCCTGGAAGCTGCCTGGTCTCACCAGGGGAGTGTCAGAGGATGGAGTTGGTGTTCTTTAATGAGAGGGGGGGTGTTGATGTATGGACTCTAGTAATGACACCACCTGCTTTTCACCCTGGGGCAGACTGTGGATTTAATGATGGCAGGAAGGGCCAGGAGAGTGCTCAAGAGAGGCTGAAGGAGCTGAGGTTCTTCAGCCTGCAGAAGGCTTAAGGGAGACCCAATTGCCATGGACCAGTACATAAAGGGTGGCTACCAGGAGAATTGAGACTCCCTTTTTGCAAGGAGTCCCATAGAAAAGACCAGGGGTGATGGGGAGAAGGTACTGATGGGGAAGAGTCCACTTGGGCTCCAGAAGAAAATGTTTCCCCACAGAAAACAGCTGGACATTGCTTCCCTTGGGCATTCCAGTGGATTGCTCTCATTGGATAGTTTTAAGACTCATCTTGACAGGGTGCTGGGCCAGCTCATTGCAACTGCACCACCGCCCAGAAAGGCTGGACCTTAGGTTCCCCTCCAACCTGGCACTCTGGGATTTCTTGGTTATTTTTCTTCTGCTTATTTCTCCCTGCTGAAGTGCCACCTCCCCTCACACCAGTCACCCTCTGCAGCCTGCCCTGCTTGCTGGTATTGAGTGAATTGCTTCTTCTCTTGGGCAGAGCCCAGATGTGACCCCCGTGAGGTGCCCTCCTGATGCCTTCTGCCCTGCAGGCAGCGTGGTGCCTGCGTACTGCATGGAGCTCTTTCTGTACAAGGCAGGGGACTCTTGCCAGCTGACTCCCCTGGTGCTCATTCTCCTGGCTGTCTTCTCAGCAGGTAAGCCTTGCTCTTCTCTGTCCTCTGTGGATCAACACAGCTCTCTGCAGCTGGGCACCTTCACTACCCCAGCAGTGTTCTCTGCCGTGTTGTGTTTCTGGAAAGCTGGACCTCCACCAAAGGTCTCCCTGGCTGCTCTCAATGCCAGTGGTGATCCTCTTCCCCTTCTGTAAGTGAGGACAGTGCTGTGTGTGCCCTGAAGGAAAGGCCAGCACAGTGCTGAACTCAACTCCAGCAGTTTCACGTCCTCTGGGGATACCAGAACTGGACACACAGTGCTCCAGGTAGGTTCACCATAAGGCTGTCTGCTCAGGCAACTGCAATGTGGCCATGCCTGTCTGGACAGACTGCAGCACTGTGACAGGTCCCTGCTCCTCTGTTAAGATCGCTTCTCTCTGCCAGAAATAACCAACCAGAGTGTCACAGCCCTGGCCCTTTGCCAAGTATTTCCAGCTCCCTGCCCAGCCTGACAGCCTTGCTCTCAGTCTAGACTCCAAGTCAGTCTGGGCCAGGTACTTCAGCGTTAGGGCTGTGTGGAGCAAACTTGGTTCTCAGCAGCATCCTTTGGTAGGGACTGCAATGGACAAGATGCCAAGTGGAAAACCGCAGCTCCCCAGAGGAGGGGGTAAAGGGAGTGGGGGATCAAGTTAGTGATTGACTTCATCAAACCCTGCTGTTATTTTCTGCCGCTCCCAGAGCAAAACTGAAAGGCCCAAGCAGAGTCTTTAGTATTCCAGTGAGCCAAACCCTTTAGTGTGCAGAGGGTGTAGGAGGAAAATCCACCCCTTCATTTACCAGGAGAGAATGCTTGAGCTGGGTAGCAAACACCACCTGCCACCTCACCTTCCCATCCACAACTAACACCTCCTTACCTTGCAGGTGGAGTCCTTGCTGCCCTTCTGGCAATTCTGAGAAGACGACAAGGCTACAGCAAGGAATCGTTCAAGTCCCTCCTGCTACCCAGAGGTTCAGGACAACACCCAGGATATGGTGGGACAGAGCACACAGAGCCAGTCTATGCTGGCTGGTAGCACTGGGCACACCACCACCTCTCTCTCCTCTGGGGCCACGCAGATCTGGGCATGCGGGCAAGGTGTTGAGCCATGAGCAATCTGTTTGGCACTGCTGGAGCCAAGTGCTGAGAAACAAAAATCAAGGGTTTGGGTTGGAAGGGACCTTCAAGACCATCTACTTCCAACCCCCTGCCATGGATAGGGACATCTCCTAATGCGAGTGATGGCTTCCATCTGGAAGAAGCTGGACTGAAATGAGATTTGAGGAAGAAATTCTTCTCCATGAGAGTGGTGAGGCACTGGGACAGGTTGTCCAGAGAAGCAACCCTTGGAGGGTCCAAGCCTGGCAGTGTTTTCAAGGCCAGGTTGAATGAGGCCTTGGCAGGGAGTTGGAACTAGAAGGTCACTTCTAACCCAAGCCCTTCTGTGATTCTAATCTGGATCAGCAGCAACGGGGACAGTACCTCTCTAACTAGCCCCTGAAATCCACTGCATGGCATAAGCAGAGCTCCCCTCCTAGGTGTCTCTCACACTGCTGGGGTTAGCAAACAGACCGGCATCAAAAAATGGCATTTCACAGGAGCTGATGCTCCTGAAGGTCTTTTCCAACCAAACCAAGTCTTCCCCTTTTCTGTTAAAGAAGAACATAAAAAATGGGTGCAAAAAAAAAAAACCAAACCCCAAACCCAATAAAGAATGAGCAGGTTCTTAAATAACTAGGAATAAATTTTAATATTTCATAAGACACTGAAGTTTCTCAAGCAGTCAGACATGGGATAACGTGACTCAACACCAGGGGCAGGGAAAAAAAAAGGCTTTCAAGACATTTTGCTTTTTCCAAAGTCAATAAAATTCAAAAGCAGACCCTAAAAAGTGATCATGAAGGCAAAGCTATCAAACCAACCAAGACATTTACTTTGCCTACTCTTCCTAGCCGGGATGAAAACACATCTAAGCACAGGCAGCTGGAAACTGTCTCCATGCTTGCCGGTGTGATGGAAGAACAACGCATCCTGGAGTTGGCTGTTGGGCACCAGCTTTGAAGAGTCTGCTGGAGGAGAAAAGACAAAAATCTTTCTGCCTTGATGGGCAAGGCACCAAGGACACTATTTAATGCCATGCAAGATGCCACACTTAGATGGTCTTTAAAAGGTTTTCTGTTACAACTTCGCTAAACAGCCTCGAGTTGCAGCGTGAGAAAGCTTCATCTTTCCTGGTGGTTCTCTTGGACAGTGGGAGAAGGGAAAGAGTTGATAGTTTGATGCCTTTTTCTTTTTTGCAATAAAACTTCAGCCTTTTTTTTTTTTTCCCTGGTGCTGCAGAGTAAGGTACAGAAGCCTTCATTTAAAAGACACCTAAAAACCTAAAGTTCAGAAACTAAAATTCTACCAGATCACCACCTGAGTGACTTAGCTGAGCTCGTGGGGTCGCATGGTCAGTACCTACTCAGGAAGAACGTGATCCACCTTTCTTTCAGAGCCCAAAGTCCATGATCAGTAGAAGGAACAAGCTCCTAAGCAACTCCCAGCTCCTCCTTTGCAGTCTCAGTGATGCAAACCTTCGCTGGCCCAAGGAGCTGAGTAGTAAAGAGCAGAGAAGAGGTAGAAGGCAGCAGAAAGTCAAACAGCCACTTGCTCAGGCCTGTGGGTGTGAATTTAACGTGGTGAGGAGAGCACTGAGGGATGGCTTTGAACATCAAAGTCATTAGTGACCCACAGAGAGAAGCACAATGGGTGGCTGTCCTGCATCCTGCCATACTAACTGTGCTTGTCAGCCCACCAGAAAGGCAGGCAGCGAGCAGTAGGTGCCACTGCAGCAGTGCCAGTCGGTAACTATCTGAGGTGGTGGCTTCTAGAAGTGGGTATCTGCCTCTGAGGACCTGGGCTGTAACTGTTCCAGGGGGCCAGAGCTGTTACACTTCTGTTTGAAGAGGAAAAAGCAACGAAACAACTAAAACAAGAGTCACCAATTCTAAAAGCAATGGAATGTAAGGGGTAAACTTTTAGAATAACTTATTCAAAGGTATTCTTCAAAGCCTTCCTTCCATGGAAGAACATTCAAGGAATGGTCCCAATGACATCAAATTCCTTCATTTTGTTTAAAAGCAACTGAGGAAAACCTTTCTGCTTCACAGCCTGATCTCACCTTCCCCCCCCCCAAAAAAAAACCAAACCAGAGAACCATAGCCAGTATCATTTTTGGGTTGCTTTTTAGGCACAGGCCTATGCTTCAGTCCTGCTCTAACATTTTCTACAGCAGAGGGAAAGGTTCTCTCAAAAGTCAATTGAGAAATCCTGGTTTTATGGCTTGAGTGCAAGGCTTGGCACACCGCTACAGAAAATGCCACCCTCTGGCACTTCACTTCCCCCTGCTGTCAGCTGTGCTATTTCTGCAAACATCATCTGGGGAGGAAAAAAATCCCTTAGTATCAACCTTCCAACAGTGTTTAGAGAAAGCTTGCTTCAAGGAACAAAACAGAACCCAAAGAGCTCCGGGTAGGGCAATGCTACATTTCAAACCTCTTTCACTTCTTCCTAATAAAACCAAAAGAGCTTTTTCACTCCTTGAGTACCAAAGGGGAGTTCTGGCATGCCACGCACTAAACTCTGCAGTCCAATCCTGAGTGGAATACCTTAGGGAAGAAAAACAAAACAGACCCAAAACCTAACCCAAAGCCCCCAAGGAAAGACACACCTCCATGATACAGCAGGGCTTCATTTCAAAGGGCTACGCAGAGTTTCTGCATTACCACAGGCAAACTAAGCTAGAACATACACGAGTTAGTTACTACAGGGAGGTGAAGGTGCACGTTGTGTTTCCCTGGGCTTGTAACGCTGCCTCATCACACACCAAAGACAGGCACTGGGAAGAAAGAGAGATAAAAAGCCTTTTCTTTACCACTTTTTCCTACTTCTAAGATTTCCATCCAGACTAAACTTTCTGTAGTTTTCCCCCACTGAGCACCTAAAACGGGGAGGGTGGGCAAAGAATTCCAACCAGCTTGGCTGACAGAAGGTGGTGGTGAGGAGACAGCGGGGAGCAAGAGCTCTAAACAAGTTGAAGCCTTACTGTGGTTTGCCAAGTCAAGCAGGCAGTTTGATACAAACTTGATTAAAAGGGGCAGAGCTGGGCTAAATTTCATATTGAAATTGCTGTTTATCTGCTTCTTCCAATACCCAGCTTGTTTGGAAGTACTTGGTTTGAATCTGGTTTTAGCATCGAAGCCATTTCACTTTTTGTTCCATCCATGCGGTCGTTATTTTTGGTTCCTTGTTGGCCAGTTTGATACAAAGCTGATCAAAAGGAACATACCCAAACTGCTCTTTCTATGCTTCTTCAAAGCTCCATCTTGCTTTAACTTGGTTGGTTTGAAGTTAGTTTTAGCATTGAAGTCAAGTTTCACTTTTTGGTTCCACCCATGGGGTTATGGGGTTTTTTTTGTTCCTTCTTGGGAATGCTTGGACTCGAAGCATACCAAAAATAAAAGTTTGTTTAACTTGGCATTAAGGAAAAAAAAACAATTTGGGGGAAGGGGGCAAATGTTTATTAAAATACAAAACTCCTAGAGCATTGGGGGTAGACTGCAAACCCAGACCTCCCCAGCTCTGCAAGGTCAAGCCACTGCTCTTTGGGACTGTAGGGACAAGGGACTGTGGGGACGAGCTTGGTGCAGAGCTATCCTGTGCCTCCTGTGTTGATAAAAAGCTCACCTTTATCCTTGTGAAAGGTCATCTAAAACCAGATCTTGTCCCTACAATCCCTTGAATTCCTACAAGACCCCCAATTCCTACAAGGAAAGACAGGAAAAAACAGTGTAGAAAAAAACCTCTTCCAAGGTAAGATTGTCCCTCCCTGGTACAGGCTGTGCTTCTCCCAACACACTGCACCTCTTGGGGGCAGGGTATTTAAAACCATCTCTGTTTAAAAATGACTGGGGAAGAGCTAAGGGCACAAAGCAATTGTCAGGTATGTGGTGCCAGTCAGGGACATAGTTAGCTGATGGGTGGCATTCAAGCACTCGCTCCAAAACACACAAGGCAAGCAAATCTCATTGGGACCACAGACCAAGCTGTCGTTTACCTAAAAGGACTGACCCAGCCCTTTAGGTAGGAAGTCTGAAAGGGCTTTTCAGCTAAAAGGACTTGGGAGCTACTAACTTCTTTCAAGGGTACACTACGTTAAACCTCTGGTGGTGGACAAAGACTACCTCAAACCCCTAAGCTTACGCCTCCCTGGGTTGCCTTCAAGCCACCTCCAAGCTGCAGGCCTTTTGGAGGGCAGGTTTTACATTCGTTCACGATTCAAGTGTAACTGTAATGCTGAGGAGAATCAGTTTGGCTTGTCCTGAAATGCTCTGAACTATGCAGTTCCTTATCAGTGCAGAAGCAGCAGAAGACTGCTGTGGTTGGCTCAGTGGATTTATCAAAACAAAACAAAAACCCCCTGGATTCCTTCCCTCCCTTCCACCCTCTCCCTCCCCACGTAACCTTTACAGAATATATGTAAAATTGTGTCCTTCCCCGGTCATATTCACAACTTATCTACAAGATAGTGTTGGCAGCAGGAACTGCAGTCCATGATTATTTGCATTCAGCTCTCATCCATCTGTTCCTCTTTCTCTTAGGCTTCAACTTGTTCAGTTTTTTGCGGGGTTTCTCAGTCTTCTGAGTGTCAACAGAATCCACCCCAAGAACGTGTTCCGAGCAGCACAACTGTCCGTTCAGCATGGAGTTCAGTACTGTCCCATCTTGGTGTTCCTTGCAGAAGGAGTTTGGGCAGAAGTGGCAGAAAGAGACAGAAGGCTTGCCACAAACATCACAGTGGTGCCAGGGACACTCCCACTTTCCTGCCATCAAAAACAAACAGCTTATTAGAGGGAGATAAAACCCGGGGCTGGCTTTCACAGCTTTGTGGTCCGGCAGCTGAGTAAAGTACAACAGAGCAAGATGACAGAGCAGCTCTGCTGCAGCTCGTCTCAGATGGAAATGCTCCATCAGACTTCTAAAGCTCAACTCGCAGCAGCAAGCAGCAAACTACACAGAATCCTACAACAGTTTGGGCTGGAAGGAACTTCTGAGATCATCTAGTTCCAACCCCTTGCCATAGGCAGGGACACCTCCTCCTAGACCAACTTGCTCAAGGCCCCATCCAAACTGCCTCTGGATGCTTCCAGGGCTGGATAGTTGACATTGTTTCATTTAAATACATCAGTCAAGTCCAGCTAGAAGAAATGACTCAGGCTTTACTCACTGGCATTTTCCAGGACTTGTAGGCTCGTAGAGCATCCAAACACCCAGCCAGCTGCTGCCTGTTTCAGGTTTTGCTCAGGGACATCTGGTGTACTTTGCCTACAGATGCTCTTTTGTCCCAGATTATTTCACCGCTTGTAGCTGCACTTGTTCCTGGAAGAGCAAGCTCTGCCTGCTCCTCTCCCCATCTGATACACTCCTGGAATGGTTTGGGTTGGAGGTGATCTTCAAGATCATCCATTTCCAATCTCCTGCTGCGAGCAAGACACCTCCTACTAAACCAGGTTGCTCAAGGTCCCATCCAGTCTGGTCTGAAACACTTTCAGGGATAAAGTGTCACAATTTCTCTGGGCGACCCCTTCCACTGTCTCACTACTCTCACAGTAAAGAGTTTCTTCTTAATGTCCAAATTGAACCTGACATTGCTAACTGGAACCAGGTAACTCCTGTGGTTCTGGGACTGTAACCTGATGTCTGCTGCCCTTAACATTCTCCTGCTTGCCTTGTTCCAGATGCTGCTGCTATTTTTTTGGCTTGAACTCAACTGGCTTCATGCAGTTCTTAGACAGAATCTAAGTTTCTGTGACAGGGCTGTGCTCCTGCCCAGTGCTTCACTCAGTTCCCTACAGCTGTAACTAACACAACAGAGAGGCAGGACAAAGGCCATTGTTGGTCTCCCTACTCAAGAGCTCCTGCGATGCAGGAAGCTCTCACCACACAAAGCCAGTCTTGACAAGGTTTCAGAGCAAGAGATGAGACACCTGGTGATTTATGCCCCTAAATCCCGGTACCTGGTAGCACAGGTGAGTTATGTCCAGAAGAGGCAAGCTGACTCACCAAAAGGACGTTTCACCAAGCCCAGGCAGGAGAGGTGATAAGCTTTAGTACAGGATTTCCTGTCACACAGCACCAGCTGGCCTCCGTCACCACAGCGGAAACAATCATCTTCAGACTCCTTCTTCCCTTCGTTTTTTGTCCTGCGTCTCCTTGTTCTCTTTTTAGTCTTCTTGCCTTTCTCTTCTGAGGC
Source organism: Tricholaema leucomelas (assembly GCA_013400475.1). Classification (NCBI taxonomy): domain Eukaryota; kingdom Metazoa; phylum Chordata; class Aves; order Piciformes; family Lybiidae; genus Tricholaema lacrymosa; species Tricholaema leucomelas. The sequence continues at coordinate 154,234 of WAAF01009199.1, read as the reverse complement.
ATTAGTGGAAGAATTCTACAAGAGTTCAGATGCAAACCTGTCAATGTCAGTTTTGCAAAGGCAAAATTCTCCAGGACCTAGGAAAACTGCTGGCATGCCAGATGGGCAAAGCACGGCTTGGTGCGGTGCTGTCCTGCGCCTCACCATACCCATCTGTGTTGATAAAAGCTATGACAGCACAAAAATGTATTCTTTAGCACCAAGGTGGTGTTTGGTTGAATGTTTTCCATCTTGCCAGCCAGGGAAACAGTTAAGCATTTCCTCAGAGGACAGCCAGCATGTCCCCAGGCAGCATTAACCCTAATCATAACATAAAACTGATCCACTGAGCATGTGCCAAAAGACAAAAGAAACAAGGTTAGCAGACGAGACACCATCAAATCTCGATGGATTATTACTTGCCTTTGGTCTGTCCCCAAGAAATCCACTGCAGTTGGGGGCACCACATTTGCAGACTGTTTTTTCATTGCCCAGACAGTCAAGGTTGTAATTAAAAGTCAGCTCTGTCCCTGAGGGAGATAAGACAGATCCTTTTGTTATGAAGGACAAATAAACAGAGGCTACCAACACGATGACAAAGAAGGGAAGGTTTCATGACCCCAGTTTTGGCTTTGTACATGCTTGCTGATCTGTTAGCATAGGATTTTCCCCCTCTTTACTGCTCACAAGCACTGATAGTGACTAGCTAGGTGCCAGGAAAGCATCAGGGCTTGAGCAATTATGTTTTATAGAATCATGGAATTGTTGAGCTTGGAAGAGACCTTTGAGATCATCCACACCAACTGCTCGCCTAGAGCTCACAATCCCACCACTGCTGCTAAGCTACAACCACTAAACCACATCCCTCAGCACCACATCCATGTGTCTTTTAATTCCCAGGGATGGTGACTCCATCAGCTAAGACATTAGTTTGAATTCTCAAAACTGTGCATGTGTCTGCTCTCCACACACACGATGCACATCTGTTTCTACACAGCTTGATCTAGCTGTGGCTAGGTAGACAGGGGTGTGCAGACAAACCACGACAGAGAGAGCTGTGGCTAGGTAGACAGGGATGTGCAGAAAAGCCACGACAGAGAGACTTCTAAGCAGCCTCCTACATCCACACTTTCAGCTTATTATCTTCATTTGCAAAGAGGCAGAAGTACTGTTTGAGATCTCTACAACACAGAGTGCAAGGACACTCATGATGAGCTCTTTGGTGTTCCCCTAGAAGCAACAAAAAGCAGTCATGGGACTCCATACTAAAGTAAAAGTCAGATCGTGAAGCATCTCTGTGGTGTGCTGAGCTCTTGAGAAAGATCTCTGCACTGAATCAGTTAAATCATCACCATTCATAGAATGGATTGGGAGGTACCTTCAAGATCATCCAGTTCCAACCTCCTGTCATGGACAAGGACACCTCCCACTAGCCCAACTTGCTCAAGGCCCCATCAAGCCTGGTCTTGAACACCTGCAGAGAGGGAGCATCCATAGCCTCCCTGGGCAACCTGTTCCACTGTCTCACCACCCTCACTGAAAAGAATTTCTTCCTAATCTCCAGTCCAAATCTCCCCTCTGCCAGCTCCATTGCCCCGCATCCTGTCACTACAAGCCGTCATAAAAAGATCCTTCCTAGCCCTTCTGTAGCCCCCTTCAGGTACTGAAAGGCTTCTCTAAGGTCTCCCTGGAGCCATCTCTTCTCCAGGCTGAGCAACCCCAACTCCCTCAGCCTGTCCCCATAGCAGAGGTGCTCCAGCCCTCTGATCATCTGCACTGCACTGCATCAGTTAAACCATGACCAGCCCTAACAAGCAGCTCAGGGAAGGCAGCCGAAGCAGCAAGCTGCTCTACCTGCAGGGATGTCACAGACAGCGAAGAGGCCGACACGGGTGTCTCCGTGGACTGTCCACTTGAGAGTCTCACAATTTGGTTGGCAGCTGTGGTTCATGAACCGTGAGTAGTTTCCTTTGGGGCCAGCGTCAATGATACGGTCCTGGAGAGCAAACCAGCAGCACAATCAGTGGGCTTCCTCCCTCCCAGGAGAAAAAAAAGAAGTCAATTCACAGAATCCCAGAGTGGCAGAGATTGGAAAGGATCTCTGGAGATCATCATCAAGTCCAACACTCATCCCAAGGCAGGTTCACCAACAGAAGGTCACACAGGAACACGTCCAGATGGGCTTGGAATGACTCAAGAGAAGGAGACTCCACTACCTCTCTGGGCAGCCTGTTCCAGTGCTCTGTCATTCTAACATTAAAGAAGTTCCTCCTCATGTTTAGATGGAACTTATGCTGAAGTTTGTGCTCACCACCCCTCGTCCTTTTACTGGACACAACTGAACAAAGTCAGGTCCCATCCTCCTGACACCCACCCCTGAAGCACTGATCAGCATAAATTCCATCTCTGCTTTCACTGGTTGGACTCAAAGCAGAGATGGTGATGCTACCCAGGAGCACCTGAGCAAACTGGTGGTAGATGTTGTATTGAAAACTGTAGTGTCTCATGTGGCCTGGAATGTGACACTCCCAAAGCAATACTCATGCTCTAGCTCACATGTTGCCAGCACCCATCACTGCCACACGACAGGAGAAGTGTTCTTGTGAGCACTGTGGTGGTCAGCTTGAAGAATCCCCTCCCTCCAGCCAGCCTCATAACTCAGAATGAGTCCATTTACCTTGCACTGCAGGTTCACAAAGCCGTGGTGCACTAACAAATGCTGTGCTGTGCTATTTACCAACTCGCTGTATGGTAGCTTGCAGACATTGCCAGTTTGTCACCAGCTTGCTTTGCCCAAATTGGCCCAGTTTAAACTCAAGCAAGCTCTTGGTAAACTAAAAAAAAACCAACCCAACCCCATCCCATCTCTGTACACAACTGTCTTGTAATTTCTCTCTCCACCAAACATCAACAAAATAAAGTCTTGAACTAGCCAGAGGTGTTTCTCTGCAGAGCTGCTGAAGAAAGCTTTGCTTCTTTATGACCTTTATAACTGCAACTTCCTCCTAACTGATTTCCATAAAGCATGTGGACAGTTGTCATGCCCATGTGCACCTACATCCAAGCCACTCCAAATGCATGTGCAGCTCAGCTCACCGTGGCATGACCATTTCTGCAGGGCAGAACCACACCAAGCATTTATTGACTGCAGCAAGAGTCAAATATATACAGACTCATAGAATGAGTTGGGTTGGAAAGGACTTCAAATACCACCTAGTTCCAACCCCCTGCCCTGGGCAGGGACACCTCCTACCAAAGCAGCTTGCTCAAGGCCCCATTGCAACCTGCCTCTGAGCATTGCCAGGCTTGGAGCCTCCACAACTTCTCTGGGCAACCTGTTCCAGTGTCTCACCACCCTCCTGGAGAAGAATTTCCTCCAAGCATCTGATCTAAATTCAGCTGTGGAACATCAAAGGTAGAAAAGTGCCCTACCAATGTGATCAACAGAAGGAAAAGAGATCAATTAAATACAATTAAATAATGGGGGTGTGTGTGCTAGTTGGAAGCTAGCTAGAATGTTTTGGTGAGAAAAATTAGATTACAGGCTGTGAAAGGAAAACAATGGTGATGTCTACTTTGCTCATAAGCTTGCTGAGATATATAAAAACAAAAGTCAAAACACAGGTAAAGTCACTTCTGCTGCTGGTGAGCTAGGAGCTGTATCTCTCTTCTAACCTCACCCTCCGTTTCTCTGACTAATCCACTTTGCTTCCTAACCCCCTGGCCGAACCTCCATTCTTCCTTGGGAGTGGGGTGAGGTTGAGAGGGGTAGGAGGTAGGTGAGGGGTGGTTGAGAGCCCCTCCTGAGGACTCAGGTTTCTGGGAGGGGAGTTGTGTTTCTGTATTACCTTTTACCTTGTCTATTTCTGTCTATAACTGTATATACTGTAAATATCTGCTTGTAAATTGTGCCAGCTGTAAATATAAGCTTCCTTCACACTTCCAGAGCTGGCTGAGTCTAGTCTGGGGGATTTCTAAAGTGTGTGTGGGGATGGGGAACAGCCAAACCATCACAGAGGGGAAAGAAGTAAAATACTCTACCTTATCAATTGTAAGCATATAGAAGTGGGTAATGTCATTTTCATGTGCATATTTGATTCTTGCCATGCACTCCTCCTCATCAATCAGCTCGCCGACGTACTCGTTCACAAACTCTCCCTGCAAGACACCAAGCATCACTAGTAAAGCATGTACCAAACCCACAAACATCTTCACAAGCCACCAGAGTCTTCTTTGCCAGGCAGCAATGATTCATACCTTTTTAATGTCCCTCTTAGCCACCAGACCCCAGCCCTTGCCGTCGGTCTTGATGATCTTGGTCTCGGGGTACTGCCGTTTTGTAAAGCATTGGTTCTGGCACTGTTCTCCTGCTGGGCACACTTGCGGGTGGCATTCGTACATCAGCATCCGATTGAGGCACTCGGAGTCAAAGCCACAAGGGTTTTCATCTGTGGGTTTGCAGTTGCACTTGGGGATCTCAGAGATGTCGGCAGTATAGATCTGCACTTTACCACAAGGTTTATTCACCTGAATAATACATTAAAGTAGTTCAAAGGTCACTTTAGAGCACTCGGATTTACCCCAAGAGTTATTAGAGTGGTTAACTAATTTGGTTTTCCAACACTGGATTGTTCCAGTAGAAGGAAAATGTCATCATCTCCCTGAGAACTGGTTGGTCAGTTTGACTGATCTGTCTTGCAACCAGCTCTGGTTTTGAAATGAGGCCTGCTCTGAACTGGAGCAGGGTACGTTTAGGTTGGACATCAGCAGGAAGGGTGGGGAAGTACTGGAACAGGTTGCCCAGAGATGTGGTTCAGGCTCCATCCCTGGAGACATTCAAAGTCCAACTCGATGGCATCCTGAGCAACCTGATCTAGTTAGAGGTGTCCCCTGCTGGCTGCAGGGGGGTTGGACAAGGTGACCTTTGAGAGTCTCTTTTAACTCAATGCATTCTGTGAATCTGTCTTGGTGATGAACTCTTTTCACTTCGGGACACGGTTTAATGGGTATGGTGGTTTCTGGCTGATGGTCTTAAAGGTCTTTTCCAACCAAAACATTCCTATGATACTAAATGATATTACTGATGCTGTAAGCTTGGTAACCACAAGCTAAGTCAGTCTCAGAAAGAGGAGTAGGTGATAGGTAGTTTAAAGTTACACTGGTATAGGAATGTACTGAGATGATCAGCTCTGGAACAACATTCTGAGGACCTATCTCCATGAAGATAAGTATTCTTTTGGAAGGTCAACAAAGTCCCTCAAACTGGTGAGCTTGAGACTGAACTGCTTCACTATAGTATCATTATAATATGAACCCCCACACCTCCCAGTTCAAGAAGCCTCTACCCAAAGAAGCTGCTCACCCTCTGTGCTGAATCTAAAAGAAAGGAAGAAGCTAACCCATGGCTGCCCAGTAGGTGTGGGCATCAGTTGTAGCTACTACACTTGACTGTATAGATACATGCTGTGAATTGTAACTGGTGTGCTGGCTTAGTGGGATCTCCACCCAGCAGCTTTCTCTACATCTAGACAGCGTGGACTGGGTTTTGCATGCTGGGTAAGCAACCCAGATTTGGGACAAGATCCTGACTGTAAAAGTCATTGCACTCTCTCCCCCCCATCTCACCATGCAGCTCATCAGTGCTGCCTTAGGATTAGTATGCAGAGTAGCTTCTTCCAACTTTACCTTGATGTGCTTGTATGGTGGAGGTTTACGTTCACTCTCTTGGGTTTCTTTGGCTTCTCGCTGCAGCTTTATTTCTCGAAATCGAGCTTCAGCCTCTTGCAGAGCTACAAAACATTCTTGGATCAACAGAAATGCTACTGAGGATTCATCCCCCCAAGCTTGACTTGCACGTTCTCAGCCAGCAGTGTGCTCAAGTAGCCAAGGTGGTCAGCAGCATCCTGACCTGAATTGGCAATAGTGTGGCCAGCAGGACAGGGAAGGGATTGTCCCCCTGTACTCAGCACTGGTGAGGCCACACCTTGGGTACTGGGATCAGGTTTGGGCTCCTCAGTACAAGAAGGACACTGAGGTGCTGGAGAGAAGGGCAACAAAGCTGAGGAAGGGTCTGGATAAGAGGTCTGGTGAGGAGCAGCTGAGGGAACTGTGGTTGTTTATCCTAGAGAAAAAGAGGCTATGGGGAGACTCCCTTGTTCTCTACACCTCCCTGAAAGGAGGTTGGAGTGAGGTGGGGGTTGGTCTCTTCTCCCTAGTATGACAGGAGAGGAAATGGCCTGAAATTGTACCAGGGCAGGATTAGGTTGGAGAGTAGAAAAAAATTCTTTGCTGCAAGAGTGGTCAGAGATTGGAACAGGCTGCCCAGGGAGGTGATGGGAGTCACCATCCCTAGAGGTGTTCAAAAAACCTGTGGACATGGCACTTTGGGACAGGGTTTAGTGGCCATGGTGGTGTTGGGTTGATGGCTGGACTCAATGACCTTGGAGGTCTTTTCCAGCCCAGACAGCTCCACAATTTTTTGTGTTAAACAAAGATTCATCTCCTGTTTCCTAGTCCCATCATGCAATTTTCCTCCTAACAATGCTTCTGCAGTGTTAAAACCCCTAACAGATGGGTCAGTTCTACTCTCTCTCCCTCTTACACTTAATCACTTCCTTTCCCAAACAGAAGAATCATCAGAAACAACCCCAATGAGCTGCTAGTCCTTCACAAGACACGAAAAGAAAACTTTCATTCCAAGTCAGTGACTGCTGCCAGCACACCCAAACCATTTTTGTACTTTAAGATTGTAAAAGAAATGCACAAACCGGTCCCGAGGCGACACGCGAAGAAAAGAAAGCTGCGAACGTGAAAAGATTCATTTTGCTGCTTTGAGCTATGTACCGTTTTTGAAGACCTTCCCAATTCCTTTGATCCCCTGGTATCTGCTCCCTCTGTCTCCCTCCATATAGGGGAACACCCGTGCTTGGTGTGTCCAGTAGTAATCCTTGGAACCAAAGAAAAACACAGGAAATTCTCCAATTTCATGCTTCATTTTCTGGATGTTTGGGGGAACGTTTTTCGGATGGCAAACTTCTGCAGGCCACCATCTAGCACAGAAGTACAAACACAATACAGTTAAAAAGAAACCCCAAACAAACCACAGCAGTTCTAGTTACAAAGCACACTTGAACAACATCACCCTCAACAGGGCTAAATGATTGCTATTTCCAAGAGCCAAGTGGATTTAGTATCTTCTCCCCACTCACTAGGCAACAGGAGAAGGCTTTGCGGGACTTTCTCCTGCCTGCAAGGAGACACAGACACATCCAGCTCCTTGCATCTGGTTAGCAAAATCATTATCAGCAAGCCTTGCTGTCACTGTCAAAGATCAAGGGGCAGCTGGAAGCAGGTATTCATGCTTCCTAGGGTAAACCTCACCCAGCTCTGCCTCACTCAAAGCTGAAGGAAGGGTGAAACACTGACAACCAGAGTGGGTGATCTCCCAGCCTGCAAGGTGGGAACTGAGCCAGTTGCCAGTTATGCACCAGCTTCACCATTTCAAGTCATCTCTGAAACAAAAAGGGGTGGAGGCTCATACAATAGAAGCCACAAAAATGATCTCAAGAGCTGAGGCCTGCTTTTCTAGGTGGACAGACGGTTGAGGTTGTTCAGCTTGGAGAAGAAAGGGCTCCAGGGAAACCTTTTGGTGGCCTTTCAGTGCTTAAAGGGGCTGACAAGAAAGCCAGGGACAGACTTCTGAACAGAGCCTGTTGTGACAGAACAAGGGGTAATGGTTTAGAGTAAAAGAGGAAGATTCAAACTGGAGAGAAGGAGGAATTGGTGAGACACTGACCCAGGTTGCCCCGAGAGGTGGCAGATGCCCCATCACTGGAACCACTTCAGGGTCCAGTTTCTGGGGCTCTGAGCAACTTGCTCTAGTTGCAGATGTCTCTGCTGAGTGCAGGGGATTTCGACTAGATGAGCTTGAAAGGTCCCTTCAACCCAAACTACTCTGTGATTCTATGTCAGAAGACTGCAAGGAGTCTTGTATGAGCTAGGACTTGGTTGAGAGCAACAGTGAAGCTCCAAGACTGTGAACCTGAAGCTTCCAAGCAGATGGGATTCCCTAGTTCCCAGAGGAATGAGAAACCAGTGCACAGCAAGGCTGGACTGGACTACAGAAGTAACTCACTGTATGCCCCTTAATTAAACATGCCAATAATGCCAGCCAAAAATCAATCTGTTCACCAGACCTGTAATTTCCCAGTTTAACCCAAATAATATCCTGGAAATGGAGCTTCTTCCCTGCCCTGCAGTCATTGCAGTACCAGCTCCCATCTGGCATTTCAATGTTCAGACAGTCTGGGTGAAAGGCTGCAGGGCATGACTCACAGCACAACAAGCTTCCTCCTTCAGAGAGAAAAACACAAAAACAAAGAAAAGGGTGAAAACCATCAAGGTAAAAACCAAAACTCTGCATCCTAACCCCTCCAAAGCAGTGTGATACACACGGGGGAGGCTCAGGTGGAAAAGAAATGGTTAAACACATGGTGGCCTGCAACAGACACAAACTGGTTGTGAACAGACACTGTAAGTCTGCCTGGCAGACTCAGATTAGCAAGACACACAAACTAACAAGGCAGCTAGTGAGAAAAAAGGCAGAACAGTGCAGAGCAAACCAGGATTGTTTGCTCCACTGTAATGACAACAGCTTAATTCATATTTCACTGCATGATAAATGTTAGCAACCACACATTGCTCTTATCTTGGTTTTCCAAGGGGGAGAGGGAAAGAGGTTTTTATGAGTTTGCTCCACGAATTATCAAGTGGGAAGTCAGCTGCAGCTTAAAAGCTGCTCTGTGTTAAAAGCTGATCAGTGAAAAGGGCACTGCTGCAGTTTAAGCACTTCTCTACATGTTGTGGTTGTCAGTAAGAAGGAAATCTGTGCACAATATAAACCAAAGCACCCTCAGTTAGTGACACTCCCTCTAACAGTAAGGCTGATTCAAAGGGCAACAAAGCTGGCAAAGGGTCTGGAGAACAAGTCTGGTGAGGAGCAGCTGAGGGCACTGCAGTTGTTTGGTGTGGAGAAAAGGAGGCTGCGGGGAGAGCTCTCTGTAGCTCCCTGGAAGGAGGTTGGAGTGAGGTGGGGCTGGTCTCTTCTCCCTAGTATCAGGCGATAGAAGGAGAGGAAGTGGCCTGAAATTGTGCCAGGGGAGGCTTAGGCTGGAAATTAGGAAAAATGTCTTTTCTGCAAGAGTGGTCAGGGATTGGAAGAAGCTGCCCAGGGAGGTGGTGGAGCCACCACCTCTGGAGGTGTTAACAAAATTTGTGGGCAGGTTGCTATGGGACAAGGTTTAATGGCCATGGTGGTGTTGGGATGATGATTGGACTCGATAATCTCAGAGGTCTTTTCCTCTAAGGGTGGTGAGACAGGATGCCCAAGGAGGCTGTGGATGTCCCCATCCTGGAGGCATTCAAGGCCAGGCTGGATGAGGCCTTGAGCAAGCTGGTCCAGTGGAAGGTGTCCCTGCCCAAGGCAGGGTGGCTGGAACTGGATGATGTCAAAGGTCTCTTCCAACCCAACCCATCCGAAGGTTCTATGACTGACCACGTTTCTAATAACCCTCTGTAAAGCAGCGAAATAAAAGGCAAACTGAAGAAGAAAAAGAGAGGTTTTTTTTTCTCTGCTGCAGAGTTACCTTTGGAACACACAAAGCACCAGCTGACATTGACATGTGCGTGATGGCTTTTCCCCTTCATGGCAGTGAAATGGTTGGTACAGACAATGCTGTTGGAAGCGATGACAGCGCATCCCGCCGCAATGCACACGTCTCCGGCGTGGTACGCCACGGGACAGCGGACACAGCGCATCATCTTCCCTAGCAAAGCAGAACACTGCCATGTTATTGGGGAACAAAAGGAGTTGTTATTTGAACTAAAAAAAAAAACAACAAACCCAACTAAACAAAAAAGAACCCAAACCTCCCACACTGTCACCTGATGTCGCCTGCACTAACACCAAAAAACAGCAGCGATTTAGTCAAAGTCTGTGGTTCGCAACTCGGCGACTTCAATCACAACACCTTTAAGTAGTGACACTGCCTGGAACAAATGAGACTGATTCAAAAGGGCAGTGGAGCTAGTGAAGGGTCTGGAGAACAGAGGGCTGGTGAGAGGCAGCTGAGGGAACTGGGGGTGTTCAGTCTGGAGAAAAGGTGGCTGAGGGGAGGTCTCATTGCTCTCTCCAACTCTCTGAAAGGAGGCTGTGGTTAAGGTGGGGGTTGGTCTCTTCTCCCTAGTATCAGGTGACAGAATGAGAGGAAATGGCCTGAAACTGTGCTAGGGGAGGGTTAAGCTGGATACCAGGAAAAAATTCTTTCCTGAAAATAGTCAAGCTTTGGAACAGGTTGCCCAGGGAGGTGGTGGGGTCACCATCCCTGGAGGTGCTCAAGAAGCCTGTAGATCTGGCACTTTGGGATATAGTTTAGTGGTCACTGCAGTTGGGTTATGGTTGGACTCAATGATCTTAAAGGTCTTTTTCCAGCCTTAATGACTCTGTGATGCTGAATTAACAAAGGTTTTTGAAGAACCTTACACTATCATACTCAGTAGACATGGTGGTGTTGGGTTGGGACTCGATGATCTTAGAGGTCTTTTCTAACCTTAATGACTCTATGGCTCTAACCGTGAAGGCTCCAACTATGCCCCAGCAGAGCAGACAAGCTTTCCTCAGTTGTCTGATTTTGTCTGCAGATGTTGCCAAAGCTAAAAATGTCTCAAGAACCAAAAGTCTCCAGGTTTAGGGAGCCTTGCTGCAGCAGTTCTGCATACACAGGTCTTGCCCTCACTCTGCTCAGCCTGTCTCATCACAAAGGCATTCTAGATTTGATGTAGCTAACTACAGATAATTCTGGAGAGGGACTTTGTACAAAGGCACGGAGTGACAGGATGAGGGATGATGGCTTCAAACTGGAAGAAGCTGGACTGAGATCAGACATGAGGAAGAGATTCTTCCCCAGGAGGGTGGTGATGCACTAGAACAAGCTTCCCAGAGAAGCTGTGGAGGTTCCAAGCCTGGCAGTGTTCAAGGCCAGGCTGGATGAGACCTTCATCAGTCTGCACTAGTAGGAGGTGTCCCTGCTCATGGCATGGGGGTTGAAACTAGATGATCTTGAAGGTCCCTTCCAACCCAAACCATTCTAGGATTCTATCATCTGATTCAACATAATGCTCCAAATACTTGTTGCCAGACCCTAGATGATCCTAACAGTGTTCTTCACTTCCTCTTGCCGCTTGAATTAAGACAGAACTCTATGACAGCTGAAAACTAGCTAAGAAAAAAAGAACACAAACGAGGTAAACACCTAAGGATGACTAAAAATTATTCAACCATTGTCCTTTAAAGTAACTTCTGAAGCAACCACTAGTCCTCACCCACCTGAAAAACTGCAGCCAGCAGCTACTACGTGGGCAGCTTCCTTCCCCTCCCATACTGCAAACAAACCTAATTCATCAGTCAGAGAAACATAAAGTGAAGCTACCTTTTGAAATTCGTGGGTGGGAGGGGTTACTGACATGGCAGCTCAGGCAGCTGTGGAGAGGACATCGAAATCCTCTGTTCTCAAAGACAGTCAGGTGGAATTTTTTCACACAAGCTTCGTGGTAGAACTTCCCGCAGTGGGACACGACGCAACGCTTCAGTTCTGCCTTCCTCTCTTTGCACACAAAACAGGTGTGCACACCTGGGGGGAGGGGAAAAAAAGTAACACAAAACCGAGAGTGTAACTCAGTTTTCATCCAAGCAGGTGAATCTGAAACACTTCTGTTGGTTCATTACGTGCGGGGGAGTTGCTTTTTTTGTTGTGGGTTTGGTGCTTTTAAATAAACTCAAGTCACATTTCCAGTGTTGGACGCAGCCACCTATTGGTATCTTTGGTGTTCAGGTGTGAAACCTGCTCAGACACAGACAAAATCAAACTGCAGTGCAAACCCATCACCACTCAAAGCCTCACCAACCTCCTTTCACACTCTTATTTATAAGCCTCAGGACAACTGTTGAGTTTCATTTTGTTTTTAAAGCAATGAAATAGGTCCTTGGATTCTTTGGGATCCTGTGAAAACCACAGCAGGACCACAAACCAAGGACAAGCAATCTCTAATCCTCTCTCTGGGCTGCTTGGAAAAGCTTGATTTTGAAGCAGCCTTGTTCCAACAAGGTTTACCACATGTAGTGACCTGATCTTATGAGCAAGAACACAAATCTTTCATCTAAAGCTTTAAGAATTTCCAAGCAGTTGTTACAGGATTAAAAGCAAGTGAGTTTAATAGCAATAAGGTAGTCGCTTAACAGGAAATGCAAAAGATTGATACAGACACACAAAGGATTGGAAAAGACCTTAAAATGTTTCATTTGCCCTTTTTTTTTTGGGTTGTTGTTGCTCCTGAGGATTTCTTAAGTCTTTGTGACAGTTTAAATTGTACTCAGAGAGCAAATGTTCCACAGGTATTAAAGCAATGGAATTCAGACTGAAGCAGCCAAGTTACAAGAGAGCTCTCATGAACCAAAGGCGCTGTGTGAGCTCCCAGCCTGGCAGGCAGTAAGGAATAAAGATGGTCCCTCCAAAAAAGGCACACTGCCCAGGAGGATTTTCTTCTCCCAGCGTATGGGGAAACTTACAACTTGCTTTTTGATTGGTTTATCAATAAAAAGGGACAAACTTGCCTGATGTGCATTCACTACAAATGAATTTTCCTGCTGGTCTTCCAGACAGCCCGAGGCAGCTTAGATGAAAAGCTCGATAGCAAAGTCCTTCACACAGCAGGAGATCACCTGTTTTCTCACACAGCTTTTACAACACAAAGGCATTGAATGTTAAAGGAAAATTCAGACGTGGAAAACAAACCAAAAACCCCAAACCCAACCCTGTTTACTCCTTTTCATATATATCTTTTTCCCCCTTGTTGAAATGAAACTTAACAAGTGGAAGGTATTAACAAGTGAAAGATCATTTCTCAAGTAACACCATGGCCAAAATGGGGAATAGCCATGACACTGCTAGAAATCGCCCTCACTGCCACAACTCAGGAGGAAATACAACCTGGCAGGAAACAAGGAAAAGAAAAAAATCCCAAAGCTTTAAGATTTTTTTTCCCCTGTGCACACTGAGGCATCTGAATAAGGTTAAAAAGCATCTCTGTTTTCCTTTTCCTTGGCAAAAGGTGGCATCAGGAGATTTCTGTGTCTGAGTGGTTAGCAGTGCCACGTGCAGGACTGCAAATAACAATAACGCTGCCAGAACTGAAGGGACTGGCCAACATTTAAAGGTAGGCAATAACCTCAGCAGCACCAAGCACAAGAAATGGAAATAAAACTGCTTGCCCAGGCTCCCAGAAACAGATCCATCTGTATTGGGTTAGCATTTCATAACCAAAGACTTCTTCTGGAATGGTTTGGGAGAAAGCTCTTTGCTTTCAGATCCCAGCCCACACGCTGCTACCACGGCACCACTGCAACCTCTGCTGCACACAGAAGCACAAAGCCCACTGGGCCTTCACTTGCTCCTCTTTATTACCAGAGGAGTGAGGAGCTCTTCTCTAGCATTTCCCTAGTTACCTGGCAACACTCAGGTGCAAAGGCTGTTTATATTTGAGATCTGGAAACTCAAGCAGCAAGTCACTTGCTGGCAGTCAAGACAAAAAACTCATCAGCAATGAGGAATTCTTATTACTGGCAGGGCACCCTCACCACTAACAGACATCACAGGCATCGCTAAACCTATTTCTGGCCTGCTGTTGTCATGTCTAGTGGGAGGCGGCCCTGTCAGTGCCAGGGAGGTCAGACCTAGATGATCTTGAATGTCCCTTCCAACCCAACCCATTCTAGGATTGTCTGATCGTATTCAAGAAGAGCTTTGCCTAGGGAAGCTGAGGAAACCCAGCTCTGCCCAGCTACTGCTCTCACCTGACACACATACTCCTTTTTTGTTCCTGCTCCTCGCTCAGACTTTTTGGATGAGATGGACACTTCAGTCTGAGCTTCATCAGCACTTTCATAGGGAGACTCTGAGCGCTCATCTCCTTGGCCATCAGAGATCTGAAGATTAAAGACAGGTGTTAGAGAAGGCACTCATGGGTGGGCAGTTTTGTACAGATTACCAACTGGAAAACAGGCCACAATTCAGACCAGCAGATCGAGGCTGCACAATTTCAGTTTTGTTTTCCCCCACCTTAAGGAAAAAAAAACAACCTGAATAAAAGCAGAGTATGCACTTGTGGAAGTCCCATCCATAGGGCTAGATAACCACCACCCTCACCAATTTGGCTAGGGAACCATCACCCTCACCAATCTGGCTACAGAACCATCACCTTCACTGACTCAGCAGCAGCCAAAAGAAGCCACCAAAGCTTTGCAAGGTGGCATTTTATTTACAGCCAGTTCTGTAACCCAATTAGCTCGGCAGCAACACAGGGATATCTTCAAACCCCTTGATGAATGTTTGAATGGGTGGCTCAGGAGAGACTTATAGCTGAGTTTAGAAAGAAACTTGCTCAACTTCCAAGCTGTCCGACTGCAGCTCACAGCTGATGATGGTCTCCTCGTGTATTTCACCTATACTAGAGAAGTCCTTTGGAATCAGACATCTTCCTGCCATGGAAGCTTGCTGCAATGAAGTCTGTTTCAATCCTTTAGGTAAGGCAGAACACCCTCTAGTTTTCTCCCTAAGAGAACTTCTGCCAGCACCAAAAGAACTTGAGTTGCCAGCCCCAAGGGAACTCCCTGGTTGCCAGCCCCAAGAGACTTCTAGTGGGTCTTCTTTAAACTTCATCTGTCCTTTAAAAGGCTATTGACAAATGAGGATTGGAGGCAGCAGCCCATTTCAAAGCAAACCAATGTGCTGCTTTTCACTGCTGCCCTTCTACTGTGTGAAGATCCCCCAAGTGCAAGCCATTGTAAATCACTGCAAGGCTCATTCTGCCAAGAGCCAACTGCCAGGATACAGACACCTCTATGAAGCAATTGCTTGCTGTTTTCAGACACAGGATCTCTGATTTCTCTGTGGCAAAACACATTCTATTAAAAATGGCACAGCTCAGCAGCTGTTAGGTGCAGTCCTCCCCTCAGCTGACCTCCTTGCAATATGAAAATGTATGAAAGTGATTTATTTTGATATCAGAGGGAAAAATGTAAAGCTGAACCAGGTCCAGCATTAGTCTTTACAAACTCCCTTTAGCAACACTGGTTTGGAGTGATGCCTTCTCACCATTGCTTGTTCCCCCACCTCAGACTGGCTTTCCTTGGCCCTGTCTGAACGTATTTTGTAGATGGGATTGGTTGTGGGGAGTTTTTTTCCCCCCACCAGGCTACTTGCAACATACAAATGCATTTCCTCTGTGCAAATGCACACTGTCAAAGTCATTCAGACCTACATTGCACCTCTGAGTATTTCTACAACTGCAGTGGTCTGGAGATTCTGCTTGGCTGTTCTAGAAGCAGTTAAATCAGGTGTAAAATCACTGCTTTGTGCAGGCACCAGGAAATCTCAGTTCCCTGGAAGAAGCTGTCAAACAGCAGACTGCTAACACAAGCCCAGTGCGTGGCCAGGAACAGTCAGTTCCTGCTGGGGAGGGGCAGACCAAGAAAGGTAGCCTGAGAGAGCAGCAAAAATACAACCCCCTTTTCCCTTGTGGTTTAAGGGAGCTTACACACATCCTTATTTCTGCTTTAACTGTTCCCACAGAACATTAATTAGTGTAAGCAGTCCACTGCTCTAATATTATTAGTGCCTCATTATGTTCCTGCTTCGACTAGCCCAAATTAGTCACGTTTAGGAAAGAGAAAACAAAATACAAGCAAACTGGAAGGCCTTAGATCTGTATTTCTGTTCTGCTTAAAAAGAAATAAAGTACTCTCTGCTGGAACAAACCAAGCAATCCTTTAGTAATTTCACATTACACTTGTCCCCATACCAAAGTATCTAAAACCCTGAGAAAAGCCACTTCTGCAGCACACCTTAGGAGTTTCTTCCCAGCAGCAAAAGCCCTATGGTCTAGCCCTTGAGGGAAGCTCTCCTCTTCCTCCAGCTTGCTGCTTCTGAGCCTACCCAGTGACAAATGCATTCAGTCATGAGAAGAAGATTGGTTTCAAAGCAGTGGTTTCCTAGCTTTTCTTTGGTTCATATAGCATAAAAGGTTCACATGAAGGATGCAGACCTCTGCATGGAAAAGTAACCAACCCTAAGGGCAGCGGACAGCTTTTCAGAACCCTCCCCTCAGATATAGGTCACAAAATCCCAGCCTTTCATGAACCAGAAGCTGACATTTTCCTACAGGACTCAAATTTGCTGCCTCAGAAGCCCTTTGATTAACTCACACTGCTACTGAGCCTGAAAGGAGCAGGGCTAACAAGAATCAAACCTTGCACCACCAACGCGAAGCAGCCCCTTCAAGATGAAACTTGGCAACTGGCTCCCAGCTATAGATCAGTGCTGGTTTTCATGCCCAGCTACCAACACACAGAGCACCAACCAACAGAGAACCTTCAATGGCTACCACTGAGAGGATCTTCCAAGACCTCTCCTTTGTGGCTGTCAGGAGCCTCACACACCTCACAAACTCAAATGTTCTGTTAGCCACCAGCTTTGCTCTGCGCAGACAAGCCTGGGCAGCTGCTTGTGGCTGCTGCAGCTGCTCAGCAGCAGTGCATTCAGAAGGCTGCTGCTGCAGAGCACATCTCCTGAGGCCTGCTGCACAACCAAAGGTTTGGCCAGCACACCCAGCACCCACGTTAGCTGTAACCCATGCACAGCTCACATCCACTCCACCATCAGCTCAGAGCTTTCACACTGGCTAATTTGAGGGGGCTAACAAAGAGGCAAGCTAGCAGATTCCCTGTTCTAAGAGAGGGAAGCATCCCAAACTCTGGATTTTCCATTATTCAGGATAATTCAGAGTGTGACCCTAACTTTTCTTTACACCACACAGAAGGTGAAAAACTCCCTACCAGCCACCTTTCTTTGCAGACAACTGTTGCTCTACATAACCATCTTCTGGGAAATCTCTCTCTGTGAAGGGAGCCAGAATTCAGCTCAGCTCCTGAAGTTATCCTGGAGAAGTTATCCAGGGAGGTGCAATGAACATCTGTCGCTTCAGGTCTGCGCTGAAGAGGCTAAGACAACCTTCCTATAACGTTTCTCAGAGAGGACTTAGAACTTCATGACAGGTAGAGCATGAGACGGTTGGAAAAAGCTGCAATGGCACTGCCAAGCTCAGCTGTGGGTCACAACACCACCATCTTTAGGTGGAAACCAATCACTAACCAGAGATGACTTACAAGACAGTTGGCTGGAAATCAGTTCACGCTGACATGGACCACGACCACCTCTAAAATCCAACACCATACTCTTGTGGTTTGTAAAACCAACTTTCCATACTGAAAGCTCACAGACCCAATCCACAGCATCCCACAAAAAAACAGCACAGGTTTTGAGGGGGCTTTTTTGCTTTGAGTTACAAATGTAAATCTTTCCCTTGTGATCATGCCAGAGCTCATCTTGTCCTGACTTTTGTAACATAATCTCCTTGGCAAAGTAAATTGCATGTAATTAACTTTTTTGATATTCAGGCCAAGGTTCAAAGCAATCAACATTTAGATGAGTAGCAAAGCAATTTGTAGCCACTACTGGTTCATTCTGGTTTGTATTTTGAGCAAGTTCTTATTCTTCATCAAGGCAAAACATTATTTTGAGTGCAAATTAAGGGGCAAAAAAAGGTCAAGGCTGCTCACTTCAGACTTGTAGAAGTGACCATTCTGTGCAACGAAATGCACAAAATGTACTATCACCTTCACTCCTCAGTAGCAATTAGTGCTGCTGCAGTGCAGAAGCTGCCCTTCTCTTGCTGAACTTGGTGTCATCACAAGCACCAGCCAGCTTTACACCTCAGCCAGGCTTTCCCTCCTCTTTCCTTCAGTCACTGAATGACACCCTTATTTTGGGAGGAATTGCTTGGAGAAGCTTTCACACTGCACTACCCCTCAGCACATAGCTGCAGTTCCAGCAACCAAACCCCTTCCAGCTCTTTCTGCTACAAACTGCACACAAAGGGGGAAAAAAAAAGGCCTGAAAACCAAAGCATGAGGAGCTTGCGCCACAACTCACTTCAGGGCTTTCTGAGGCTGAGAATACAGCAGAAGGAGCAGACTTACAATCAGATTCCCAGGGCAATCCTTCCTTTCTCACCTATCCCAGTGCTTACCCACTACTCACATGTAAGACTGGAAGGGAACATACAAGTTTCCATTATCTGGATGGCTGAAATGTCATTTAAAACCAAAAAGGGCACTGCCACTGAGTTGGCACCCAGCTGTACTGCTACACAGAGGAAAGGATAGCCTAGAATTGAAAAAATCAAATTATGCTGAGTTTAACACCAATAGGGGAGGCTGAAATCAAACACTTCTGGTGATCACAGAACGCTAGGGGCTGCAAGGGATCTGGTAAGCTGATCTAGTCCACCCCCCCGACAAGAGATGTTTGCTCCAACCACTCACCCAAATTGAGGAAAACCTCAATTTATTTCTTTATCCCCCCCTCCCCCTGTCCCAGCTTTAAAATTTTCTACTTACTTTGACAGCTCCAAAATCAAACAGTTTACACCAGTGCCATCAAAAACATTACACTGTAAATCCAAGGAAAAAGAGGTTCAGCAATCCTAGGTCTGAAAATCAATGTCTGCTCTCATCCAATCTGAGAGTGCAAGGAGTTACCACCATAAGAAGATAAAAATGCAACTGTTCTCCATGTCCAGATTGGCCCTCAATCAGCTGTTGACCTGGATATTAAATGTGCTTTTTGTTTAAGCCTTAGGACTAAGTCTTCATTTTTAAAAGATGATCCACAAAAAAATCTTTGCTGGCTCAATTCTAGGGGTGGGGAAGTGGTGGTGCCTTTTTTCTCTTCCCTATGAGTACCTCCTGGCTCAAGGATGTCCTGAAGGGCTACAGCATCAGTATTTGGCAAGGCAAAACCTGGTGCCTCAGAGCAGAAGCAAGTTTCAAATGCTACTCACTGTGTGTTAGCAACTGCACAGTGCACAACAGCCACACTTCTGTGCTTCTCAGCTTCACTAGGACTTCTCCACTCCTAGATCCAGCTCAGACAAGCTTTTTCTGCCTGGTGTTTCAAAGTTCAAAATGAGTTTGGAAACTGTGGTTGACAAAGTTGCTACCATTTATGCATTTATGGTGCCCAGAGTGGAACATGCTCCAGGCTCCTCCACCAGTTACACACATTCTCAGACCTTTCTAGCTAACAAAGTGCAGTTTTCATGAGGAAAAAAGATTCTTCCTCAGAAACCCCCACTTGATTAACTCGTTCAGTCTTACAAAACCCCTTCTTCTATTACTCACTTAACAGCATTTCTTAAGCATTTGGAAGCCAAGTTTTGGTCTTAGTCACGCTCAAGACAATGATGTTCTGTCATGTTGTGCTTTCGGCACTTAGAAAAACAATTAAAGGGCAAATTTTTTCCTAAGAGCAATAAAAATTTAACCCTCCCTCTCCCCCTTGTTTTAGAATCCCAGCTGCAGAACATTAATGGAAACAAACTCCATGATGCATCCTTACTGGAAGCTAGGGCTATCTAAAATGAAAAGAAAGCATGGCAGAAAAGGGAACAGAAGTCTTTTTTTTGTTTGTTTGGCAGGTAAGTCACCTCCACAGCAGGATCCAGGAAAGAAAGGGCCCACAAAGAGTGAGCTACTACCCCCTCAGAGTTGTGTAAGACACTCACTGGCTTCAGTGGCATCCTCTCTCTGGTCATCTGCTCTTTTAAACAGCTACACAGCATTTTAGAACCACCTGAGAAGCATGTTCCCATGACTTTTGAATGCTGCTGGCTAGCAAGCTTCTAACTAAGGACACTGCTACAACCTCAGACTTCCTGACTTGATTTCAGAGTGGGTGATAGCTACACCACAGCCATCCAGGGGGAAGTGGTTTAGTTTGGTTTGGCCAGAAGCTTTCTCTAGAAAGCTCAGAGCCGACATGTTCTGATAAGCAAACTCTTTAAGTCTTTCTACAGGCAAACCCCAATTGCCTTTATTTTTTTTTTTCTTTCTCCTTATTGACCAAATCTCAGCAGCCAGATGGTTGGGTTTGGGGTTTTCTTTTCACCCTAAGCACAACTTACATAAAAGTCAATAGGAGACATGCAAACAGCAGGTCAGACTGTGTTCCAAAGGCAATCTGTTGTGCACCCACACGGAGACAGAAGAACTGACAGAGCCAATTGAGTTACAGTTAACATTTCCTTTATTTCAGTATAAGAATTCCTCAACTGAATGAAGAATAATATTTTGGCCCATACTTTCTAGACTAGAGAAATTCTTTTAAGAATGCAGTGCCACAAGTGTACACAGTACTATAAGAGCAAAAAAAAAAAGTAAAAGACGGCCTGGGACAAGTTTCATTTTTATTATTGTTAGCAGGAGTTTCAGATGAGGATATTTGGCATTCCTGAATTGGCTGGGAAAGTTAATTAAAACTCTTGAGAACATTTTAAAACATGATTAAAATTGCCTACAGATACTCATGAGTCTTTGGTAGGGGGTGTGGAATAAAAAGCTACAGCATGTAAACATTCAGTTCAACGGATTCTCTGCACTCTGAAGCCTAAGGGATACACAAGAGGAGAAAAATTACATCAGAACCTTCATTTTCCACACAGAATGTGTTGCCAAAGAATGAGAGTCAAGCCTAGAACTTTGCTTTTCCATTTGAATGTAGAAGCTTCAGAACAAAACTGTGTGGTCTGGTGGGCAATGCAGGTCATTTCATGCTTTAGCAGAGGTTTAGCAAGAAACAAGTCCAACTACTTGCAGTGTTGCACAAAAACGTCCCCCTGACTGCTCACTGGTGGTCTGAAAGAGGGAGAGGGCAACCCAGATCTTACAGGCATACAGAACCACAACACAGGGAACAAGAACTGTCTGCTAAGCCAGAGGATTTGAAGTGGCACTAGGTATGAAATTATCCTTAATGATGGTTTTGAGGAGAAAGTGATCTTTGAAGGGAGCTACTCTGAAATGCTACAAGCACGCTGACTGCTTAACAACCTGCAAAGTTGGCTTCACAGAATCACAGAACCTTAGGGGTTGGAAGGGACCTCCAGAGATCATCCAGTCCAACCCTCCTGCCAGAGCAGGATCACCCAGGGCAGGTCACGCAGGAACGCATCCAGGCAGGTTTTGAAAGTCTCCAGGGAAGGGGACTCTACAGCCTCTCTGGGCAGCCTGTTCCAGTTCAACTGTTTTTCTTTCTAAGGCAGTAGTTGTTTAACCCATCATGAATTCTTCTCTCCCTTCCTGTTCTGAGGACCTCAGAGGCAGTTATTTTTACCTTCAGTGTGCATGCCTAGGGAGTTTTAGCTGTGTACTGCAGGACAACTAGGTTCCAGGGTCGATAAATGGAGCTGAGGGACTTTTTAACTGCAAGCTGTGCATGTCTCATGACTGCCTTCTCAGTCAAATACCTTTTAAGAAATGAAAGTGTTTTCTCCATTGCATCTACATCCTAACACCCACTGAAACATCTGCCTCAAATTGGTCATGAGAAAAAAAAAAACACTAAACTGTTTAATATGCAGGAAAAAAGCAAAACTTAAGGCTTGCATTATTCTAGCTTGTGTTATTAGGTACTGGGAATGCAAGAAGCTGTAGCTATAACCAGCAGCTGAGCTTGGTTTGCCTCTGGATCAAAGAAAGAAGGAAGAACTCCCACTAGAGAAGACACAAGGAACTTTGGATATAAGCAACGCCTTCAAAATCTCTCACAGGCTTCTTTCAAGTGCCATCTGCTGGTCAGCTCATACTTCAGTAGAGTCTGATGAATGAGGCCAGCTAAGAATTTACAGTCTTACATGGTATTCATTTTGTCCTCTCTTAGGAAAAGAATTCCAACTTCTCTGACACAGTTCAGAAGTAGGATCTTAAGGAAACGCTTAACTGCTGTCAGCAAATCCATCCAGTTGCATGAAGCCAGCCAATAACCACAAAACCTGAAACCCTAAAGCAGATCTATTTCTGTGTGCCAATAATCCAGCAGTGCTGCTAATGTAAAGCCTTTTTTATTGGGTGAAAAAAAATACTGCTTCTACTCTGCTGGCACTTCTGACATTATGAGGGGGTGGAGGAGAGCGAAGGTTAAAAAAGAAATGAGAAGGTACCACCTGTATCTCTTCTCACAAACAGGAACTTTTGAATGATTACAGCAAATCTTCATAGAGGCATGAAGAAACCACTCCAAGCTTTTGCAGCCTTGGAAGCTCTGAGTCTCCTTCTCACATCTGGCCTTACCAGTTCCTCATTAAGAACCAAATTTTAACCCAAAAATTGTGTCACTTGAGCACTGGAGGAAATGACTACTGGTGGCAAATGCCTAAAAATAAAATCATTTTGTTTCAAGATTAAATGCAGGCATGAAATATATGTATTCACCTCTAACCACCTCACTGCTTCTGCTCATCCATCTTAACACAACTTTAGAGCCCAGCCTGCAGAAAGGAGGGAAAGCCAACCTTTAAATCTCCACAGGGCAGGTCTATAAAGGCTGCTTGGTTTGGTCTTAAGCCATTCATGCCCCTACACCTGTAAATTCATAGAATCCCTGAATGGTTTGGGTTGGAATGGGCCTTCTAGATTATCTAGTTCCAATCTCCTGCCATGGGCAGGGACACCTTCCACCAGACCAGGTTGTTCAAGGCCACATCTGGACTGGCCTTGAGCACCTCCAAGGGAGGGGGCATTCACAACCTCCCTGGGCAGCCTGTCCCAGTGCCTTCCCACCCTCCCTGTCAGAAATTCCATACTTAAAAGTATTTTATCCATTGAAAGGTTGCCTTTGACTGATTTTATGACAAGTAAACCCCACTTAAAATATATCCCCAATAACAACAAAAACCACCCAAAATATCTTTTTAAAAGGTCAAAGAAGAGGCACCTTTCAAGCAAGAAAAAACAGAGCACACCCTTCCTACTGACCACACTTTTCCCTGGGCCCTACTTGCAATGGGCTGACATTTAAGGAAAAGGTGTGCAGCCAGCGAGAGTCCCTCACAAAGAACAGGCATAGGCAGGCTGCATTCCAGAACCACACAAAAAGTGTTTGGAGGGAAAAGAAAGGAGGAAACCCAAAGGCCAGAATCCACTCAGTATTCTTGTGAAGGTGTGTGTGCTTGTAGAATCCACAGATTGTTTGCCTTAAGAGCACCTAAGCCAGCATTTAGAAGAGTCCTACAGTGAGCACAGCAATCCAAAAGTTAATCAAGAAGTGTACTCATTGTTGAGAAGAATCAGAGCCTATCCCCTTTGCTGGGCAAGGCTTTTGGCACTGCATGGTTGTGCTTTACTTTATAAACACTTTCCCTTAACACTCTGGAGAAGGTTTCTCTCTGGATCAACATTCCCACATATTTAGACATTTAGACAAGTGCTAAATAGTAACAGAAAAGGGAACAGGATTTTGAAAGCTGCTCACACAATTCTTCATACAGCTCCTTGGATGGTAGAATAGTTCAACAGGAAGCTCAGAAACATGTGCCTGATATTTTTGCTTTAAAGATAAAATATATCTAATACCATAGGAAACAAACTGGGTCCAGTCCTTAGTTGGTCCAAGTTCAGGTCAATGTAGCTGTAAACCACCTAAGGATCAAGCCCATTAATCCACTCCTACCTGCACCCAGTCCCCCAGACCTGTGTCATTTACCAGGGCGTATTTTATGTCATGTTGATGGGGCTTGTTCTGCTAATTTAAAACCTTTCAAGCCCCTGAAAACAATCAATCCACTTTCTAGCTTGCATATCTGTGTTTCAAGAGCAGTAAATGAAGAGCTAAGTTTTAACCTTCCCACCCCAGCCTCTGTAACCACAGTCTCTATTTTTTCATGTGTGAACCTTTAAGTCCCAAGCCCAAATCATACAAACTTTTGAGTCTCTTGAGAAAGACTTCTGGAGACTTCATGTTATAAACAGTGTCTGAAACAGAAGACTCTTTCTCCTGAGATGACAATATTTATAGATGCCTAAGAGCAAAAAAGATCTGCTCCTTAAGCTGGTCTGGCTGGATAGATGGTCCCAAACACAGCCACCAAACAGCCAGTCCCAGCAGTCAAGTCAGGAAACTGGTAAAGCCAGCAGATGATTTACCAACAGCCCAAAGTTCTCTCTCTCTCAACTAAGAGAACAAAATGAGAACAAACATCACTTCACTTAGCTGCTGCTATGGACATTACTTCCTCTGGGACTTCCTTTGCTTGTTTCATTGGGATACAGAAGGGAGAATCTGCTGGGGGTTTTGGTTGGGCTATTTTTCCACTGACAGTAAAGTACAGAGCCATTAACATGCCACCTTTTACCATTCAGTGCACAATGTCTAGATACTTTAACTGCATTCCTTGCAGTGTCTAAGCACCTCCTGTGTTTGTCAGAGGAGGTGAAAGCCTCTAGGACATCTGGAACTCCTCTCTTAGCAGGCAAGTATCTTCTCTACAGCTTTGTAACACAAACTGCTTGAAGCTGTTTGTCCAAGGATGTTAGATTGAACCCTATCAACCACCCTTCTGAATCTACCTGCAAATCACTTCACCCTCCTGCTGCCAATTCTTTGGCTGACTGGTTTGAGAGGTGTAGCTGACTGAGGGGATGGTTTCATGGATTGGATGGAGACGCTTCTGGTACATCCATTTCATTCATTGCATGTCAGTCAAGCAGAATTACTGTTCCAGACACGCAGAGCTAAGACTATGATTAGTAAGCATCCAAAATATACATCCTTCACTGCCTGTTTCGCTCTCTTTGGGGTGAAGCTATTTGCATCACAAAGAAATAGCATTAAACTGAAGCTTCAAGGGGCTCTGCTCAGAAAACTGTCCAGTCCTAGATCAAAGAGAGGATTAGGAAACTTGCTTCAATAGAGAAAGCTCTGGCAACATTGACAATAGTGAGTTACATCATGTAACTAATGCAGTACACTCACAGTAAGTCTGGAGAAGGAAACAGGGAACACACTGGCATTTTACTTTGCCTCTAAGAGGAGGTTACAATTCTAAAACTTTGTTGGTAAATACATTTAAAAAACCCCACAAGAATACCTTGAGGTCCCCCAGAGGAGACCCTGGGATTACAAGAAAATGACTTTGCAATGCACACATCAACAGGTTCCACAGAGGCCAAGAGGTTGTCACTTGTCTAGAGCACCAAACGTTAAGAGAATTTGCCTTGGGAGTTCTGCTTTGCAACAAGATTCACACCTAAACATTTCTGTCATTAAATGGCTGTGTGTAAACACCACTTTTTGTTTTTTACCTCATTCTCAGTTAAGGAAGCTGAAGGAGATGAACTCTTGCTAAAAGCAAGAGTTGAAGATTCTGCTGCTGAAGCCCGATTTCGCTTCTTCAGAGGTTTACATGCATCAGACAGATTTTTCGTTGCTGTAAAATAATTTGGGTTTACAAAGTGAAGTTTGGAACTGGAAAAGGTTATCTCCCTGAAGCCACTGAAAAATATTCCTTCAGACAAAGGAAGGAATCATTGAGGGAAGGTCTGCTTGGCATCTAGGTAGGGCTGAGAGAACAGGAAGTTTTGGAAACCACGTTGTTTTGGCTTGATTATAAAAACCATGTGAATCAAATATGGGCTACAAATGGCTAAGGAACACTTGCCCCGGGGTGGAGGGTTTCTTTTGGCTAAGGAACGCTTGCCCAGGAGGTTCTTTAGGCTAAGGAACGCTTGCCCAGGGGGTTCTTTAGGCTAAGGAGTGCTTGCCCAGGGGGTTCTTTTGGCTAAGGAACGCTTGCCCAGGGGGTTCTTTTGGCTAAGGAGTGCTTGCCCAGGGGGTTCTTTTGGCTAAGGAGTGCTTGCCCAGGGGGTTCTTTAGGCTAAGGAACGCTTGCCCAGGGGGTTCTTTTGGCTAAGGAGCGCTTGCCCAGGGGGTTCTTTAGGCTAAGGAATGCTTGCCCAGGGGGTTCTTTTGGCTAAGGAACGCTTGCCCAGGGGGTTCTTTTGGCTAAGGAGTGCTTGCCCAGGGGGTTCTTTTGGCTAAGGAACGCTTGCCTGGGGTTGTGTTGGATTTTTTTGGGGGGGTGCATTTTCTATTAAAATCCAAACAACTTGTGACCTCCTGAAGGAGAGGTAACAGTTATCTCCTCATCACAATCTGAGTACCACTAACACTTTGTTAAGAGACAGGTCACGAAGGAGCCAGGTACCAGACCTTATCTCTGGCACCTCATCACTTCTGTATTGAGCAGAACTTGACTCCTAAGACCTAAAGAGACATGCTCTTACAGAAGTTACTTTACACTTTAGCATCATGTACAAGCCTGACTTTTGGTCCAAGGTTATTTAGAATCCCCTCTTGCTCTCTCTCCATGCTGCCTCCCACCAAGCATCACCGCAAAGGACTAAAATCCCATCGCATGGATGGGCACCGCTCATTTTATTGGGCTGATGCACAAGAAGGAAGTGGAGCAGCAGGATTTGTTATCACCACAGGGCAACAGCTTGAATTTGGTGCCATCACACGATGAAATTGTGAACTGCTGCTTGAAACCAGCAATGCACAGCTTCAGCCCACCGGAAAGGTTGCCAAATGGTGACAGCTAGGGAAGAGGGCATGCTCCCCACCCTCCCAGTCTGTAGCGCAGTTGCTGTTAACTGGTGACTGTCAGGAAACTTTTAGCCTGCAGCCTCAGACAACCTGTTTATTTGAAGATGACTGAATTGAAAAAGTTACATTAAAACTTATTCTGACCACATTACCTGACTGGTTCTTTTGTGAAGAGGAGGTTTCTGTGACCTTAGAAGAGTTTGTTTTGGCTGTTTTGTCATTGCTTGTCTCCCTCTGTCACAAAAAAAAAATAATAATAATAAAAAAAATAATAAAAACCCCTCCTAATTGATGAGTGGTTGGATAACACTGCTAATTACTTCTGGATTAGTCAAAAGAAAGCTGTCTTTACAATTATCTGAATGGAAATGTAGTTAAACTAGCCCCAATTAAGTGATTTTTGGTGGTTTTTTTTACAGCACAGGGTACAAACCCACCGACAAATGAGAATAACTAAAGAACCCACTATTGCAGCACCCCACTTACCCATCCCAAACTCACAGCACAAAAGGGGAGCTCTAAATGAACACAAAACATGTAAATTATCCTTGCTGTTCTTTGGCTAAACACTGGTTGAGTCAAAGCTTTCAATTACTAAACTGGAGAATCAGCAGAAGAAATTTGAGAATAAAGCCTGTGCAGATTGTTAAGGCTCTCAAGCTCACAACTTATAGCAGTGCCATCTTTTGGTCTTATTACTATGGTTAAGGTTGTCTCAGCATTTCCAAAGTGAACCCCACTGCTTTCAAGGGAGTGCAACCACCAGAAACATTTGCTCCAGACTCAGAATTTCTCCTTACAGAAAACCAGGGAAGCTTTTGTCATAATTAAATGCTGTTCCTTACACATCCCACTTTTTCTATTCCCTTTTTGTATGTCACAAATTCTTTCAAGTCATTAAAACTGCAGCCTAGAATGCTTAACCCTGACAAACGCTCTCCTGTTCAGTAATTCTACCCACCAGAAAGTTTTACCCAGGTTTCAGATTCTTCATCTGACACTCAGGCTTAGAAATTATGTGCAGGTGTACACCTCAAAGACCAGAGAACTGCTTGCCTGGGTAAAAATAAAGACGAATGGCTGATGTGCTACAGATGTGCTACACTATGCTTTGACTGACTTCTCAGCAGGCTGTGGTGCCCTACTACTAACACAACTGGAGGCTCCCAAGATCAGTTTATAAGATTCTTGTTATCATGCTGTGTTAAAATGAAAGAAAACCTACAGCCTAGTTGACTCAAAGCTTGCTTTAGAATTCCCATTTTGTTAATCACAGAATTGTTTGGGTTGGAAGTGACTTCCAGAGGTCACTGAGTCCAACCCTCCTGCAGTCAGCAGGGACATCCTCCACTAGATCAGCTTGTTCAAAGCCTTGTTGAGCCTGACCTTGAATATCTCCAAGGATGGGGCCTCAACTACCTCCCTGGGCAACCTGTTGCAGTGTTCCACCACCCTCATGGTGCAGAACTTGTTCCTAACATCCAGTCTAAATCTGCTTTTCTCTAATTTCAAGTGGACTTTAACATAGAATCATAGAACCACAGAATTATCAGGGCTGGAAGGGACCTCAAAGATCATCTAGTTCCAATCCCCCACCACGTTGCTCAGAGCCCCATCCAGCCTGGCCTTAAAGACCTCCAGGGATGGGACTGCAACCACCTCCCTGAGCAACCTGTTCCAGTGTCTCACTACCCCCATGAAAGCACTCGATGAACGAATTTGTTTTCCAGAGCTTCCAGATGGGTACTTGTGACTTCAAAGTTACTTTGTGTGAAAAGACTCTGACTTTGTAAACAAGAATTAAGGGCAAAGATTTGTAGACAAGAACTGAGGAGAGGATAGGGCACAACTCTCATGCAAGAAGTAAAATGTCATTAAAAAATAAAGGCATTAAAGCTCCTCTGACCCCAACTGATGGTAACAAAAGCCTGCAGGTAAGCTGGGGAGAGCAGAAGGAGTGTAGGGTTAGTGTTGGCTTGTTTGAATCACTACACAGACATTCCCACTGTCACTCACTCAATGTTTCACTGAGCAGCAGCACATACAGCTACAAGTCCTCTAGGTTGGTAAATGCAGGAAAAAGAGTAAGAGGTAATTCATAAAAGTAAGCACAAAGCAGCCACCACTCCACATCACCTGCCCATTCAGAGGACAGAAGTACAAACACTGCTACATGCGTTCAGAGTTGCCAAATTCCCCACTATTTACACACAGCAGCCTCCTTCTGACTAGTTCTACTCCACAGATCTCACAGAGGACAACGCTCTTCAAATGCACCTTAGTAAATCAGTGTTATTAGTGGTATGGATCTTACAGGAATCCTTCCTCTTATTTATTTAGTTCCCTGTTAATATTCACTGCACCACAGCAACAGAGACACCAGAACCTCCTTTGCAACCACCTTTCATTCCACTTGAGGTAACACAGGCTAATGGCAGTAGAGAAATGCTGGTGGGACAGGGAAGTAACAACTTCAGGGACAGACAAAACAAGAACTTCATATCAAGAATTAACTACATTATGCAAACTCAATTATTCCATTAATCTAGTGTTAATTTATATCAGTTAGACAAGTTTTAAAAGGGTCTAAACCCTTCTCCTATAATCCAAGATGAATATGCAATGACCAACCTGTCAGTACAAGAAGTGCAAAACATAGTTTTGGTCTTTCTACAAAGGTAACAACACTTCTCTAAGAATTATTTTTGTCCCTTGCCAATTAGCTCATTAAGTCTGACAGTCTGAAACTTTATTTTTTTAGAATGAACTCTAACCAAGTTGCCTGAATATGTACAGTATCCACAGAGCTACTAAAATAAGCAGCCTACCAAATAAACTGACAGCTATGAAGGTGAGCTCTGCAATGGATTTAAAAAGCCAACCCACCACCTCTCCTTGCATTTGGTTGGATCATTTCATTGCTGCACCATTCCAGCCCTGGAATACTCATATTGCAGTGTGGTCCTCTCAAAGCAGAGCTGAGAACACTGTCAGCTAAGCTTTCCACACAAGTACACCCCCTGAAGTTTACTGCTCTCTAAGCATGACTGAGCAAACCCACGCTAAGCTGTGTCTGTATCCATAGCTTGTTCGACCTCTGGAAGGGAAGTTCTTTCAGTTCTTTCTCACAAGCCAGCTCAAGCAAAAAGCAGCCTGTGACTTGTGCAATGAATATGCTCTAATAGTTACTGCAGTTTCCTAAGTGAAGAAATGGGCCAGCATGTCACCCTCACATGTTCTGCAGGCTTCCAGCTGTGAAAAAGTCAGGGTTTTCTGCTTTGCTTTCCTTGCTTTCCTCTCTCCCCTTCTTTGTATCTAAATTAAGTATTGACTAAAGACAGGATTTTGTTACATTCTTGCATTCTTTCCTCCTGGAGTTGAGAGATGTAAGAGAACTGCAAAGCAGAACAACACAGAAAGGTGATGGCTCTGCACATTCCTTCAGCACCCAGCTTTCCTCAGCACACATTTTCACCACAGTTCAAGCAACAAAGGGTAACTTCTCATAGCTCCATCCTCCAAACTAAAGACCTTCCCCTCTCCCCCTCACACGTAGCTCACACATACCTCTGAATATTTCCAACACTTTGGTTTGAGACACAAAGACATTACTTTTTAAGTCCTGAAAATGGAAATGCTGACAAACTTAACTACAGCAATTTGATTGGTGCTGCTATAAATCAACCCAAACAAACCCACAACATAATTACCTTCCGATTATTCTGCTTATCCATCCTGAGTCTTTTCCTAGGTGCTTCCTGAACTTCAAAATCTTCTGTAGGTTCCTTTGTCCTCTTTTTTTGGTTTCTTTTATTTCCATGTAAGTTACCTTGGGATGGGGGATGGGGGAAACTTACATGAAAAATAATCTAAAACCCACTTTCAAATTATTTTTGAACTGATCTAGTTAGTTAAAGTTACTTTGCTTTCAGTCATTACTTTTAAAACATGGTTAAACATTAGTACAGTTTGATGACCTCTTAAATGCTTACAGTCTGGTTTCTGGTGCTGAAGACTAACTCTAGAACACATCAACTGCTTCATATGAGTTACTTTGGAAAGATGAATCTACCTAAGCATTAGTTTAGGGTCTGAACATTACTGCCCAACAGCTGTTTTCTCTGGGCAGGCTGCACATGATTGATTATCTATAGAGTTTTTAAACTCTCTTGCCACTCTGTAACAGTGTCTTAGCACTGAAATGGATTTTAAAGTCTCCTCCTTAAGCCTCCTTTAAGTTCTCCAAATGATAGAGATGAAGATATTGGTGACACCTATTAAGGGGCCTCTGGAAAAGACATTACCAATTGTAGAGATTAATTTTCTCTTTGCAGTAGGGCAGCTCTAACAAGCTTACTTCTAATTTTACAGGAGACTGTAAGATCCCCTTCCTTTCTGAGCCAAAATCCTAAGAATAGAATCACATTGGTCATTTTAAACCAATGGACTGATTCAAGTATTTACAGTTGGCAACTGTCAGGTTCAGGCAGCTGCTGAATGACAGAAGGTCGGTGACCTACACACCCCTTCCACAGGTTGTTTGCACTTGGCTCTACCTCAAAAAGCCAGGTGAAGATTTAGGAAGTGGTCTGTTTCAATCAGGATGAAACCAAAACATTATTATGCTCTCCAGGACACTCTGAAGCTCAGCAGTATAGACATTACAAGCTCCAAGGGCACAAATCTGTTAACTGGGAAATTGCCCTACAGCTACAAGCATTCTATTCCAGTGGAAACAAACAGCTGTCAGGATTCAAATGAGAGCAACTTGAAAACAGGGGTTATTTTCAAATTGAAATAGGGATCATTTCCAAATTAACCTTCTTATCTAAATGACCTAGGACAGAGTCTATCATCAGATTCTGAACCCACTGAAATGGCTCCAGGAGAACCTGCTACTTACAAAAAGCCAGCAGAGAAAACAAAGAATCCCACAATATTCTTCCAAGCTTAAGATAAGAGGATTTGGGTAGGGGAATGATTGAACTGAGATGTTTTTATCAATGTACACAATATATGTACTAGAAACACCTGGTACAGGTACAATTTCCATTACAATTTCTTGCAATATGACACTGAGGAAGGTGAACAAAATTCAGCACTACAGCGTTTAGATATTTAATTGGGGATCCATTAAAATTCTAACGTCAAGGAAGACAACAGCTGAGAGAAAAGAAAGAGATTATGATAGGTGGGTGATTACATGTCAAAAAATACACTCAAGAGCTACTTATAATGATGAACTATTTGCACACAACACAAATTTCAATTACTTCTGGATCTTGATCTCCTTTTAGGTGAGTCTTGAAACACTTTACGTTTGGCCTCTCCAATATTCTTCAATGATGAACCTTGAGAGATACAGAACGTGGGGGGGAGGGGGTTTAAAACTGAGATCCAAATATTTGACACTTTAAAGTTAAAAACTTTGCAATTTTCCACAAAAATGAGGTTATTTCACACGCACACACACAGAGTTAACAAAACTGACTGCCGTTTTTATACAAGTTTTTCCAAGTCTCACAAACTTTCAAACACTCCCTCTCATTCTTGTCATTGCCCAAAGCAGCACCTGTTGGCTTCTAATACTTCCAGAATCACAGAACAGTTTGGGTGGGAAGGGACCTCCAAAGGTCATCTAGTCCAGACCCCCTGCAGTGAGCAGGGACATCTTACAGTGCTGTAAAGCCATTTGCAATCTGATAAACTATAGCTACTTAAATTTGACCAAGTTCATCATGCAAATGCCAAACTAATATCCCTCCTCCTTTTCTCAAATAAATGGCTCCAAATCCCCTTGTATATTTTGCAAATTAAGACTGTTTAGCAAAACCAAACTCTATAGGCAACAGCAACCAAAAAAAAAGGGGGAGGGGGAAGGAAAAAACCTCAAATTATCAAATAATAGTATCTGAAAAGAAGACAAAAGAAAGGTATTTGCAATCTTATATAATGCCCTAAGAACTCTGAGCAGCACAATAAAGTGCTCAACAGATGAAATGTTCATGAAGAAAGTTTGGAATACTTCTTCCTGAGTTGACAGTGACAGGAGGTAATAGACCTTGGGTATATCTGAACAAAAGGTGAAGCACTGGGTCAGCTTTTTTTAACTATTTCCTGCCTATTCTGTAAAAAACAAACGAAAAAAATACCCCAAACCAACTCAATTTTTTACTGATCTTCCTTTCCTACAATCCACTCCTAACAGGCAGTGGATGCAATGGCAGCTGCTTATAGGCAGAAGAAGAATGAGAATTCAGCAATCTCTAAACAGCAGAAGGTTTACATAGAACAACTTTTCAGAACAACGAGCAAGAAAATGTAGACTTGAAGGGTTGCGTTTATTGGAACCATTGGCATTCCTTTGCTATTGGCACAAACACCAAGGATTAAAAGTGGAAAACAGGGAAAGCTGTTTTCCCTACAGCTCTGCAAGGTGTGCTTAGTTTAACACCACTAGGGATATCAAATTTAGTTAGAGTACACTAGCACAGTTTTACGTTTACCAGAGTCTTCTTCAGATTTGGGAGAGGTCACTATGGCAAACTTTGTGTTATAGCGAGCTTTCTGTTTTTCACTAAGCATGTTCCACTGTGATTCCAGCAATTCTTCAATCTCCTCACTTGAAGCATCTGGATGTTCAGCAACCACCTATACATGCAGAAATAGGGTTGTATTAACAAAGAGGTGACCATTGCAAAGAAGGGAGTACATCTTTTGCTCTAGAAAGTTGGATGCAAGGAAGTCAGCTCTCATTTCGGCTGCAGACACCACTAGATTCAAACCTTCTGTATCCAGCTCTTCTCTGAATAACTACTTCTCTCTCTCTAAAAAACAATAATCCACCAGTACAGTCAGAATTACTAAGAATCATTTTGGAAGCATCTGTTTCGCAGATTGGTAGGGGTTGGAAGGGACCAGGCAAGATGATCCAGTCCAACCCCTGTGGCAGAGTGGGGTCACCTTAAGCAGGTCATGCAGGAACACATCTGGGCAGGTTTTCAATGTCCCCAGAGGAGGAGACTCCACAACCTCTCTGGGCAGCCTGCTCCAGGGCTCCAGCACACTCACAGTGCAAAAGGGTTTCCTTTTGTACTCATTGCCCCTTGTCCTGGACATCACTGCGCAGAGCCTGGCTCCATCCTCCCAACACTGCCCTTCACATCTTTATCAACATGACTGAGGGCAGCCCTCAGGCTCCTCTACTCCACCAGCTCCATCAACCCTTCCTCAGAAGGGAGATGTTCCACTGCCTTCCAGTTTGAATAACCACTTCTGTCTCTCTACAAAATATAATTATCAGCATATTCAGAAGCATTAAGAATGTCTTTTAACATTCAAAGAGGAAAAAAAAGGAGCAACTGTAAATCTTGTCTTGTGGTCATTAAAAAAATATTTGAATTATTTTTTGATGCTGAAGCCTACACCACAAAAGGCAAAGAAGCAATGTTGGAAGAGATGCTTGCCTATGAAAACATCCATCAATTCATGGGAGAACTCATTAAACACACAACTCTGCTTAGCAGAGAGATTTACGGCAAGCTCACGTCTGATGCAACATTCTCATGTCTCCATCATTTTATACCATCTATATGAATATTAAGAACTCAAAAAGCTGTGCATCTTTTCTTCAGAACATGAGAATGACAGCTAGAAGCTCTCAATATGGGATTTAAGAGAGCTGCTAGAAGTTTATTCAATGGCAGTATTAAAAGTAAAACAGAAATCCTAGAATGGCTCAGATTGGAAAGGATCTTGGAGATCTTATACTCCAGAAGTGTCCCTACCCCATCATGGGTAGGGACACTTCTCAACCAGACTTGGATGCTCAAGGCCTCATCCAACCTGGCCTTGAACAACCCCAGGGAGGAGGTAGCCACAACCTCCTTGAGCAGCCTATTTCAGAGCCTTACCACCCTCCTACCGAAGAGCTAAGCTCAAAAAATTTCTCTTTGCCCTGTCTCTAGACACCCTTATGAAAAGTCTCTCTCCAGCCTTCCTGTAGGATCCTTTCAGGTGTTGGAATACCTCCAAATTTCCAATAATTCCCAAATTCCATACTTCTACTTAAGAAAACCCACATTTGATCTTCGTGAAAGAGATCCTGAGCAAGATCTCGAGGCCTTGAGCAACCTGGTCTAGTGGAAGGTGTCCCTGCCCACGGCAAGGTGGCTGGAACTAGACAATCTTTAAGGTCCCTTCCAACCTAAACCATTCTGTGAATCTCCAAGGAAAAAGCCCAGCAGTACTCTTCAAAATCAATTAAAATCAATTCCCAGGATATCTA
Organism: Tricholaema leucomelas; assembly: GCA_013400475.1. Lineage (NCBI taxonomy): Eukaryota > Metazoa > Chordata > Aves > Piciformes > Lybiidae > Tricholaema lacrymosa > Tricholaema leucomelas. The sequence goes on along the minus strand of WAAF01009199.1, from coordinate 119,359 downwards.
CCAGAAATAACATCTCAGGTATCTGCATGTACAGGAAAAATCAAGCACTTCTCCCAGGTCCTTTATCTAATTATGTTACAGAACACATTGAAGATGTTCTCTTGGATCTGGGAATTAATATCACTGTCGGTGTGGAAAACTGGCAATCAGTCAAGGCACATCCTAGCTCACCCAAACTAAGCACACTTCCATCACTCTTATCTTGATGTTCACCAGCTCCTTACATGTGTGGCAATCCTCAGCTGCACACCCTACTTGTGAAATTCTTTCTTAATTTACCTCAAAACAGATGCCAGGCCCACATCAATTAATCAGTATCAGCAGAGCTGCCTGCCACTCACTTTTACCTCGAGCCAGACAACCCCTTGCAGTGATTCCTCTGGTTATACTCCCTAGAGGAAGCCCAGAAGAATGCAAATATTACACAGTAGATCTTTACTCCTCTGGTAACAGCACAAAATACTTAATGCATTGCTACGACCACCAAAGTGCTCCAAGCTTTCAACACCTCCCTCAGGGAAGCTTGACTCTTAAATCATTAGAAAGCTTTGCCAGCAGTTTATCCACTCTTCCAGCAGCCAGCATTCATTTGCAAAACTCCCAGCTATTCCTCCCTCTCCTATCCCCCTGCAAAAGCAACACAAAAAGTATCGATTAAGTAAAGCAAAGTGAGAGAAGACTCCTGCTGTACAAAGTCCAACAGCACACAAGGCACAACAGGTTTATTAGAGGCTCCTGAGAGGAGTCTTCAGTCATTCCTTGCCATCTACTTCCATCCCTTCCCAAGTCAGGGAGTGGAGTCAGAGAGCTTTTTCTGGGTCTACATTTTGCCTTTCCTCTAAGTAACAGCAAATATTACAGCAGCCATACACTAAACTCAGATGACACCAAGTAGCTCAAAACCAGGTATGGTTTTCAGTGTTATCACTCCTAAAGCATCAGAACACTTCCAAAACCAACAAAACAAACTCCTGGATGGAAAGCAAACCATGCAAGTTGAAGCAGGTAAGTCAAAGAGAAGGGTAAACTCCAAATGCTACCTTGAGGTCAGTCTCCACCTTCCATCAAAGGCTCAAATCTGCCATTAGCAAAGTACTATGACAGGCTAGAAGTGTTACATGAACTCAGGTCACTCAGGCTCTGGGCAAGAAGCATGGACATATGAAATGGTTATTTCCCCTCTCTGCCAGATAAATTCAAAGGAGAAAAGGCAAGCCAGGTTCTGCTGCTCTGATCAGTTTGAGGGGCTGTTATCTGCAGCTTCCTGGTACCTGCAGGTTTCATAACCTTGCTCTGTTCTCTCCACAGAAGTGCTTCTGGGCTTATGGGAATAGGCCACAGAATCAGGTGGATCTGGGATTTTAGGAGGGATCTTATGACAAGGTTCTGAGACAGAAATAGCAGGATGTGCTCTAACTACTTGCTTCCTATTAAACTCTGCAACATTTGCCACTACCATCAGTGTGATCTTCAAGATTTGCAGCTTCCCAAAATGACACTGAAGCCAAAGCAGCTCCTCAGCGGTCACTACTGTCATAACCATCACATTTTCCATCTCTTAATTTAATAACTGTAGTGTAACCATAGTAGGGAATGAAGTTTGGTGACTGGCGCAGATCAAAACACAGCATCAGAGATTCAACATGTCTCTTCTGTGGGAAGACGTTTGTCCAAGAGTCCATAAACCCAGACATAATCATCTAATTTCTTCTACAGAAATACTGTCACCTCCCTCAATATTGCAGAAGACAAAGGTTGGGGACTGACCTGTTTGAGAGCAGCTCTGGGGAAAAGGACCTGAGGGGCCTGGTGGACAACAGGATGACCATGAGGCAGCAATGTGGCCTTGTGGCCAAGAAGGCCAAGGGCATCCTAGGGTGTATCAGAAGGGCTGTGGTTAGTAGGTCAAGAGGTTCTCCTCCCACTCTGCCCTGCTGAGGCCATATCTGGAATACTGTGTCCAGTTCTGGGCCACTCAGTTTAAGGGCCTCAGAGAATCACTTGAAAGAGTCCATCACAGAGCCACAAAGCTGCTGAAGGCAGTGGAACATCTCCCTGCTGAGGAAAGGCTGAGGAGTTCAGAGCAGAGGAGCCTGAGAGGTGACCTTTATCATGTTGATAAAGATGCGAAGAGCAGTGGTGGAAGGATGGAGCCAGGCTCTGCAGTGATGTCCAATGACAGGACAAGGGGCAATGGGTACAAGCTGAAGCACAGGAGGTTCCATGTGAACAAAAGGAAACCCTTTTGCACTGTGAATGTGCTGGAGCCCTGGAGCAGGCCGCCCAGAGAGGTTGTGGAGTCTCCTCCTCTGGGGACATTGAAAACCTGCCTGAATATGTTCCTGCATGACCTGCTTGAGGTGACCCTGCTCTGCCACAGGGGTTGGACTGGATGATCTTTCAAGGTCATTTCCAACCCCTACCATTCTGTGATTTTTGCTACCTGGGTTAAAAGTCAAGAAAACTCCCTGTTGCCATTATGCAGGAGAGCAGATCGCTTGTAGAAGAACTGAAAATTGAACTCATGTCTCTCAAACATGGGACAAATGATTAACCCATACAGCTTTTCATAATGAACACATCAACAGCTATATTTGACAGCCTGGCTACAATTCCCTTTCCTTTCTGGAGCCAGCAGGCTGACCTGGCAGTGCTCTTCTCAATTTAACCTGTCACTAAGAGGTCCAGGTACCACTGCATTTATTTTCAGTCTCAGTACTGGCTTAAGTCACAGTTATCTAAAAGGACCCTAAGCTGAACCACAATTAATTGACTTCCACACAGCAGAATCTGTTCTCCAAGTCTTTTGTACAAAGCTTTTGCCTGTTTTGTTTTTTTCTAACACAAATATCCTCTGATGATGTCAACCACTCAGTAGCTAAAGAGTGTGATGAGGTCACCACTTTCTTGCTCCTTCTGTATTATGGCATGGTAAAACTCCAAGGAAATGTGACACTTGTGCTTTTTCAATACGTGGAATTGTACTGCAGGTGGAGCAGAGGGCTAGAAGGAAGCAAAATGATGATCATCATTTTTAAGTAACGAGCTAGAAGAGTAGTACTGCTTTTACATTCCAGGAGAAGCATTGACATTAAGGTATTTATCTATTCTACCTTGCTTTGGAGCTTATTTCTCTCAAAAGGACCTAACTTCTGTCCAAACACATTGCACACTGACAGCAGTTTTCACAAGCTTTAATGAATAGTTTCTTTTGAAGCTACTCTAAAGACTCTAGGTAGGTAAATCACCACTGAAAGGCTTGGGCTAGAAGGGACCTTCAAGATCATCCAGTTCCAAAGCCCCTCTACTACAGGCAGGGGTACCTTCCACTAGATCAGGTTGCTCAAAGCCCCATCCAGCCTGGTTTGAATGCCTTCAGGGAGAGGGCACCCACAACCAACCTAGGCAACCTGTTCAAGTGGCTCAGGCTGGTTTTGAGGAGTTCAAAGACAAGGGAACACACCAAAGAAATTGAGCCACATCTTGAGGCTGAACGTAGGAGCTAACTACAAGCAGAATTGCCATCGACAGCATAACTCTGTTCTACTTGTCTGAACATGGGTGTGTCTATCTACTATATTTTAGGTACATTAAATAAATATTACACCTAATACAAAGATACTAACATGACTTCTGCTTAAAGTACAATGGCATTACTGAGAATTGCAATGGCTTTATCACCATCTTGTTTATATTTCTTATCTACATTCCCTTCAGTCTGTTTCTGCCTAGACTAAGATTTGACGCAAGCACACCTTGTCAAAGCCAAAGTGTTACTGATTCTACAGTAACACCTAGTTTTTGTCAAGTCAAGAAGTTTCTTGAGGTACAGAAATGAGGAGAGGCAATCAACAACACTTACAGCTAAAAGAGACTAACCTCATCTCTGTGCTTCTGGCAAAAAACCAAGAACTGAGATACTGTGTCGCCCTTTCTGCTTCGCGGAGTAGACGCTGCAGTTTTCTTTCTACTGAGAGGGGAGCCTAACCCTCTTCTGGATTCTGCCTGTTCAGATGACTTTTGAGGAGTAGCATTCTTAGTCCCCAACTGACTGCTTTCTTGTGTATCATCAGTGGCAGACAATTTTGATGTCCTTCTCCTCCTCTTGGTAGGAATGCCAGACTCCTTCACTGATTTCAGCTCTCGAGCGGTCTCCTCGTTTGAGTAAGATGATTCATCCATCTCCTCCAGTGGTTCCACAGCAACTCCAACCTCCTTGGCCACTCGAGGGTTGAGGTGAGGTCTGTCCCTAACATAGATGAAGGTGTATTTGGCCTTCCGTTCTTCCACTGTCATGCTTATTGCGTCACTTGCTTGCTTAACACCCATCTCCCACTGCGGTCGCAGCTTCCCCGAAACAGGCTTCAACATCTGCAAGAGAAAGGCCCAAAAGGTGTGAGGAATAGGCCCACTTTGGACTTCAAAATGCCACCAACTACACAAAACATTTCCAAGGAATCCAGCATCATAGATAACTGGAATTTGAACATTCACCTGGAAGTGTATTTAGTAATGATTTGGCTTTTGATGGTGCTGATTTGGTGGTGCAAGTGGCTTGTGTATTTGGTGGTGATTTAGTATTTGGTGGTGCTGGTTTGTTAGTGATCTTTGGGGGGTGTCTTTGGGGGTGCTGATTTGGCAGTGATTTAGTCTTTGGGAGTGCTGATTTGGCAGTGATTTAGTATTTGGTAGTGATTTTGTCTTTGGTGGTGCGGATACCATGCATGAATCAATGATAAAGCAGAAGAGCACTGATTTTTAGTAACAGTGGTAAAACCATCACATTCTTGGCATCTCTAAGTGAAATGTAAGACTAAAAGGCTCTGTAAACCAAGCTGTTTGCAAAGCTTTCTAGAGGAACTGTTTCAATCTGTACATCTCTGTAACAGTAAAATCAAAAGCTGCAAATCTTGGCTGACTTGGAGGCCTCTTACCTTTATTTTCTCTGCTTTAGTGAGGGCTTGCCTTGCACTTTCTTGGCATAACTGTTCAAATTGGTCTTTTTCTTTGAAGGGCACAAGGCTCTTTCCAAATATCCAGGCTCGCTCTGGGGCATCTCCAAAAAACTGAACGTGATATTGGCGGAAGTTCTTTTTCTGCCCTGAAAATGAAAACATGAACATATTTAAGATAAAACTTGGTTTATTCTCTGCAAAATCGGACTGGAAGTCGTTTGTGAGCTGTTGAGTTGTCAAGACAAAAGCACAGCACAGCTGGTTGACCTTTCAGAACCCCACTCAACCAGCCTGAAAGTCTCTGAGCTGCAGCAGGTAAAGCTTGACGTAAAAGCCCAACGTTTTAGTTCCAAACATGGATGTGTTTTGCTAAATTAAGTGAAGGTTACAATCATCTGTCTGTGCTTTCCATATAGAGACATATATAGACATATAAGTCTAATACCTTACACTTGTAGGCTTGGGTGTTTCTAAAAACACCAGGCTAGGAAAAGTTTGCCAAGCTTGGGCAGCCTATGCACTCAGCCTCACCTCTGACCCTCCTCACCTTGTCTTTTCATATTGCTGAACAGAAACACTTCAGCAGTCACAACTTAGAGATTTATAGGCTTGTTTTAGGTTGGAAAAGACCTTTAAGGTCATTGAGTCCAACCATTCTCTCACTCTACCAAGGCTAAACCATGACCCTCTGCACCACATCTCTGCCTCTCTGAAACACCTTCAGGGAGGGGTAATCAACCACCTCCCTGGGCAGCCTGTTCTGGTCTTTGAGAACACCTTCAGGGAAGAAGTTTCTTCTAATCATAGAATGGCTCAGGTTGGAAGTGACCTCAGAGATCATCTACTCCAATCACCCCACCACGGACAGGGACACCACCTCTCAACTAGCCTCCGCTGCTCAAGGCATTATCCAACTTGGCCTTGACCACCCCCAGGGAGGAGGCATCCAGTCTCACTACCCTCATACTGAAGAACTTCTTCCTAAGATCCAGTCTAAACCTACTCTCCCTCAGCTTCACACCATTCCCCCATGTCCTGTCTGTAGACAACCTTACGAAGAGTCCCTATCCAGCCTTTGTGTAGGGTTCCTTCAGGAAAGCAGCAATAAGGTCCCCCCAGTCTTCTCTTCTCTAGGTTGAACAACCCCAATGTCCAATCTATTGTGCAACCTAAACCCGCCATGGCACAACTTGAGGCCATTTTCTCTCACCCTTGGAAGAAGAGACCAAGGATACTCCAGAGCAATTGTCTTGCACAGTAATTATTTTGTCCTTGCTTATCTAGGGAGCACTGAGCTTTGAGGACCTAAGATGAAATAAAGGCTATTTTTGTTATTTCACCAGGATGTCCTAGCTGCAGACAGCCACAGCACAGACTGCATTTACAACCACCTGTAAAGATCTGCCTCAGAGCAGCCCACAGCCCAGCTCCAAGCAGGCACAGACACTTTATTACATTTACAGTACCATGCTGGAGAGCTGTAACTGCCTAATCAAGGAGTCTGAATAACGGTGCCTGCCACTAGAATCATTGAACCTACTTGTGAATCTTCAGAGATCTTCTGTGGGCTGAATGGCTATCAATGCTTCTGGATAAAATAATGAAATTAATTATGGGATGTTTTACACAAACCCAGGATTTTTGGCTCATGGAATAGTGAAACCACTAATTATTGAAGGTGTGGTAGAGGGCTCTGGGCACCCACCATCATTATTTGTCTTTTTCTCTATGCTAGCGTCTCTGGTTGACCTCAAACAGGATACTGAATGAGCTGAAACTTTAGTCTGACTCAGCACAGGCCTTCTTACATGAAACTGTACACCCCACAAGCAGAAAGTTCCAAACTTTTCTCAAACCTAACCAAGCTGAAAGTTCCAAACTTTTCCTCAAATCTAACCAGCTGGAGTGATGAAATCAAGAATCAGCATCCAGAAACTCAGATTACTTATAAACATTGCTGAGTTTAATCCCAGAAATAAGAAATAGAGAGTCCTAGCTGAGTGTTTCCACAGCTCTCAGATAAAAGAACCCTTCTGTTTGGAACAGGAGACTTCAGGTAGTGCCCCTGCAGTAAATGTAGGTGGAAGATAATATAGACTGCCAGTCACTGCAAGGAATATTTGACTAGCCAAGGCCCTGAACAACCTGGTCTCATATGGGCCCCATATGACTTGTAAAGCTCCTTTCCAAACTATGTTACTTTATGATTCTACAACCAGCACAGATAAGCCTCAACACTTTCAGGTATCAGACCAAAGAACAAAGCTGCAAATGAGATTAAGAAATTGTAGAGACCTTGCTTAAAAAATCTAATTAACACTTGGTGGTCCCTGCATTTAGAATCAGCTTCTGTTGTCTGCAGATAACAGCACTGACTCTACAAATCCCAGCAAGTTTAACTGCCTGAATTATGGGTTGCTTTTAGTGAAATATCATCCTCAGAAGTATTTCATTCCCATTAGCTTTCAATAAGATTTTTAGCTCATATCACTTGTCCAAGTATCTCCAGAAAAACAATGGAAAGGACCATCAGATAATTTTGTTTTAATAAGACTCCATACTGTTTCAGAGATCTCAATTTTGATATCTCCCAGAGAATGTTCAGAGTTAACAAGGCACAGTGAAAACGTTCTGTTTGTTACATGCTCAAGAAGAGGGTTTATGCGGTTTTAATTTTCCTCTTGACAACAAGGAGCTGATTGAGTTGCTGATAGAACTGAGGAGATAAAACCAAGTACAGATTTTTTCCCAACATAACAGCCATGTGTACCTGAGGAAATGTGGATGGTTGCAGCATCACTGACATACCTTTTAGTTTAGTATAGGAATGGAGAACAGGATCAGCAGAAACCATACAGGGCCACCATGGAAAACCAGACACTTTTGACCACACGAGATCTCCTATATTATACTTCAACAGATGGACTTTGTCTTCTTTGACAGTGTTTTGAGCTGGATCTCTCTTAGTAGAAGCCTTAAAAAGATAACAAAAAAGGGGGGAAAAACCCCAAAGAACTATCAGATATGCACTGGAATTACTAAAGAACACACAAAACCAAACAAGCTATAGTCTGTATTCTGCCAAAACATTCTCATTAGATATAAAACCACTGAGTACTAATGGAAAAAGGGAAATCAGAAATAGTTGACCAGAACAAACTAGTAACAAGCAGTAAGTATATTTCACACGCAGTTAAAGCTTTAAAGTCATCATTTTTGTTCTCTCACAGCAGAAAGAAAATAATTCCAAATTGCATTTATGTTTTCGGATTTGGTCAGAAATATCAGCAAGTGAGCTTTGGTTTGCCTTCAGCTTTTTGAGTCACTGCTGAGAGACCATCAGGAAGACTTGCTTTCATTTCAACCACAGGAACTGTGGAAGAGCCAGCTTCTCTCTCTGTGTTGAATATAATTCATCTGGTTAAGCACTAGACACAGAAATGTGTTCCTAGAGGAGTTCCCCCCTCAAACTAGACCAGACTGAAACAGAGCCTTTATGTTTGAGTAGGAACTGCATAAATAACCAATTAAAGCCTCAGCTTTCAGCTGTCATGTTCCATACTGAGTATTTGTGACATGAACCCTTCCCCAGCCCTTCTGCAAATCTTTTTTCTCCTCCAGTTCTAGCAGTAGAAAAGTTTGTGTGTTCCGTGCGGCATAGAGTCATATAATGGTTTGGGCTGGAAAAGATCTCCAAGATGAACTCCAACCATTCTCTAACTTTACCAAGGCTGGTGCTAAACCATGGCCCTCAGCAGCACAGCTCTGCATCTTTAAGCACCTCCAGGGATGGGGATTCAACTGGACCGCACAGTAATAGGCAGCCACATTACAAACACAGAGAGACGGAGATCTTCTTACACTCCAGGACAAACTCCAGCCTACTTGCGTTACAAAGAAACAAAACCAAAATAATCCAGGTCCCTAAACAGACTAAATGCATTAAAAGAAATTCTATACAGTGAGGGTGGTGAGACATTGGAACAGGTTGCCCAGAGAAGTTGTGGATGTCCCCTCCCTGGAGGTGTTAGATGAGGCTCTGAGCAATCTGGTGTAGTGAGAGGTGTCCCTGCCCATGGCAGGAGGTTGGAACTGGATGATATTGAAAGTCTTTTCTAACCTAAACTATTCAATGACATTCTAAGATGTGCTTGGACTCAGACTCTGAGTACACAAACTCAGACACTCATCCATGTCCCTTCACCGTGGAAAAGATAACAATGCCTGCTGACCACAACCACAGATTACTTCTGCTCCTGCTATATCTTACTTGTGCTGGGCTTCATTCACCACTACTCCTGTTTTCTATCATGGACTTGTACAATAAAAACAAAAGTGCAAATGCTTTGTCTCCTCTGGCATCTCCAGCAGGAAAGTGACAGGAAGTGGTTGCAGAACAACCTCCTTTCAGAGGTTCAGGAGAGGTGCTAGGTTTGTCTGCAGAGAAAAGGGAGCAACAGAAGAAAGAAATGCTTTTGTAACCTTGTTTTGTCACTTGAATTCACCAAGAATGCAGGACACTATAAACAAGCAAACAAAGTATCCCTAAAGACAACAGTTTCAGTGTTTCTTCTCTGAAAACACGGCATCACAGTTCTGCTCTTAGGGAAGCTCTCTCTTCCTGGAAAATCCAACAATTTCATTTGACAAAAGAAAATCACCACTTGGTCCTCAGGCAAACACCTTCAAGATCACCAAGTCCAGCCATTCTCTAATTCTCCTAAGGTTGGTGCTAAACCATGGCCATCAGCACATCTCTGCCTCTTTTCAACACCTCCAGGGATAGGGATTCAACCACCTTCCTGGGTAGTCTGTTCCAGTCTTTGAGAACCCTTTCAGGGAAGAAGAAGTGTCTGGGCTGAACCTGCTCTGGTCCGACTTGAGGTCATTTCCTTTTGTCCTATCACTTGTTAACAGGGAGAAAAGACCAACCCCTACCTGGCTTTAACCTCCTTCCAGGGAGTTGTGGAGACTTAGAAGTTTCCCCTCAGCCTCCTTGTCCCCAGACTAAACAATTCCCAGTTCCCTTAAAATGACATAAAGGCTCAAATTTATGTTTCTGGTTATATTTAATTTTGAGGTTTTTTTGGGGGGCTTTGGTTCCCTCATTAGCAAGTCTTCAGTGGAGGGGAATTTTTTTAAAGATGCTTTTACATTTTCAAACAAATCTGTCCAAACCCACAACCTTACTCTACACAAACCCACAACCTTACTCTACACAAACACTAGATAAGCAAGGACTTTAGAAATAAACTTCATACAGTATTGTAGGACACAACTTTTTTTCAGAGTGTAGAGTTGAAGAGAAACAGATTCAATCATTCACAGATAGATACAGTAAGATGCAAGTCCTGAAACAATTCCCAACTCTCAATCTTACTTAAAAAAGTGAAGTTTCTTTCAGCTGCTCTATTGAATTCCTGCATTTACATTTAGATGACCTCTTAAACTCTGAGTTACTGGTTTGCTATTGAAAAGTTCCATGCTTCAGAAACTTAAATTAGATAAGGATTGATCAGAAAGAATGAAACCTGCTTTGATGTTGAGTATTAGAAAAAAAAATTCCAAGGATACCCAACTTCTCTAACCTTCATCCACCCTCACAAAATCTTTCATGCAGTATCTGGGTACATGTAGATGGTAGAGAAGTCTAGAAAAGCCTAACTGTAGAGACATAAAGAAGTTTGGCATGGGAAGCAGTTATTGTGGAGTCATTCCCACATGAATTTCAGTCAGAATAATAGAATGAAAGCTAAATCAGAAGGACATACTTTTAGCTACTGCCCATATTGTATCTGCAGATGATACCAAGCTGAGTGGTGTGGTCGGTAAGTCTGCAGGACAGGATGGGTGCAATCCAGAGGGACCTGGACAGGCTGGAGAGGTGGGCTGAGGAGAATCTCATGAGGTTCAACAAGGCAAAGTGAAAGGTCCTAGCTCAGGGCAATCCTCTATATCAACCCAGGCTGGGGGATGACAGGATTGAGAACAGCCCTGCAGAAAAAGACTTGGCGATGCTGGTGGATGAGAAGCTGGATATGAGCCAACAATGGGCATTTACAGCCCAGAAGGCTGGTGGCAGGCTGGGCTGCATCAAAAGCAGTATAGCCAGCAGATGGAGAGAGCATTCTGGCCCTCTGCTCTCCTGAGACCTCATCTGCAGTGCTGTGTGCAGCTACGGAACCCTCAATTCAGAGAGGACATGGAGCTGCTGGAGCGAGGTCCAGAGGGCCTCTTTATTTATAAGAGGAGGATAATGAAACGTGGTGATAGGCACAGATAAAGTCACTCTGAGCAAACAACTCTTTTGGAAGTCCTAAAGTTAACATGCCCTAAAAGAAACCCACTTCAGGGCAAGGGAACTCGTAAAGGAGCCTAACAGCACTGTTCCAAGACAGATCAAAATATTTTGCTTTTGATACTTTGCCTGAGGGTTCCTAAAGCTTCCTTCTTTCCTGACAAAAGGGGGCACTATGAGCCAGAAATGACATCTGGGACAGATGACTGATTTGCCAAAAATCTGCCTGTAAAAGCATCCAAGTAACATAACCCTGAACTGCAGTTATAACTCAGCTAACTATGGTAGTCAGACAGGCACTATCTGAGGTTAAGGAGAACACCGAGTTGAGCAGAGCAGCAGCAAAGCACAGCATCTTGGACAGAAGAGCAGTGAAAATGAGCCACACCAATCAGTAGTGGCCAATAGAATGTGAAAAGGTGATGCTGAGATGATAGTATTCCTATCAATCATGAGAGTAACAGAGTAGGAACAGAACTACAGAATCATTTTGGTTGGAAAAGTCCCCTAAGATCCTCCAGTCCAACCACTCTTTAACTCTCCCAAGGCCAGTGCCAAATCATGGCCCTCAGCACATTTAAGGTCTTAAGAATAAATCTGGTCAATTAAAAAAAACCAAAAGCAGCTAAACCTAAAAGGATCCTTAACCCCTCAGCTGTGTTACAGCACACAATCTGTAGTTAGTTCTTCCAGAAGGTGGCCTGCTCACCACCACTTCCTATCACCTGTCATGTCCACCAGTGTCCAAAATTAAACGAAAACCAACCAAACAACAACCCCAAAGTCCTGATGAGGGTGGCAAGCCACTGGAACAGAGAAGTTGTGGAGGTTGCAAGCCTGGCAGTATTTAAAGCCCAAGTTGCATGGGATCTTGAGCAACCTGGTGTCCCTGCCTATGACAGAGGGGTTGGAACTAGATGGTCTTGAAGATCCCTTCTAACCCAAACTGTTGCAGGATTCTGTGAATGGTTTCTGTATGTGGACCACCATACAGGACTCTTCAAGATGAAGTGAAAACATGAGCAGGTTTGTGCAAAGTCTATCAAACCATCAGTAGCAGATGTTTGTCCATGATGCCTGCTTCCCAGGATTATGAAAGAATCAAGTGAAACAAGCAGGTGGCAAACTGGAAAGGAAAAAGAGCTGCTCTATTGCATTCACGGCATTAAGAGCTGACACTGACTCCGAAAGAAACTGAATTCCATGAATTTAGCCATCCACAACTATTAAACACAAAGCACTAAAAAACTGTGAGACACAAACTGCTAGGGGCTGAATGTCCTCAGAGCGAGCATCACTCCGTGGTTTGCTACATCTCTGGTCTCCATTATGGTTACCTCAGCCTCAAAGTGAGGTGCTGAATTAAAGGACTCCTTGATCCAGCTTGGTAGAATTGTTCCTATCTAGCATTTCTGTCAGAATTTCACCATATTTGATTTGGATTCTCCCACTAGTGTGTTTATGAAGAGAGGGAGAAAAAAAATGGAGTACTTCTATATCCCATTAAGTTCTTAGTTCAGCCACTTTTTTCCATCTAAGAACAAGAAGCCTGCTATGGAGAGCACTGAACAAATACCTCAGCTTTCTGTAATTAATTTTGTAGCCACTCTGAGAATACCCAAAGCTTCTCAAGTGGCCCCGAACCAGGCTGCTCTTGAGGCTGCTTGCACTTTGTGGTGCTTCTCAACCTACAAGGAGTTCTTTCAGATCCCTTTGAAATGAGGCGTTAAGAACAAACAATTTAAAGTTCCAGAGTCACAACTGCAGCTGCTCCTTGGGAGTTGCTGAGCACAAATGAGTTTCCAAGGTGCTGCTAAACAGAATTCTTTACTAATGGCTCAGACAGAACAGTAGCTCAGGAACCCTTCCAAAAAACGTTAACAAGAGATCTTTCTTCCTGAAGGGATCACTCAGAAGAGGTTTTCAGGGTTATTCCTACTCCTTCGGGATTCTGGTGATATCGCTCACAGTCTGTTATCATTTAACTGTTACAGCTCTTATACCTCAAGAGCAGACAATAAATTTAATTTCATCCTGCAACTAAAGATCCTGATTCTCATGGCATCTCGTTTGCAGTATGAAGTGCTGTATGAAGAGTATCTTATGACCAGGAATTCATAGAATCCTAGAATGGTTTGGGTGGGAAATGATCTTCAAGACCATTCCGTTCCAATCCCCCTGGCCGTGGGCAGGGACACCTTCTGCTAGGCCAGCTTGCTCAAGGCCTCATCCAGCCTGGCCTTGAACACTTCCAAGGAGGAGGCATCCGCAACTTCCCTGGGCAATTCCTAACATCTGATGATGAAAAACAACCAAGGACATCCTCCTTCTGAAAAACACACATTTATTTGACTCAGTTATTTTCTTTTTCTTCTTTTGAAACTAAAACAAGTCACCTGAGGATCTGACTCTAACAGGAAAAGCAAGCATTTGTTCAGCACAGCTCTCCACTCTTAGAGAGTCAAGTTCTTGGTTTCTGCTCATTTCTACTGATTAGATGCAAGCAACATCACCACCCTCAGTGGCCCTCACATTCCTGTATTTTGTTAGCACAGAAGCAAAAAAGCAGCAAACAATTCCCAGACTGCTTCTGTTCCACCCTTACTGGATGTCAGAATCGTTGTCATTGATTGGGACAGGCAGTCTAACATTCAGCAGGTGTCAGAGTGGAGTTGGCCAGAAGAGCTTTCTCTGTGAGATGAAATACCAATATAGACATATAAAGAGAGTGGAACTTCTCCAAGAATTTCCAACTGGCCCTATGTAGCTGCTATGAAGTCATGGAATTGTTTTGGTTGGAAAGGGCCTTCAAGATCACTGAGTCCAATCATCAACCTAACACCACCATGGCCATTAAACCGTGTCTTAAAGTGCCCTAACCACATGTTTCTTGAACACCCTCCAGGTCAGTGACTCCCCTGCCACTCCATTACAGACTGAGGCAAGCAGAAAGAATAATAACTTGCCAAATTTCTGCTCTCACACTAAAAGAGAGCTATAAGAAAATCAGATAAGAAGCTATGCGAAAGGCACAGCTTATGGATCACCTACACCTTAGCTGCAATCCCCAAAACAAGCAGAGCAGTGTGTGGACTTCAAGGTTCGTCCTGGACATAGCACTGCTGCATTTCTGAGCTATTGCACCTATGCTGGGGAATCATGCCAGGAAGCCATGCCAAAGGGCAAAGTGCCACTTGCAGGCCAAACCCAGCTTACAGAGAACAAGGTGATGTGTGCCAGTGTCACAGACTGAGCTGGTCTTGGGGTCAGAAAGTACTGCCCTCCTTTGGGACCAGCAGCACAAGAGCTGCAATTACATGTGTTTTATTTCCCATACAGAAACTCTGGGTTGCTCTAGGGACCAGACTTGGATTGCTTCACAACAGTAGGTGAGGTACGCCTCTGCCATCTTCCTCAAGACATAACTGTTGCCCTTCTAACGTTGAGGATGCTCCCTTCCTGGAGGTGTTCAAGGCCAGGTTGAACAAGCTGATCTAGTGGAAGGTGTCCCTGCCCATGGCAGGGGGCTTGCAGCTTGGTGATCCTGAAGGTCCTTTCCAACCCAAACCATTCTAGGGCTCTGATTCCTAACTGGTTGCTGCAAGAAGTGACAAAAGCAGCAAGTGACAAACCACAGAATCTAATGCTAAAGCCACCGGTCCACTGCCCCTCCCATGAGCTGCGCTATCAAGTGCCCATGGGTTTGGCATGGACTCAAATATCTGACACGTGATACCTACCACCAATTGCAGAACACATTGGGAGGTGGTGTAACACCACTATCAGCATAGTGCCTTGGCAGGTAAGGTGCTAACCCAGGCCTTATCAGAAGAGGCCTGCATTGTAAAGTCAAGTCCTCAGGTGGAGAGATACCAGAGGTGGGGATAGAAGGGTGAAAGGCGGGAGAGGAGGGATGGAACAGCTACAGCTTGTGGCACTTCCACTCCTTTACCTTAGGAAAGTGAAAGCAACAAAGCTGCTTATCAGAGGCCTGAGCAAGGTGGTGGTTATCAACAGCATTCTAACTCAGAGCTGGCAGGCCATGGTCATTCCAAATTAGAAAGTGACTTGCACATCACAGAAGAAAAGATAGAAAAGCCCTTTCAAGATCATCCAGTCCAATTATTCTCTGACTCTTCCAAAGCTGGTGCTAAACTATGGCCACTAGCACCACATCTCTGCCTCTTAGAAACACCTCCAGGGATGGTAACTCAACCACCTCCCTGGGCAGCCTGTTTTGGTCCTTGAGAACCCTTCCAAGGAAGAAGTTTCTTCTAATATCCAACCTAAACCTCCTCTGGTGCAACCTGAGGTGATTTCTTCTCTTCTTACCACTTCTTACTAGGGGGAAGAGGCCAACTCCCACCTGTCTTCAACCACTTTTCAGGGAGTTGTAGAGAGCAATGAGGTCTCCCCTCAGCCTCCTCTTCTCCAGACTAAACACAAACACCTCCAGTTCCCTCAGCTGCTGCCCAATGGATCTGGATTCTCCAGACCCTTCACTAGCTCTATTGCCCTTCTCTAGACTCACTCAAGCACCTCAATGCCTTTTTTTGGAGTGAGGGGCCCAAAATTGAACCGAGTTCTGAAGGTGTAGCCTGTCCAGTGCTGACTACAAGGAGTCAATCACTTCTCTAGTTCTGCTGGCCACACTACTGCAGATAAGGTTTTAAACAGCCTTCTTGATGTTAACAAAACATTCCCAAACAAGAGGACAAGCCAACAACTGAGCACTGGAACATTTGTTAAACGATCTGCCTCTCACCTCAGCAAGATAGCAATCTGCTGTGTCCATCAAGCAGAGATATAATTACCTTACACAAAAAGCAGCATTTCAACCGTGGCAATTTTTGTTCAATCAAAAGAGTAAGCGCTTGGACAAAAAGAAACCAACCCAGAAATAAAACCAGACAAACAGGTTCTACACTTACTTGTAACCTACAATAAACAGATAACCAAGTGCAAAATTAATCAGATTTTGCTCTGAGGCTGTTTCTCTAACTTGCACTTTGCAGCCACAACCAGCTACAGAAAACCACAGTGTGATGCACCAACATTAAGGCTTTGTATGTTGGTCATGAAGTAACAGCTAGAAGAGGAGCCTGAAACCAAAGAATACTGACATGTGTTGGATGCCCCCTCCCTGGATGTGTTCAAGGCTAGGTTGGACAAGTTGGTCTTGTGGAAGGTGTCCCTGCCCATGGCAGGGGGGGTTGGAGGTAGATGACCTTGAAGGTCCCTTCCAACTCAACCCATTCTATGACTCTTTGACACCAAGACACTACAGCTGTGATCAGAGAACACATGGATAGTGCCCATGTGGACAAGCAGTTGAAAAACCTCCTCCAGCGCGTTCTATACTACTATGTTTTTCTTTATTTGAAATCTGCAGAGTTGCAAACCTTTCCTGAGAGAAACAATCACAGAATGTTAGGGGTTGGAAAGGTCCTGTAGAGATTGTGTCCAACTCCCCTGCCAGAGCAGGGTCACCTAAGGCAGGTCACACAGGAACACACTGAGGCAGGTTTCGAAAGTCTCCAGAGAAGCAGAGTCCACAACCTCTCTGGGCAGCCTGCTTCAAAGGCTCCAGCACCTTCACAGTAAAGAAGTTTCTCCTCAAGTTCAAGTGGAACCTCCTGTGTTCTAAACTGTACCCATTGTTTCTTGTCCTATCAGTGTGCACCTCTGAAAAGAGCCTGCCACCTTGACACTCACCCCTCAGATATTTATAGACATTGGCAAGATCCCCTCTCAGCTTTTTCTTCCCTAGACTAAACAGCCCCGGTTCTCTCAGGTCCAGACATTTACAGTAAAGGAGTTAGATCATAAAACATTATCTTGTGACCTTCAAACACTTTTCCTTTTGCCCTTTGTGCTTTAAAATGCACTAGGCAAGAAAAAACACAGCCAGAAGCATGACCTTGCTTCAAGTGCTCTGAAAAGGCAAGGGTTAGAATACTGCAAAGCCTGAGATCAAGCAGGTCTGCTCTGGAATTCTAACACCATTTCAGGTTTCAGGTTTGTAAAACCAGGGTCTGTTTGTTAGCCAAAGCCCTCATTAACATTTACCATTGCTCTACAGCATCAATCATTGAGAAGCACAGAGCATCCATGCTACCTAGGGCTTCTTCCTCTGACATAAAATGACTGCAAACCACACTCCTTCGGATGGAGACCAACAACACAAGCTAAATAAAGACGGAAAAGGCCTCCCAGCAGCATTCTTATTTACAGCTTGGGAGTGAGATTTCCATTTCTGCCCCAAGTTTAAAAGAAACAAAAAACAGGCAAACTTGACCACAAGATTTAACAACATTTAGTAACATTATTTAGCTATTTTCAATGAACACAACTCACTTGGTTATAGCAAGGAATCACAGCTCTTTCCATATGACAAGTAAAGGTAGGGACAACACTCCAGCTGTCAGAATCTGAAGGTGAAGAGCCTTGCTTATCAGCCAAGTGACAGCTGTGTCCATTGTTCTTTAATTCAGAGCCGGGACTATAGAAATACTTTGTTTTCCTTCTGAAACATCTAGTTATTAGAAAGCCAGGCTACTTCATGGTCCAACAGTTCAAGGTCACCTCTAAACTTAGAAGTCTCCTTGCTCCCTTTCCCAGGTGCACATCACCAGGTCTTGGCTTCCTGTCTAGAGAAAGCTTCTGTTTCATATCTCCCATACTAACACATGCCCTGATTTGGTCTGGAGATTTATTTTACTTGCATGGAAACAGGATTTATGGGGTATTCCCAGTCCAGGCAAGGAACAGGGACAGAACCAGAGTGCATCTGTCTCTCACTGAGACACAAGTGACTGTGTCTGACCTGTCTGGGAAGAACCAACTGAAACACCTGAAATGAAGGTTATTAGCACATGAACAAATGAGACCTTGGCACAAATAACAAAGGTAAGCGAAGGAGAAATATGAAATGAGGTATTACCTTCTTTTCAGTAGGGCTTGAAGTCTTTGATACTAGGGCTGCTTCGACGAGACCCTGCTCAAGTAAGGAGTCATATTTTATGCTTCTTTTTCTGCTTCTCCTCTCCTTGTGTGCTGGCTTTTGTTCGTTTTCCTCGGACTGAGACACATCAGCACCATTGTCTCCACAAATGGAAGATTCAAAGAGAGGCTTTCCATTCATGTAGGTTTTAGTGATCTTCAGCTTGATTTCTGGAGAGCCATTTTTGATAGGAGTAGTGTTGGGTGGTGTTCCAACTCCCTTTATTTCCTGGGGTTCGAAGCGCAGCTTGGCATCTTGGGCCCCAGACTCACCATTGAACACGCGAGAAGTGAGATCTTTCAACTTGTCAGCTGGAATAAATGGAAGAGCCTCGTGGCCATTATATTTTTGCATGACCCCATCTTGCAGGGTGGCAGAAAGTTGTGCTTTGCCCAAATAGACAGAACACTCCCGATTCACTTCACAATTCTGAGTCTTCCCATTGGTATTGCCAAGGATCTCCGGCACCTGCTTCATTTTGATGTAGTTAATTTTACGAGTTAAGAGTTGAGACCTTCTTTTGATGCTAAAGTCCATTCAGCCCAGATGTTTCCAGTCTTACACTGCTGTAAGACAAAAAATACCCCAGAGAATAGCTTTAACAACACAGAAATCACCAAAGCTACTGAGACTCAGACAAATGTCCCCACTGACCTAACACTTAGTGCACTTGACTCAAGTTTTACTCCGAAGTGTTGCTTACAAAACTTCATAACCAAAACACTTCAATACCTCTTAATATGCATTTCTAAAGGTCAAGAAAAATAGATTGCTGAATCATCAGCTCTCTTAGAGCAAAAGCAGAGAACAAAATGTCACCTTTCATTTCAGCAATCTGTCAACAACCTACAGCAGGAGTCTTACCCACACTAGTTGCTCACAGGTATTGCACTCTTTAAGATAGGTCAGAATCAGATGAAAGATATTATTAATAACAACCACACACAGAGGAGATGATTTCTGAGAGGCTGTACCAGAGTCAAACCCCTACAGACTGTGCTGCTGTAGCACCTACACCATGGACAGCAGCATCATCAGATTCTCTTTCTGGCTCTACTAACAGGCCCTTAACCTTCCATCACTGGAGCAGTGAATGGAAATAGAGGGGAAGGTCTGCTGGCATCAGCACTTGGGTTGTGCTTTCTCCCTGTAGTTTGCCCTGAGGAGAGTAGGGCACTGTTGCATAAGATCTCCTCAGTTAGGACGAATATAAGGGATGTGGCTAAGAAGACAAATTGTATCTGGAGGTTCATTCAGAAGACTATGTCCAGCAGATCAAGCGAGGTTCTCCTCTCCCTCTACTCTGCCCTAGTAAGGGAACAGCTGGAGTCCTGGGTTCAGTTCTCAGCTCAGGAGACAAGGAACTACTGGAGAGAGTCCAACACAGGGCAATGAAGATGCTGAGGGGCCTGGAGCATCTCTGTGAAGAGGAAAGGCTAAAAGACTTAGGGTTGCTGAGCCTGGAGAAGAGCCGCCTGAGAGGGGATCTGATCAATTCTCAACAAGACCTAAAAGATAGGGGACGAGGATGGGGACAGACTCTTGTCAGTGGTGCCCAGTGACAGGACAAGGGGCAAGAGGTGCAAACTGGAACCCAGGGGGTTCATGTAAACACAAGGGAAAGATTCTCCACTTTGAGGGTGCTGGAGCTCTGGCCCAGGCTGCCCAGATAGGTTGTGGAGTATTCTTCTCTGGAGAGATTCCAAACCCACCTGGACATTGTGATTCTGGGCAACCTCCTGTGGGTGTCTCTGGACTAGGGGCTGGACTGCATAATCTCCAGAAGTCCTTTCCATTCTCCAGCACACTGAGATTCTGTGATCATCTACCACTCATTTTTCCTACAGAAATTTGAAGGCACAAACTAAGCTGAAACTGCACCATCATCTGCTCTAGACCGATTTTCTGAGGGTTCTAGAAAGGTAGCCCTCCCCATCTCTACATATAACTATCACAGCAAATAACTGAACGGCAGAACAACTCCTTTGTGCTGCTAGAGCAGGCAAGATAGTAATTTTCATTTTTAAAATTCATAACCACAGACTCTTTCTGTTACCAGGTCCAGTGTACACATGACATAGAGAAATCCACCAGCATAGATATTATGAAAACTCAGCACAGAAATCATTACATCCATGCTCTAGGTAACCAACTTCAGATATGATTAAGTCCAAGAACTGTCATACTGAATCAGAAATTCATCAAATCTAGTCTCGTGTTCTTCCCAAAAAATAGATTGAAAACCATGATGAATAACTATTGAATTGCCAGTTGCTATGGAAGAAATCTCTCCTGAATCTCACCACCTTGTTTATTAATGCCCACAGCCACAGTGCTTACAAACTGATGTATGTGTCACTTCTAAATCAGGAAGAGAAATGCACAAATGCTGCTGAGCATTCCCCCCAGCTGGGCAAAGATTCTTAAGGGTGTCAAGCTTCAATTCAAAGCAACTGGCCAGCACGAAACCTTTCCATGCACAAAGATGCAGGAAAACAAACATAAATTTTAAAATCCTAACTCAGTCACTTCTTGGCAAGTGCTTTCAGGCCCCCCAAGGTGCTGCTCCAAGGTACCTATGAGATTAAAGGAAATATTGGGAAGAAATTCTTTCCAGTGAGCATTGTGAGACACTGGAACAGGTTGCCCAGGGAGGATGTGGATGCTCCCACCCTGGAGGTGTTCAAGGCCAGGCTGGATGAGGCCTTAAGCAGTCTGAACTAGTGAAAGGTGTCCCTGTCCATGGCAGAGGGTTGGAACTGGATGATCTTGAAGGCCCTTTCCAAATGAAACCATTCTAGGATTCTACAAATCGCCATGCAGACTCATCTGAGAGATGAAAACCCTTCTCCAACAGACAGCAGCCTGAAAAGTTGGCATTAAACAAGGTGAGAAGAGGAAGTTGACCTGAACTCCAAGCAAATCTGTGACAGGAAAGGTTTTAACCTTTATTTAGCCAGATGAAATCTGAGTCACCAATAAAATCTGACAGAATGAGGAGAAACCAGCCAATTGTGTTAACCTTTCTGAGGAGAAGTAAAAAGAAACTTAAATCCCCACCAGAGGAGAGCAAAATATCTCACCAAACTGAAAGTGAACTCATGTGCTTCTGCAAGCTCTCTCTGAGACACTTTCAGCCCAGTGAATAGTATGACAATGTTGTAGGCTGTGACTCAGCTGATTTAACTGAAATCATGTTTATTTTAAGCAACAACTGATCACAAATTCTACAGATCTCTGGGCAAAAGGCAAACCTGATATGGAACATGTGACACTGATGGCTACACAGATGACAGCAAAATGCCTAAATGCAAGAAAACCAAACCACCTCAAACACCGAATTTGTACTGCCTTCCCTCATACAGTCTGAACAGAGCAAAGCAAAACGCTCAGCAGAGGTGAGATGTGGGCACCCAAACCCCTCCATTTCAAGCAGCTCTCCCACGGCTGCAGACGCCCTCCAGTGGTGGCTTGACCGTGCCAGAGCAGCAGCTGTCCCTGCCCTGCCTGCCAGCTGATGCTTGCCACAGCTCCTCCCAGCAGGGCCAACACAGAGAATGACTGTGACTTCCTCCTGACCATCAACCACAGGGTGTAGCTGAAAAATTGCCTTTTAATGTGACTCCATAAGCTGCTTAACAGGGCCTGGACTGTGGCATCTGCAGTTTTGTAACTCTGTTTTAATACATAATTAGAATCACAGACTCATTGAATCATTTTTGTTGGAAAACACCTTTAAAACCAAGTCCAACCATTCTCCAACTCTTCCAAAACTGGTGCTAAACCATGGCCACATCTCTGCCTCTTTTAAACGCCTCCAGGGATGAGGATTCAACCACCTCCCTAGGCAGCCTGTACCAGTCTTTGAGAACCCTTTCAGGGAAGAATTTTTTCCTAATGTCCAACCTAAACCTGTCCCAGTGCAACCTGAGGCCATTTTCTCTCGCCTTGTCACTTCTTACTAGGGAAAAGAGACCAATCCCCACCTGGCTCCAACCTCATTTCAGGGAGTTGTACAGAGCCAAAAGGTCTCCCCCCAACCTCTTTTTCTCCAGGTTAAAACACACACAGTGTCCTCAGCTGCTCCTCACCAGATCTGTTCTCCAGACCCTTCACCAGCTTTGCTGTCCTTCTCTGGACAGGCTCCAGCACCTCAATGTCCTTCCTGTAGTGAGTGGCCCAAAATGGAACCCAATCCTTAAGATGCGTCCTCACCAGTGCTGAATATAGGGGTCACTCCATTACTGATCCAAGCCAGGATGCCAGTGGTCTCCTTTGCCACCTGGGCACTCAGTGACTTATCTTTAAAAGGCTTTCAACCAACACCCTCAAGTCACTCCCAGCTATCAACATCTGAGTCACTAAGTAACTCAGGTTGCAACAGACTTCTTCAAATCATCTATTCCAACTCTCTGCCAACCTACATCAAGCTGCTGAGGGCCTGCTCCAGACAATGCCCAGTAAATAAGTAAGTGGAATGGTCCAAATTAAAGAAATGAAGTTACTCTTTCTAGCTAATGAACCTAAAGGTATTAATTCCATGTCACAAAGATATGGATCACAGAATAGTTTGGGTTGGAAAGGACTGTCAAGATCATCCAGATCCAACCCCCTGCCATGGGCAGAGGCATCTTCTGCTAGTTCAGACAGCTCAAGGCCTTATCCAGCCTGGCCCTGAACATCTCCAGGGAGGAGGCATCCACAACCTCCCTGGGCAACCTGTTCCAGTGTCTCGCCATCCTCACTGGAAAGAATTTCTTCCTCATCTCCAGTCTAAGTCTCCCCTCTTCCAGCTCACAACTCTTGCCCCTCATCCTGTCACTACAGGTGAAAAGTCCCCGCACAGCTTTCTTGTAGCGCCTTCAGGTGCTGTACAGCAAAGTGGTACTACCTTTGAAGACCAGTAACACCATGCAAGCCCCGTATCTTTTAGGGGTTATTTTGATTTGCCTTAAATATCTGAGGATACACAGCATACAGAATTCAGAACCTCAGTGAGCGAAGCTTCTCACTAATACGAGTCACTGAAAATCAGACGCAAGCCCTGAAGAAGGCCCCTCAAATCTCTGGAGTCTAGAAAAACAACAAATCCATGAGTACAAGGAGTAAAATTAAGTCAGTGTACTCAGGCCAAGAGTAAATGGGAAGATGAAGACAAAGGCAGAAATCTGAGACAGTCAGATTGTCAGAACCAGCAAACACAGGTTACAGAAGATGGAAAATAGACTCTCCTTGTACGAAGATTTAATGGAGCCAAATGAGAAGTGGCTT
Organism: Tricholaema leucomelas; assembly: GCA_013400475.1. Classification (NCBI taxonomy): domain Eukaryota; kingdom Metazoa; phylum Chordata; class Aves; order Piciformes; family Lybiidae; genus Tricholaema lacrymosa; species Tricholaema leucomelas. Next base: position 95,832 of record WAAF01009199.1, on the reverse strand, counting down.
AAAGGAACAGGGAGCATAATGGACAAAGATAATATGTGTGAGTACCTATAAGCAAATAGAACCCCACTGGAGAGAAGAGACATGTAGAGAGCAACCTCTGCAGTTCAGTCACCATCTCTAGGACAACCAAGAGAGGTTAGCTGCTGATTGCCATCTCGGTTCTCCCCGTTAAAAACAAGCTACAAACTACGTGTGGGAACCAGTTAAAGGGAAGAAGCCAGTAAATCTACACGCAGGGATAACAAAGAGTTTCAACAAAGAAGGGCAAAATTGATGCTAGTTAAATTTTGCACAACCTTTGCTATCTAAAATTCATGGCAGCACAATACTATAAGCAAGGAAAAAGGACTAGGCTCTTTGTGAGAGGAGAACAATAGAGCAACAAAAAAGAAAAGAGGCAAGGAAAGAAAATGATCAGCACCAGATAACCAAGCAGGACTGGGAGCTTAGAATTAATGCAAGGAAATCTGGAAGACAGGACATGAAAGCATGAAGTGTGATAGCTCCCAGACAAGGTCTGGTTGATCAGAGTTTTAAGAGTAAGGTCCTGAAGCAGCTGAGCATATGATTAGATTTGGTAGTTAAGTGCATTCATGCCAGATCACCATATCACACAGAAGCAAAAGCAATCCCTTATCTTTTTTTAAATGACTCTGTATCCATAGAAAAGGAAACTGGGGGAAGGTAGGGAAATGAAAAGGACAAAAGCACCACACACTGGTAGCTGCTAATGAGCTTAAGCTCCTATCATCCCATGTTGGCTGTCTAGTGACCCAACAAGAACCATTTTCCCTAAGAGAGAGAAAGAAACATGACAGTCAAGAAGTCTATTGAATAACCATGGTGTTTTGGCTGGTGAACAAATAGTTTTCACCAAGCAGAAGATTAGAAGCAGAAGATGATGTGGAACACTGCAACAGGCTGCCCAGGGAGGTATCTGAGGTCCCATCCGTGGAGGTATTCGAGATCAGGCTCGATAAGGCTCTGAGCAACCTGATCAAGTGGAGGATGTCCCTGCTGACTGCGGGGCGGTTGGATTAGATGACCTTTGGAGGTCCTCTCCAAACCAAACCAGTGTATGTATATCAGAGGAAGGTCTCTAGATACTTTAACTGCACAAAGACTATTGGACAGACCTTGTACACACTGTCATAGGAAAACCACAGGTTCTACAGCAAGCAAATTGCTTTGCAGGCTTTAAATCATGTTATTACTGACTAGAAGGTCCATCACCTAATAGGAGTCATGAGCCAAATACAGTTAGTTTGCATGTCAGATTCCTCCTTTATTCCCATTTATTGATATTTATTCTCTTGTAGTTTCAGAGATGTTTTTCTTATGTGTCCCAAATAATGGAGTAGCCTGATCCTCCCAGTTCTGCCAAAGGGACTGAAGAGAGGCAGTACCCAACAAGAATCATCACTATTAAACACCACTTTTGTTCTGTCTAAAGGTTCTCATCAAGCCATTTCTCAGGTGTACTACTCAGGGGAGTAGGGGCAAAACGAGGAAGGTGCCTCAGCAGAATACAAATTCACAGTAAGAGAACTTCATTCACAAAAGCTATTTTTGATACCTACAAATCACGCTTTCAGCTGGCACTGAAAAAGCTAAGAGGTGGTTGCTGCTCTTTCCTGCACTAAGAACTTCCTGATAAAACGATGGGGAGAATGGCAAAGACTTATGACCAAAGGCTGTTCTTGTTCTCAGATCAGAATGAGACAAAATACTTGAAGAGATGAGTCAACTGACAACACATTTTTGCTAATGTATTTGAACATTTGAGCATGGTTATGACGTTGGCTTGGATAAACACCCAAAATATCATTGAAACATAGAATGGTTTGGGTTGGAAGGGGCCTCCAAAGGTCATCTAAGTCCAACTCCACCCTGAAGTCAGCAGGGACATCCTCCATTAGATCAGGTTGCTCAGAGCCTTGCTGAGCCTCACCTTGAATATTGCCAAAAATGATGATCCAACTACCTCCCTGGGCAATCTCTTCCAGTGTTGCCCTACCCTTATGGTGCAGAACTTGTTCCTAACATCCACTCTAAATCTTATCTTCCCTCATTTTAAACCATTGCCTCTCGTGCCATCACTGCAGGACTTTGCAAACAGACCTTATGCAGCTGTTTTGTAGCACCTGTCAGGTACTGGAAAGCTGCTCTAAGGTCTCCCTGAAGCCCTGTCTTCTCCAGGCTGAACAACTCCAACTCTCCCAGCCTGTCCTTGGAGGAGATTAGAATAATTTTAAAATACTATCAAATTATACGAGGCAGCTCAACTTAGATGAGACATGAGGAAGAGATTCTTTCCCATTAGAGTGGTGAAGCCCTGGAACAGGTTGCCCAGAGAAACTGAGGAGGCTCCAAGCCTGTTCAAAAGCAGGTTGGATGGGGCCTTGAGCAAGATGGTCTAGTGAGAGGTGTCCCTGCTCGAAACAGGGAATTGGACCCACATGATCCTGAAGGTCCCTTCCAACCCATTCTGTGATTCTAGATTTCTATGAATCAGTCAGCTGGCAAAACTGACCTAAACATATTTTTAAATGAATATCTGACTATTGCCTCACACTTGCAGTACACAATAGCATTTCTAGAGATATATCATATACGTTTGCACAAAAAGATCAAGCGTATTTGGAGAATGGTGCAAATAAGGTTAATGAACTCAGTTGCACCTACACTTCTTTACAACCCAATATCTGTAAAATAAATCAGTATTGATCTTTTCTAATTTGTTTTGGGTTTCCTTTCCTAGTGTCCCATCCAAGGGATAAAATTTCTGAACTTAATTGTTACTTAATTGTAATTTTGTTGCTTAGTTGTATTTTTTATGAGCCAAAACAAGCATTTATTGCTTTTTTCATGAAGGCAACTGGCAATACCAGCTTGTAGAATGAAGAAATTCAGAATGGCAATGGATTTCTGCACTTTAAAATGTTCCCAGCTGCAGAAAGCAAGATTACAGAACTGGTAGAGTTGACTTTTTGTTCCTCCTCAAGAAAAGCTTTTCCCACCAATTCTTGCAGCTGAGGGCAAAGATACTCAGGGTGTGTTGCCTCACCAGTCCTGAGTCCAGGGGGACAACCACTGCTCTGGTCCTGATGGCTACACTATTGCCGAACCAGGCCAGGATGCTGGTGGCATTCCTGGCCACCTGGTGGCTCATCTTCAGCCAGCTGTCAACCAGCATTCCCAGTTTTTGCTCTGCTGGGCAGTTTCCAGCCACTCTGCCCCAAGCCTGGAGCCTTCATGGGGTTATTGTGATCCAAGTGCAGGACACAGCATTTGACCTTTGTGAACGTCATACAGTTAGCCCTGGCCCATAAATCCAGCCTGGCTTGATCTCTCTGCAGAGCCTCACTACCTTCAAGCAGATCAACACTGCCTCCCAGCTTAGTGCCACTGACCTGCATCAATCATTTTGCACAGGACCATAAAACTCTGCTGTCTTTGTCTATCATGGCACTGCAATCAATTCACCCAAGTAGGTGGATGCAGATGCCAGAAGCACACTCAGTGTGTTGGAATCAATGTGAAAAGCAGCACTGTGACACTGCTGCTGTATGAGGCCTGGTCAATAATCCCAAACCCCAGCTAGATAGCAGAGCACAGCAGAGCATCATTTTTTCCTACAGAGCAGTATCTGGCCATGGCTTCTGTTTTGTCTGCCACTACAGTGATAATGCAGCTCTCTGATGTGGCCAGGTAACGTGTTAAAAGAAACCCAAGTTCTCTCACCCAGTACATTCAACTTCACACCCCATAATGTTCTGTTAAGGATTGGAAGGTAAAGTTTAGAGGTAGTTAATGTTGACTCAAGGCATTATGGAACTGAACTCAGAGACTTGCAGCTTTCCTGAAGAACTGTACAGATCTGATCACTGTAACTATCTCTAGAATGAAATCCTGGACAGACTGCTACTCCTGGGCTATTTGAACACAGACTGTAACTACATGCATGCAACTGTTACTTAATCTAGGATATATTGTCCACACACCCACACGACTGGCAGATGTTTGCCAGGAAGACCCGAACAAGGCCCAGGACTTGCAGTGCAAGATGTGGAATGCTAGAATGGTTTGGGTTGGAAGGGACCTTCAAGATTATCTACTAGACAGACCATCATCTCTCCAAGAGTTCCATATCCTTCACGTGCTGAGGACTCAAGCTGGACACAAGACTCCAGGTAGGGCTCACAAGAATGGAGCAGAGGGGCAGAATCCCCTCCTGCCGCCTGCTGCCCATACTGCTGGGGATCAGCTCAGGACACATTTGGTCTTATTACTCAGCACCCTTAGGCCCTTCTCCTCAAGGTTGCTCTCGAGCTACTCCTCACCCAGCCTATATTTGTGCTTAGGAATGTCCTGACCCAAGAGCAGAACACTGCACTTGGCCTTGGTGAACTTGAGGTTGGCTTGGGCCCACCTCCCAAGCCTGTCCAAATCCCTCTGGATGGCATTCCTCTCCTCTAGCGTCAAGTAGCCCACACAGTTCAGTCTCCTTTGTTGCATCTACTTCTTATGGGGAAATCTAGATTTAGACTGTAGAAATAACTTGTGTTAAGCAACTGTAGTCACTCTCCTTACATGCAGAGTTTCTGAGGACTCAGCTGTCACTACCAGTGTGAAGCCAAGCATTCACTTGATGCACAGCTATTGTACACATGCTTTCTGCTACACATTTTAAGTCTACTATTTGTTTTTTTTGCACCATGGCTGAATTTCAGTCATCTTCCACATGTAATCACAGCATTTGTTTCTGGTTTGTTGAGAAGTGCTACTAGAAAACAGCTTCTCATGGCCTGCATTTTGCATCTACAGAGAAGTTGCAACATTAATTTCATGCTCAAGTATCTGACTGAAAGTTCCTGGCAACTTCTCTATAGAGCCAAATGATCCATATTCATATCTCTCATCCTACACTGCTCTCCAAGGTTCATGCCTTGGCTTAAATCCATCTGGTTTTCTTATCAGACTAGAATCTAAGTGTTCTTCACTAGAGAGGCAACTCCCCACTTTAGATGCTTCTGAGTGCCGGTACAGTCAGGTTCATTGCTCTGATGGCAACCCACCAATGCTGGCAAGTTCCACAACTGATTTATCTGATACAGGGTCTTGGGAACCTCAGCTCTACAGAGTAACCCAAGTCACAGCAGTAACATCTATACTCCACCATATTATAATGAAGAAATAAATGCAGTGGGTCCCAAACACCAGAAGCTTGCGCTATTGTATCTCCTTTCTGTTGCTTCTTTTCACAGTAGCTGTTCACAACATTTCCAGTGGTGTTTAGATCACATTTCTAGTAAAATCTTTCCCTAACTTCAACCTGCTTTCTTCAAAATACTGTTACCACAAAACATGTAAGCTTTGCTCTTTGGTGTATCTCTTACTTAGCAAGGGAGAACAGGGCAACATTCACTCTGTTCTGTTTCCTACTACAGCACAGAAAATGTGGAATTTTGATGTTTGAAGATGACAGTTGTTTTTGTTTATAATGTCTTTTAACACAGATGCATGTTAGTATTTCAGCATCTTGATGTGAGGCACAGGCCAAAGAAGTTTTCACAGAGACAGTTACATGTCCATCTCTGTCACCAAACAGAGCAAGAGAAACTCGTGCTTCTTCAAAGAGCCCCAAAGAAAACTGATGGTGTCTTTGACAGATAGCAGAGGAGAAATGTTAAAACTTCTGTGGAAGTCCATTTTGATAGCTTGACTCTGTTGCCACATATTGATCCTTGCCCGAGATAGGCTGACAGTTAGTGGTTGAATCCCCATCCCTGGAGGTACTGAAAAGAGACAGAGATGTGGTGCTGAGGGCCATGGTTTATCACCAGCCTTGGTAGAGTTAGAGAATGGTTGGAATCAATGATCTTTAGGGGCCTTTCCAACCACAATTATTTCTATGATTCTAAATATGGATGAATATAAAACAGCTCAAGTTTGTGCTGAGGAGATGAATACCAAAGTTCAAAACAAGATCAAATTGCTGCTTTGCACTAAGATAAAAATAGGACAACTTAAAAGAATGGAGACAAACCTAGAAACCTGTTGACTAACCTTTGCAATTTAAACCATGCTTTAAGTCACTTAAATATTTTATTACTTTCATATTATGTCAAATATGAGAACCTACACCAGTAGTGCCCCAAGGCAAAGTGTTTTGCCTAGCATAAAAATACTCTGAAGTACCTACGGGATAGTGCTTCACTTTTCCGTACTTAGGAAACTCAATTGGATTGCTATGAAGCATTCAGGAGGATTTTCCAGCCTCTCCTTTCCACATGTAGCTCATCACTCCCCTGTTCTATCAGAACAACTGCCATTGTTGTACTGCCATGTAATGGTATTATCCCTACATTAGCAAGAAGGACAGTAGAGAGCTTGTTTTAGGTTCAACCACCATTAACAGGTATTTGATTATTGCACACAAAATGTGTTTAGAAAAATAATTTGGTTTATGGTCTAACCTATGATCTGTCTCAGGAAGAAGCAGCTTTTCAAATGTAACAGAATGTCAATAGATTATCTGGTGCTAAAGCTTAGAGTTGTTTGAGCACAGTAATGCATGATGGAATATGCATTTACCCATCATCACCACAAACAAGGTATGAGTATATATGATCTGCTTTCCAGGAACCTGATGTATTTGTGTAGCTTGCTCTTCAACAGAAGGGCAGCAAAACAGAGCATGGTCTAAATTCGCCCTGCAACACATTCCAAAAACCTTCCCTTCCTACTCATGCTAGGAAACACAGAAGAACTATGCTAGACACCATCAAGTGGATAAAAACATTAAAAATACCACTTGGTGCATTGTAATTTCTGGCAGTGTAAAATCAAAGAAAAAAAAAAAAGGCAAATACATTTCTTCAGCTGCCTTAATACCTCAAATAACTGCAGGTCATAGAGAAGCTAATTTGAAGATGCAGGATGCAGTAAAGGGAGAATTTAAGTAGTTTCTCTTTTCCTTCAAAAATGTTCTCAGAAGCAAAGCCTCCCAAGTAACCATTCATTTTACAAAGCAGCTACCTGACCCAGACAACCAGCTACACGCATTCACGAGCTGCAGCATGGCTGCCGCACATCATCAAGGCTCTCCTCACCCACCTCCTTTCTCCCAACTCTCCCACAAGCATGCATCAAAGAAAATCTGGACTCCTATGACAGGCTTTTACAAGAAATCATTCCCTGTCCACTTTACCACCACACTGCTTATCCTGACATCATTCTGTACCTGCCTCCTCATTTACACCGAGATTACAGCACATCATCAGTGAAGACACTTATCAAAGGTATATCCCAACACAAAAGTGATGCATCCTAGAAACACAGACTTATTAACCCTGGAAGTGTTCAAAGGCAGGTTGGATGGGGCCCTGAGCAAGCTGGAGATGTCCCTGCCCATGGCAGGAGGGCTTGAACTAGATGATCTTCGAGGTCCCTTCCAACCCAAACCACTCTAGGATCTACTTATATCCACTTCAGTATCTCCATTCTTCCTCCATCCAAAGGCTAGATTCAAGGATTACAACAGGTCTATATTTACTCAACTGTAAGACCATTCCATGTAATCTCTGCAGAAAAGCAATGACAGAGCTCAACGAGCAGAGCTACAAAAATATTAAAACCCGCAGCCATCATCATCTACTGCATTTTTTTCCTGAGCCATCAAGCATTTCTTTATTGATGTTTGACTACTAAAGATTTGGTGATATGTTGTTTCCAGCAGTACCACTTAGTGGATGCTTCCCACTGTGCAGCACAGTGCTCTCAAGGAGAGGTGACATTTTTTTCCCTGAGGGAAGGCTAGGCACTTCACCTTACACAGAAAACATTTGCCATTTTCATGCACTTGACCATCTTCTACGCTTAAAACCTAAGAGAGATCTCAGAGTTATGTAAGCAAGAATGACCAGAGGTGACCAAAATACTGCCAGAATTGTACTGGTATCTCCTCATCATCATAAACCACATCCTCAATCCTCATCTGCCCAGAGCAGGTGGAACTGTACAAATGAATCATAGAATGATCTGTGTTGGAAAGGACCTCCAAAGGTCATCTAGTCCAACCCTCTCTGCAGTCAGCAAGGACATCCTCAACTAGACCAGGTTGCTCAGAGCCCTCTTGGGCCTCACCTTGAATATTTCCAGGGTTAGGGCCTCAACCACCTCCCTGAGCAACGTGAAGACCTGATGCAGTCAACAGGCTTTGATTGTCCACAAGGAAAAAAGACATGCACTGACCAGCCTGTAGAACTAAGGCCTTGCTTGGGAAGTATAATGACACCAGTGGAACAAAAAGCTGGCTCACTGCAAAAGTGAGAGGTGAATGGGCCATGAACAATAGGGCACAGAAAAACAATCTCTTCTTCCCATTCCTTTGCTGGTTTGTTAGTGCAATGTTTTCCACACAAACTGGTATCTCTCAATATGCAAACACACACAGATGGACACCCAGACAACATCCATTTCACCACCCAAATATAAGAAAGCAACCCTCTCCTTCCAGTCTACAACAAAGTAGGGATGGTTTGGTTGTAATACCCAGCCTGCCGCAGGCAGGCAGTAATTTAAATGTAATAGTCTCATCTGCAAAAACAACCACTGCCTTCAGAAAAAGCACACAGCCCTACATATCCTCGGCAAGTCACGGTTTGTTTTCTTCTTCCCAGCCGTTTGTTGGATTTGTATTGAACTGAAATGAAATCTATTTGAATTTCCATTTTCTAAATCACTTTAAATTCACACCCTTATAGCATAATGACCTCATTTCTTCTGACATTTTCAAGTAATACTGGATAAATCAGAAGGTTTAACTTTACTTTTAATATCTGATTTTTTTTTGAGTGTGTATGAAGGTGGATGCTCCTATAACCTTCACAGAAACTAGCAATATAGTCTCCAGAAATACCCACGGCTTTTCTATTCCACTACTGAAAAATCTGCCATATTTCCTGATGGCTGCAGACTAGATGAAAATCCGAGCATGTTTTAATAGATGGGATATAGATGATGACTGAAACAACCAAAAATTACATACACTCTTAAGTATTGGGCTCCGAGTGGTCCCGCAAGCCAATGTTACTATTCAGTGATCACATCCCACAGTCAAATAACAGCACACTATGAAATTGAGGAGTTTATTAAGGTCGAGAAGCTGCATTTCCTGAGCAAAATTCCCCCAGCAAAACTAGCCAATAGCGTCTTCAGCAATAAATTTGCAGAGATTCTACTAATGTACAAACATTTTAGTGAAGAACCAGTTCATTCCTGCAGCTGAAGCCACATATTCCATGTTTACGGAATCTCAGTAAGCGTATATATATGTCTGCATAAACCACCAGCAAGGGCTCTTTGCAAAATCTACTACAAACTTCACTGCCACCCCACAGTGTTTAGTTACCTTCCTCAGATGTCTGAAAAGGCTAAATGCCAAAGATATCTTCCTTGGATTTTTTTCTTTTTTTTGGGTGTGTGGTGTTTAGTTTCTTCTAAAGCAGACCTTGGTTTAGCTTACTCAGCTCGGGCAGCACTAGCTCCTGAATCTCAGAATCATTACAACCCAATTTTAATGCAAATGCCAATAAGGAAACTATTCACACACACAAAATACACAGGCAACGACTGATACCAGCCTCTCGCCTGTTCAACGCCTGTTAGCAGGAGGCCCATTTTCTCTGAAATCTGCTTAAATACGGTGGTTACTGTCTCAGTATTTCTGCTACTATTTACTCCTGCTTTCAGCCGACATATTAAACAAAACAAACAAAAAAAAATCAAACCCAAAAAGCACACATACCACCAAAAAAGCAAATATAAATACATTCAAGAAGTGTGGCAAATTCCCTTCTCCACTCCCAAAGCAGTAAAGCCACAACGGATGAGCTGTAACTGTGGCCTTGGGAATTCAAGTTCCCCAGGCTCTTTTACCACACAAATATCAATTCAAGTTACAAGAGCCCTATCCTCTTCTACTTAATGAAGACTGAGGCACCGAGCCCGTACGCCTTCGCAGGAATGTTTGCTTTCCGTGTTCCTACCAAGGCTCTCCTCCCATCCAGGTCCAGGATGGACTGCAGAAGGGTCTAAGTAGAAGGATCATCGCACCAGTGTTTAGTGGAGGAATAAATCAAACATGGCTTCCCCCTCCATACATTTCCAGAGTTACATTCACTCCTGCTGCCGTACAATCCCAGTCCTACCCAGAGGGAAGGGGCAGGAGCAGCTTCCACCTCCCCACTCCCTCACAGCCACGGTGTGGGGGGGACACATTTGTGACCACTCCACCCCTTAAGAAGGCGGCTTAAGCCCTACGGGAGGCTTCCCCCCCCATCCCACCAACCCCCACCTCCTTTCAGTTTTCTTTCTGGTTTGCACTGATTGATCCCCCCTCCCCGGGGAAAAGGGGGGAGGTGGGACGGTGGGCACCTCTCCCTTACGCCTTTATGTTGCCCCCGACCTCCCGCAGCGCCAAGGAAGAGGAGGGCAGTGGGGGGGTAGAAAGGATGAAGCTGCAACAGCCAGGACTCCGGCTCGGCATCGCTCCTTTCCGCTCCTCCGCCACCCAAGAGTCAGGCCCAGCCAGCAGCGGAGATCCTGCGGCAGCCTCCTGGCGGAGGGCGGGAGGGGGAGGGAGGCCGAGGAGCGGTGAGAGGAGCGGTGAAGGGGGCGGCGGGGGAACCGCGGCCCCTCGGTGAGGGCCAGGTACCGAGGGGGAGGCAGGGAAGAGAGGGGGCAGCGAACAAAAAAACCTTCCTCTGGGAAAGGGGGAAACGGGAGCTGCGGGCTGCTCGGGCAGGGTCGGGCGACGGAGGCGGTAAGTTTGAGGGGAGCGGAGCTCCAGCAGAGGGGGAGTCCCTGGGGAAAAGGCTAGAGCAAGGGGGAGCGGACGCCCCGCGACGGGACCCTCGAGTCCCCACGCCTCGTCCACAGCCTCTGCCAGGCAGGGCCCACGATCACAGCCTGAGAAAGCGGGACTTCGAGTGACGGCGGCGAGGCGCGGGGCCGAGCAGCAGCATCCTCCCCCCCACCATCGCCGCCGCCGCTCCCGCCTCCCGCCCGGGGCCTGCGGGAACGTGCCCCGGGTGCCTCCTCCCTTCCCCAGAGAGGCGGGGAGGTAGGGGGTAAAGGGAAGACCCAGACGCCCTCTCGGCCTACTGACCTGTGCCCTAGCGCATCCTTCTCCCGCAAAAGCCGGGCGGAGGCAGCGGCGGTAGCTCGGTGCCGGGGGAGCGGCGGCGGGAGCTGAGGCGGCACGGCAACAGCAACGGCGGCGGCGGCGGCTCCGGCGATCCTGCGCGGCGGCCCCGCCCCCTCCTCCGGCCAGAACCAGCGCGAAAAATCCGCGCCGCTGATTGGGCGCCGCCGCTGGGCTGCCCCCGGAGCGGCTGTTTCAAATCCCCCCGCACGGAGCCACCCGCACGCGCGGCCCGGCGGTCGCCGGGAGCTGCCCCAGCGCCGGCAGCCGTCTCACAGTCAGCCTCTAGGGCCAGCACCGGTCCCCAACCTCTGTACCAGCGGTCGAGAGCAGCCTCATCTTCTGCATTAGTCCCTAAGTCTCTGCACCAGCCCCTAGCCTTTACATCGGCGGTCAGGAGCAGCGTCAGCGCTGAGAGCTGCCTCAGCGCCAGTCCTCAAAGCCAGCGCCAGTCCTCAAAGCCAGCGCCAGTCCTCAAAGCCAGTACCAGTCCCAGCTTCTCAGGCTCAGTCCCGCCCCAGGCTCAACGCCAGTCCCTGTCTCCGCTCCAGTCCCGCTCAGCACCAGCCCCGCCGCCGCTGAGCGAGCGAGCGGGGATGGCGGGAGCAGGGCCGCCTGCCCTGACAGGGCCACTACCGGCGAGGAAAAAGAGGAGAAGGAGAAGGAAGGCGGGACGGCTGCCGGGGGAAGCAAAGGCCATGGTACGAGGTGGAGCTGAAGGCGGGAGCTGTGTGGGGCTCGTCCCGTTCTGAGGGGAGGTCCATCTCGCTGCGGTGGTGTCCTCAGGTGGGCGAGAGCGCGTCGAGGGCTCGCCAGGCCCTCAGAGATCAGTGGCACACACTTAGTTTTTTAATGTTGCTATTTATATCCGTCCCCGGCACAGGGACGCTTACCACAGGCCTGATGAATGTGCCCTCCTCGTCCACTAGCCTCCGGAACCCACACGTGTGCTCACTGAAAACCCTGATTTAAGCCAAATGTTTTGCCTTCTCGTACAACTGCTGGCAATTTTGAGGCTGTAATAGTTGTAAGAGCCCGAGTGCGCCTGGCTGCGAATTACCCAGGCTGTCCTTTCTGGAAGTATGGCCTGGGTTATATTATTTAAAGCTTGCATCACAATAAGTACATGTGCTTACAATTTGCCCATTGAAAGCAGGGCCATTTCTTTTAGGCCAAATCGTTAAATATCTGTCAAGTTACAATAGGAACAAATATTCTCATGAGCTGTCGCACCAGATAATGTGAACCAGGTAATGGCCAACTAAAGGCTTTCAGTGGTTGGGCAGAGGACTTGCACAGCCTTGAGAACCTGTTTTCTGTGCAAGGCTGAGCCCTGAGAACCTGTTTTCTGTACACAGCCCAGAATATAGTTCCTTGGTGCTATGGATACTGCATTAACCTGGTAGCTAAGGGCCTAACACAACTCCTGTGGAAGGTAAACAGATGATAATGGAGGAGGGGCACACCCCAGTATCATATTTATGGGTAATGGTGAAATGATGCCATCTGTTACGGAAAGGCTCAGATTATTCTTTTATTTAATCCTTAATTTATATGTTCAAGTCTGTTGGTGTTTTTACATATGTGTTTAATGGTGGGTGTACCTTTGTCAGCATGGCAATTAACTGTTGAGCAGTGCAAACTTAATTACTTAGTACTGAAAAAAATCATTGGCTGATTAAAACCTTAATCTCAAGGTGGCTGAAGGAAATCTGGTGGTAGTGATAAAGGTACTTTGGCTTGTTTTACAGCCCTTCTGTAAAAAAATACATGTACTATCTTTAGGGTGTTAGACAAACAGGGTGTCAGTATTTACAGCATTAAAGAGAAAGATAAAGTGCCATCCCCTTTTAAAACAGCCAATTTGAGTCACAACAGTTTTATCGTCCAGCTTGCTTTAAGTTCACATCTAACCATTTACCCCCCCAAAAGGAGATATTTTCTAATGAAAAAATAGAGGCACCATTATTAATACAGAGAAATATAAATACAACCATGTGAACCCTGTTGTTTTGCTACATAAGGGCAGAGACAGATGTGCTTTTCTTCCACAGCTGAACAGTAAAGCTAACATTGAAAACACAAAGCATGGCATGTTGGAAGGATCTTGCTGTTTCCTCCCCTCGCATAAGGAACCAGGTTAGTTATCAATAACTGATATGCTACAAACGTGTTTTCTACTTTCTCTCAGGCTCAATGATATAAATTATGCTGTAACTTATAAAAAGGAAATAGGTTTCTAGTCAGTACTTATTACTGGAGTGCTTCATGGTAGGAAGGGTCTACAGAGGCCCCTGACCAGGCTGGATCAATGGGCCAAGACCAGGCCAAGCACTGTGTCCTGCACTTGGATCACAACAACCCCATGGAGGCCCCAGGCTTGGGGTGGAGTGACTGGCAACTGCCCAGAAGAGAAAGACCTTGGGGTGTTGGTTGACTACTGGCTGAAAATGAGCCAGTGTGTGCCCACGTGGCCAAGAAGGCCATCAGCATCCTGGCCCAGATCTGTAATAGTGTGGCCAGCAGGACCAGGGCAGTGATTGTCCCCCTGGACTAAGCGCTGGTGACACCAGAGCTTGAGTCCTGGTTTCAGTTTTGGGCCTCTCACTGCAAGAACAACATGGAGGTGCTGGAGTGGGTCCAGAGGAGGGCATTTGTTGCTGGTGAAGGGTGTGGAGAGCAGGTCTGATGAAGACTCAGGCTGAGGGAACTGGGGTTGTTGAGCCTGGAGAAAAGGAGGCTGAGAGGACAACTTCTGACTCTACAGCTCCTGGAAAGGAGGATGGAGCTAGGTGGGGGTCGGTCTTTTCTCCCTAGGAGCAAATAACAGGACAAGAGGAAATGGCCTCAAGATGCCCCAGGGGAGGATTAGGTTGGACATTAGAAAAAAGAAGTTTCCCTGGAAGGGTTCTCAAAGACTGAAACAGGCTGCCCAGGGAGCAGGCTGTACCCTCATACCTGAAGGTGTTGAAAAGAGGCAGAGATGTGATGCTGAGGGACATGGTTTAGCACCAGCCTTGGTAGGGTTACAGAATGTTTGGACTTGATCTTAAAGGTCTCTTCTGACTGAAACCATTGTATGAGAGACATCTTAAGAGTAATTCTAGCTTATAGCTTAAATACTGTTCAGAGTAAGAAATTATAACCTTGATGAAAATATGCAGTTAAATGTGAATCTTCATCCTATCCTGTGCTGCACAGCAGGCTGTTCACCAGAGGAACTTTCAGTTAGGAAGAGAATGGAGTAAATGTCACTTTTTCTGCAAATACTTTTTTTCCCCTGCTTCATTTGTGCTGAGCAGAAGGAATTGTCACCGAGGGAGCAAAAGTAAAAGCTGAAGATGTGAGGGACTGGGATACATTCAGGGAAAGGCAGAGGCCAGGAGAAAGGAAAGCTGAGGAGCATGTCCCTGCTGTTGCCAGTGTTGGAATGATAAAAACCAGCTGTATACCAATCCTAAGCAGCTCACATGCTCCAGCTTGGTATAACTAACTTCAGTGCAGAAATAAATTTATCTATAGAAGTTCTATGTCTCTAATTATCTTCACCATCAATATGACTTCATTTAAACATTGCTGACATTCAGAATAAAATAAATTGAATCTCTGCAGAAACACAGCTTGAGGATCCAAAACACATTAACTCTTTTATCTATTGATAGCAGAGTATATTACTGTGTTGATAAATGTTACATTTAATCTCATTTGTAAGTAGAAATACTGGAACTCATTCACAATCAGAATTAATGTTTTGCACTACAGAGAAAAACTGTTGTTTTTTTTTCCAATATGTTTGGTTTGCATTTCTAGATCTCAGCTTCTAAAGGCTAAAGCTCAACTCCATAACTCTTACAGCTTTTGAGGAGCTGTAAAGTAGGTTTGAATGGTAATTCCCCTGCATTCCAAATTACTGAGTTAGGCTGGATCTTCACCTAATTACTATTCAGTGAGATACCCACTGTAGTTAAACTAAATAGCAAGGGAAATCCTGAAGTTGGGGTGTTTGTTTTTCTTTTTCATTTTGGTAGAGAAGTGACTATTGATATTTCCTCTCTGTGCTAGTGCCAAAGAATAAAGTTTGTTAAGGGTTGCCCAGGCCAGACAGATAATACCACTTCTGTTTGCAGCAGATGCTAATGGCAGGGCCTTATTTTGCCACATATATTAATCTTTGCTGCTTCATCCCAGGATGGTGAGGGTAACTATGTCAGTCCTAAAGGTTAATTTCATTCTTTTTTAAGGCATGCCATTATTCTGTTAGCAGTAATTGCTCTTTTTTTGAGTGATTAATTTGATCATATGAACTGTTTCTAATTATGGTGGTGGCTGGCAATTTCCTGTACCGAGGAATGGTAGGCTGTGATCATCTCCATTCTAGTCAGTGTATGTGCCTTGAGAAAAATGCCTATGGACAGATATTTTCAGAAAGAGACACTAACTCTGAGAACTCTTTGGAGGTTTTATAGGAGGTGCTCAGCAATTGTTTTACACTGGTGTTGAGAATGTGCCAGTGTACCTGACAAATGAGGACTGAAACAACCGGGTTTGCAAACACAGGCTACTAAATTCTCACCTCTGCTGGTTCTGATGTAAAAGCTGAAAGGAGCTGGACTCGGCTTTTACATGTTACCACGTTCTTATGTCCTTCCTGAGCTCAATATGCTCACTGCTCTAAGCTGTGTTTGTTGGTTTCACTGTTCATGAGACAGGACTCATGCTTTGCAGGGCAGTGCAGTGTTCCCTGAGACACCCTGGGTGAGTGAGCAAGCTCCGGCAGGAAGAGAAGGGTGGCTGCTGAGCTGCCTTCAGGAGCTGTGCTGTAGCTAGACAGCAGTGTTGAGGTGAAGGATCTGGGAATGCTGGATGATGAGCAGCTTTCCAGTATCTGAAGGGGCCTCCAGGAGAGCTGGAAAGAGACTTTTTCCAAAGACATGTAGTTACAGAATGAGGGCTGATGGCTTCAAACTGGGAGAAACGGGACTGAGCTGAACAATGAGGAAGAAATTCTTCCCTATGAGTGTGGTGAGGCACTGCAACAGGTTGCTCAGAGAAGTTGCTGAGGGTCCATGCCTGGCAGTGTTCAAAGTTGGGCTGGATGAGGTCTTGAGCAAGCTGACACCTAGTATAAGGTGTCCCTGCCCATGACAGGGGTTTGGAACTAGAAGTTGAAGGTCCCTTTGAACCCAAACCATTCTAGGATTCTATGATTTCTGTGACCATCTCTAGGGCACGATGGTTTGTGAATCAGCTCAGGCGCTGCTGCAGTTCTCAGCCTGGTGTGCAAACATGAACTAGCTCCCTTCATGAGTGGCTCACAAGGTCCTGCATCAGAGTTTTGGCCCAGAGAGCTTCTACTCAGCTGCACAGCTGTCTGCCTCCATCAGCCCGATTTCATCCTATATGTGTAGTAAATAAGGATGTTCCAGCTTGTTGGCAAATAGACTTCTGAGAGATGCTTTGGAGATGCTTTCTACGATGCAATATAAACATTGTCATCAGGCCTCTTTGCAAGGTCTGTGGAGATGCCCACACTGAGACCATTTCTGGGCCTACTTGACTCAGGAAAGAATATAAAGAAACTATTGATTCAGTAGGAAAGATTTACCTGAGATGAGGGTTTGAACAGCTCAGGTCTCAGAACAGAATTCCACTTTGATGGTGATCAATAGTAATTTAAAATTTACTGTGACTTCTGAGAATTAATTTCTAGGTCAGCTTAAAGAATCAGTTGTCCTATTCTTCCACCTCCTTTCCATAGCATTGTAGGCAAATTAAATATATGTTAAGACTTAAATAATTTTAAAGATTTGATTTATGACCTAGCTAGACTTGCCTTTTAAAGACTTTAAATTCTTACACCCTTGTATGGCACCAGTACAGAAGCCTTCAGCATATAGACATCCCATAGGCAATATTAAGATATACATGCTGAATAATGGAGTCTTCTGAAGGTAAGAACTATGCTTTTTTTT
Source organism: Tricholaema leucomelas (assembly GCA_013400475.1). Taxonomy (NCBI): domain Eukaryota; kingdom Metazoa; phylum Chordata; class Aves; order Piciformes; family Lybiidae; genus Tricholaema lacrymosa; species Tricholaema leucomelas. Next base: position 78,651 of record WAAF01009199.1, on the reverse strand, counting down.
CTCCTGACTCCATGTCAAAGAGGCAAATGCTCTAAGTCTGAAAGATGAACCCCTCTTGAACTGTCGGCATCCCATCTCAGTATGATTCCCAGGGAGAAAATCTTCTCTTGTCTGAGCTTTTTGGATTTATGTTGGCCCTGTGGAGTTCACTGGTGGGTTTATTTGGCAGGTGGGCCTTAGTAACCTGCCAGCAAGGGACTGTTTGACCTGCTTAAGTTTGTACAGTTGTAAATAAAGATTCTGTCAAGGAAGAGAGATTCTCCTCTGCTTCAGACTATTTATATCTCTTAGAACTGTGGCTGTTAAAGCTTATAAAGAAACAGAAGGTCTGGGACGTGAGACAGAAAGCCCTGAGGGAGTCTTACGTGTTGTATTTGGATTGCTATGTTAATATCCTAAAATAAACACAGCGTGCCAGAAAGCAGGGAATACTTTCATTGTAATTGTTATTAACTCAAAGACCTAAATTATTGGTTATTGAATGGAGCGTGGCTGCAGAGGACAGTAAAATAACCTCTTAATTTAACACTAGCAGCTATTGGCAATCAATGGGTGCCAGACATTTCATCAGCTTCATTTCCCTCTTTTCTTTCTTTATATTTTTTATCCCATTGTTCATTGTTTTCCTGTTTAATGATTGCTGATATTAGTATTTTAACAGCACAGGTTAATAATAACTACAGTAAGTCTACAATAATCATAAACAATAAGTCTACAGTAATCATAAACAATGACAGACTGCCCATCAAGTGGAGTGACTTTAATCAGGCAGAAATGATCTACTGGAAGGTCTGTTGTGGTTCAGACTTTAACCAAAATCCCTTCCAGAAGGCTTTTCGTCTGTCTAGGGCAGGTCTGATAATGAGGTCATCTCTAACATAATTTTTAATAGGTGCATCTGAATCAGTAAAAAGACTTTATATTATTTTATTAATAACACTCATAACGTAAGAAAATGTTTATCTCTTACCCAGAAGCCAAAGAAGAGCAATATTTTTGAGAGAAACTTTCCTTCTGCTTCAGCTGACCTCCTGACATGCCCAAGTGCTGCAGCAGATCAAATGACTCTGGGTTCAGCATCTGCCAGAGCTGAGATTCTGAGTTTGTGTTCCTGGTCCTTCTTTTTTTAAAATCATGTTTGCAATATTTCTGGCTTCTTCTCTAGAAGGGCTCAATGAATGTTCAGGTTTAGACTGATTTGCTACTTAGGCATTCTAGGGATATTTTTAAATATTAAGTCACCAGTTTGTAGAGAATTTACAATTACAAACAGACTCACAGGATGGGTTTGGTTGGAAAAGCCCTTAAAAATCATCCAGTCCAATCATTCTCTAACTCTACCAAGACTGGTGCTAAACCATGTCCCACGGCACAAGAACTCTGTCTCTTTGAAACACCTCCAGGCATGAGGATTCAGGCACCTCCCTGGGGAGCCTGCTTCAGTCTTTGAGAACCCTTCCAGGGACTAAGTTTCTTCTGATATCCAATGTAATCCTCCCCTGAGGCAACCTGAGGCCATTTCCTCTCATCCTATCACCTGCTCCTAGGTAGAAGAGACCAACCCCCACCTGGCTCCAACCTCCTTTCAGGGAATTGTAGAGAGCAATGAGGTCTCCCCTCAGGCTCCTTTTCTCTAGACTGCAAAAGTATTTCAGACAAGTGCTGCTGATGTGGCTCCGGAAAACCTGATACTGGGAAAGAAGTAGGATGTGAGCACTAATGTGCACCAGTAATGTGTGGAGAGAGGCTCTCAAATGCTACTGTGAACCAAAACTTTTACAAGTGGAAACCACTCAGGATGGATGTCAGGACAAGCAGTGGTCTTTTTTGTTTTGTTGCACCTCTGTTCCAAGTGGACATCTCTTTTTCGAGCTGGATCCCCTGGCTCCCAGCCCAGATGTGATGTGGGCCTGGCAAAGTGCTGCACACCTGCTCCAGAAGGATTAGCCACTAGTGACAGCCCATACCCTGAATTCCCTCCACAGATGCTAACATCCTTCAACAAGTGAGTCAGAACTGTTTGACTTAGGGCTTTTTATAGTTGTTGGGAGTCATGATGATCATCCTAATCAAGTTTGGTTCTTAATCTGTCGTCCTTGATGTTTTGCCATTGGTTAAAGAAGAAACTGCCATGCTGCTCTTCACTCCCATCCACATCTCCTTGATCAGCACACTTTGGAGCCTTTACAATCAGCTATCATTGCACTGGACTGTGAATGTTGTCTGGTGGGTAAGATACAGGCTGAGTCCAGGATTGATTCTACTCATGAATTCACCACTGGGAAATCTCAGACTTCATTGCTTCCTCTGCTGGTTTGACTTTCCTACTGATAAATGAATTCATTTGATAATTCAATAAATAGGTCATGCTGAAAATCAAGCATATTAGGACTGCTTTGCAGAACTGGGCCTTACATTCAGTTTTCCAATCCAAAGAACCAAGTATTGGCTGTTCTGTATCCAGTTGATATGCACCATGCATGATCCTGGTGCTGCTTGTAAAATTCATAGCAGCTTGTTCTCTTTTGTCCACTGCTTGGAGGCCCTTGTGTCATTTGAGTAGAAAATAGAGTTTGATAGAAATCATTCACTTCATTACTCTCGAAAACCAAGGATATAAATATATCAACCACCTATTTGTGGAGAGTTTCTATCTGTCCTTTAAAAACTGCTTGCTTTACCTCACTCTCAGTCCAAGAAGGGATTTTTTTTTAATTCAATAAGATTCTACTTGATTTAGATCCAGGGCTGGAGCACCTCTGCTATGAGGACAGGCTGAGAGAATTGGGGTTGTTCAGCCTGGAGAAGAGAAGGCTCTGGGGAGACCTTAGAGTAGCCTTCCGGTATCTGAAGGGAGCTACAGGAGAGCTGTAGAGGGACTTTGTACAAAGGCATGGAGTGACAAGACGAGGGGTAATGGCTTCAGTCTGGAAGAAGCTGGATTGAGATGAGACCAGAGGAGAAAATTCTTCCCTATGAGGGAAGAGGTGAGGCACTGGGACAGGTTGCCCAGAGAACCTGTGGAGGCTCCAGGGCTGACAGTGTTCAAAGGCAGGTTGGACGGGACCACAGGCAAGCTGATCAAGTAGGAGGTGTCCCTACTCATGGCAGGCAGTTGGAACTAGATGGTCTTGAAGGTTCTTTCCAACCTGAACCATTCTAGAGTTCTCCATCAGCTGTCACTTTTGAGCAGCACACTGTAGGGCTGCTGTAGCTTCAGCTGCTAGCAGAGAGAATCCAACACACCCTCACATCACAGATGAGTCTCACACCAAGCATATGGTGTGACAGAACAGCACAGGACAGGTTATGCTGCTGATGTGGGAGGGAAACAGCTGCCTGGTGAAGCAGCCTTTTGTGCAGTGTATGAGGAACCCATCTCTGGCCATGCTTGGCCATAATAAATAAGCTGTTTTCATAAACATTTCCCACAAATCTCAGTAAACAATTGGTTCATGCTTTAAATTATTCACATGCCTTTATCCTTGCTATAAATATCAATAATCAAGAGAGGTTTGGGACTGGTGGAGTGGTCTGTGCGAACAGCCCCACAATGTTTTTCCACTCTCTCTCAGCCCCACTCTTGGTTTTGCTGTCTGAGACAACGTTTGGAGTGAAGTCACATGCTCCATCTGCATTTCCTTGCAGTCCTCCTGAGCTGGCACACCACTCTTTTTATCACCCAAGGTATTCTGATGATCTATAGATCCATGCTGCTTCTTTCCAGGGTGTAATAAATCAAAATTGTACAGTGTTTAGGATTTCAGTCAGAGAGATTATGTCAGAATTAGAACATTCCTGAGTGAAGGTCGTATAAATCAATGCTGCAGTTCTTCCATTTTCAGTTTCACTGTAATGAGCAGTGCCCTGCTTGCAGCGAGAAGGCTTATGGTGCTGGAATACTGATAAGATGATATTGCATTCAGGGAACATTTTCTGCTGGTGGATGAAATCTGCAATGCGATGTATGACATATATGCAAAGGTCTGCCTTGGAAAAAAAGCCTTGAAATTGTCAAGTTAAAACATTCCAAGGAGGATGAGGCTGGCTTGCAAAATCATTGAATCCTCTTTCTTGCAGAAAGAATTCTAATAAATGAAGTAATAACAAAGGCCTGACACTAGAAATGTAAAAGAAAATCATCTTGCTCTTTCCACACAAGTAAGTGGTGTTTTGGGGGTAAGGGCTGCATCAAAAGCAGCATGGCCAGCAGATGGAGAGAGGTGATTCTGTCCCCCTACACTGCTCTGGTGAGACCTCAGCTGGAGTCCTCGTCCAGCTCTGCAGCCCCCAACATAAGGACATGGATCTGCTGGAGCAAGTCCAGAGGAGGCCATGAAGATGATCAGAGGGCTGGAGCACCTCTGCTATGGAGACAGGCTGAGGGAGTTAGGATTGTTCAACCTGGAGAAGAGGAGGCTTCAAGGAGACCTTAGAGCATCCTTCTAGTACCTGAAGGGGGCCTATGAGAAAGGTGGGGAGGGACTTTTTACAAGGACTTATAGTAACAGGATAAGGAGCAATGGCTTTCAGCTGGAAGAGGGGAGATTAGGAAGAAATCCTTTCCATTGAGGGTGGTGAAATACTGGAACAGGTTGCCCAGGGAGGCTGTGGATGTCCCCTCCCTGGAGATGTTCAAGGCCAGGTTGGATGGGATCTTGACCTAGCTGGGCTAGTGGAAGGTGTCCCTGCCATGGTAGAAGCACTGGCACTAGATCCTGCAGGTCCCTTCTCACTCAAACCACTCTGGGATTCCCTGATATTGGACCTGCATTCACAGAACAGTATGAAACAAATACTGCTTTGTGAACTCCCCATTCCCTTTGCCCTGGGGAAGCAGCTAGAGCACCTGTATTTATTTATTTACCCCACACCACTGACCTGCCAATATTCCAGGGCCTGCACATTCCAGCCTGTTTGCTCTCACCCCTCCCTCTGACTCTGCTCTTCCCACCAGCCTCCCCCGGGTTAGACATATTTGGTTACCACTCAATCCTCATTTGCAACACTGATTTGTACTGAACCCTGCCCTGCGCAGAGGCGCAGCTGGAGCCCGCAGGGAGAAGGAGGAGGAGCTCTCCAGGGTTCTGCTCAACCTGAGGTGCAAGGACTTTGGGAGAAATCCCTCAAATATGCCTTATGATCCTGCCAGCTTGGATCAGCTTGCAGAAATAAGGACATCTGGGGGGCTCTGGAGCCCCAAACGCAAGAAACACATGGAGTTCCATGACCAGGTCCACAGGATGCCACAAAGATGATCTGAGGGCTAGAGCACCTCTACTATGAAGACAGGCTGAGAGGGTTGGGGCTGTTCAGCTTGAAGAAGGGTCTGAGGAGACCTTAGAGTAGCCTTCCAAGATTTGAAGGAGGGCTGGAGAAGGACTTTGTACAAAAGGTGTGGAGTGGCAGGACAAGGGATAATGGCTTCCAGCTGCAAGAAGCTGGATTGAGATGAGACCTTGAGGAAGAAATTCTTGCCCATGAGGGTGATGAAGCACTGAAACAGGTTGCCTAGAGGTTCCAAGCCTGGCAGTGTTCAAAGGTAGGTTGGATGGAGCCTTGAGCAAGCTGGTCTAGTAGGAGCTGTCCCTGCACATGAGGGGAAACAGTCTTCATAGGAGAGGTTACTCACAGACATTATGCAGCTCATCATGGAGGCTCAAATCTCTCCAAACCCTAACACTAGAGCTGGCCAGCTACAGCAGGAAGGTGGGTGTGGGCTGTGTGTCTCTGCAGCATGGAAGCTTGAAGGCAGGTTGGCCACAAGTGCAGGTACACAGGAGCTGGGACACAGCAATGCAGCAGTAACCTTGGTGACAGTGACAAGGCATATATGCAGATCCATGGCTCCCTGCTCTGTGCTCAGACCACTGGGCTGCCTCCTGTGTTTCCTTATCATCAGCCATGAAATGCAGTGGTCAGTGCCACAGGCAGAGCAGGCTGATGGCAGCAACACTCTGTGTGTCCTATTTGTCATAGCCCTTTCCTAAGCACTCATTTCTGACTATGCCCAGAGGTGGGATAAAGGGACTTGTAGGACTTTGGTTTAGCCTGCTGCAGTCCTTCTAGTTTCCCTAATACCAGACCAAGTCTTAAAGAACAGGATGTGGCACTGTAGGTTTCTTTGTTCACAGAGTCTTAACAAATGTCCTCGGTTTGGAAGCTGAACAACATTTTCTTTCCATCAGCTCTGCAAGCTGGTCTTGAAAGCTGATAGCCACTGGATCCTTTTTGCCCTGTGCATCCATGCAAGCAAACCTCCAGAGGCCAAATTTCTCGTGCAGTGCCTTTTCCCTGCCTCCACAGCCTGCCTCAGCACCATCCACAATTCTTACCTTCAGCAGGTTTGAGAAATGTCTCAGCTGAATAAAAATACGTCATTACTGATCCAGGAGAAGGAATGGAATTCATTTATTCTTTATTACAGTGAAATGAAATTACTTCTGTTGACATCTCAGCTATAAAAGGAGCAAAAGCTACAGTATTTTTCAATCCATGTAAGTAAAATAATTCTGCTGATAATCCTGAAATGCTGTACAGCAAAAATTAGTTTTGCATGATGCCGTGGCAGAAAATAATGTAAATATATGGATTGCACCAGTGTCAGCAGGAGCAAAATTGGCTCAGAACACATCACCCATGATCTTACTTTGTTTCAGCTGAATTCCAGTTTATCTTCATTTCATTCATTCTCCATCTGACGACAAAGTTTGCCATAAGAAAGACTCTGCTGTGATTCTAATTAGTGGCTTTGGAGGAACAGCATTTCCACAGTGAATTGAGAACAAGGTCATTGTCACAAGGAACCTGGAAAACACTTGGACTGGAGTACAAGGTCTTTCCTCTTGGTTTATTGAGGTAACTCAAAGTTTTAATCAGAAAGATAAGAAATAATGATTAATACAAAGCCTGTCATGACCAAGAGATGTATTATTGTCAAAGACTGACATCAAAACTTCTTCCAAGCAGACCTGTAGGGTTTTATTTGGACAACACTGACTTATTCATCTTCTTCTTTGAAATATGAGTAACAAGACAAAAAAAACATCAGAGCATTCAGAGGAAGGAGACACCTTTGAGAAGGAGCTGAGTGGCCTGGGATTGTTTGTTCTGGAGAAAAAGTAGTGGAGACCTTCTGGCTCCACAAGTCCCTGAAAGGAGGATGGAGCCAGGTGGGGGTTGGTCTCTTCTACCTAGGAGCAAGTGATAGGATGAGAGGAAATGGTCTCAAGTTGCCCCAGGGGAGGATTAGGTTGAATATTAGAAGATACCTTTTTCCCTGGAAGGGTTCTCAAAGACTGGAACAGGCTGCCCAGGGAGGTGGCTGAATCCCCATGCCTGGAGGTGTTTTTCAAAGAGGCAGAGATGTGGTGCTGAGGACCATGGTTTAGCCCCAGCCTTGGCAGAGTTAGAGAATGGTTGGACTCAATGATCTCAAAGGGCTTTTCCAACCTAAACAATTCCATGATTCTATGAGATTCACCCCTACTGTATTTCCATCAATCTCAGCAGACTAACAGCAATACTTCCCAGTCTGGATGCTCTGCACAGGAGGGAAGTGCAGGTAGATAGCCAAAAGACATGGTCTGGTTACATCCACTCCCACAGCATCTTGCTTGCACACCATCCTTCTCAATTAATGTCAGCCCCGCTCTGGGAACACTCTCTGCCGGTTAACTGTTGCTGTTAGGGAGCTAACTTTAGACAGAACACAGCTGGTTTATGTATTCTGCTGTTAGTACTTTGGTAATGGAACAACAAATGCAAAGAGAACAAACTACTAAGCAGAGGGCAGCAGATTTTCTACCCAAATAAATCAGCTTTAAGGATAAGAAAACGCAACTGTACATTTCTCTTGACAGAATCCAGATTGGAAAAAAACAATTACAAACTGTAGGGACACATTTAAGGTAGGTCTTAGGCTGTTCTTTACTCTAGATGTCCAAGTCTCCACCACACTGGGGGCTGCTCCCATGCCTCTCTGCAACCAACACCAATCTCTAGAATATTTACTTTGAAATTAATTCTTGGGCAGCTTCTTTATTTCCACCTACATCAAATTCAAATAGGAAACTCTCAAAACAGCTCAACTCCTCACACAGAAGGAAAAGCAGACATGGTAGTTAGAGGGCATCAAGAAAACACTTGAATAGGTTTGAGAGAAAGATCACAGAGGAAATAAGAAAGCCAGCTGAAGAAAGGAGATGATGGAAAGCAAGCAGAAGGGAAATTTGTGATGCTCTCCTCCTGGCTTTGACGGGTCATTACCCACTAGAGGGAGATAGACTGTAAGCTGTGGCCAGGTGGGCGATTGAAGAGGTTGGACTTCACAAATCCAAAGAGAAAGCACTGTGGTAGGAAAGCCAAAGACACAAGTTCACTGCCCCCGTAGAGCTCTTGTGCCACAAAGTTCTGTGCAAGGTGCCAACTGGACTGAAGTTCTTTTCCTTTCTGACCTCATTATGCTTATATTCCAAAAATCACAGAATCCCAGGGATCCCCAAGGATCACCTAATCCAATCTTTCTATGTGATGGCACAGTTGCAATGAGCTGGCCCAGCACCCTATCAAGATGAGTCTTGAAACCGTCCCATGTAGGAGAATCTACTGCTTCCCCTGGGAGATGATTCCAATGTCCATCTGTTCTCATGGGGAAATGTTTTCTTCTGGAGCTTGATGGGAATCTCCCCAGCAGTAACTTGTGCCCATCACCCCTTGTCTTTTGTCCTTTTCTCCTTTCTCCTTTTCTCCTTGTAAAAAGGGAGTCTCCATCCTCCTGGTAGCCACCCTTTATGTACTGGTCCATGGTGATAAGCCTTCTCTTTTCAAGGCTGAACAACCCCAGCTCCCTCAGCCTTTCCTCACAGGGCAGAGCTTCTTTGAGCATTCTCCTGGCCCTTCTCTGGACACTTTACCACCTGTCCACATCCAGCTGTGGTCTGACCAACACTGAGTAGAGTGGGACAAGGACTTCTTTATCTCTAATGGTGATGCCCTTGTTGATGCAATCCAGCATCCTGTTGGCTTTCTTTGCCACTCACCTCTTTGTTTTTCTGTTGGTGACAGCAACACCTGAGTCTGTAAGGCTGGGAGAAAGAGTGTCATGCTTATCTAGGACTAACTGAATTGCCACAGTCCCCTAACATGGGGTGAGCCATGCAGGCCTCAAGTCAAGTACCTTCAGTTACCCTTCATCCTACCTCAGACATCAAAGTCTTTCCAATATAGGACTTGCTTCCTTCGAGTTTCCATAGCTGCCCACGGATAATTATTTATGGTCTTTTATTCTCACCTCTGTGCAGAAATTAGAAGGCTTTTAAAATTCAAAGCAGGCTTAGGCATGTCCTTTCCTCCAGGGAAACCAAGAAGGGAAGCAGCAAGGCATGCTCAGAATTGGAGACAGGGTGTAGGAAAACCAGTTCTTACTCACTTGTGTCATTCCTGCTTCTCAGAATCAGTAGTTTAGGGACTTCCTCTCTTTCAAACCAGACACTGCATCTAGATGAGCATGTGTCAGAGGTCTTGATAAGCTTGGCTCCCTTCAATTTGTCTGTTTTCTTTTTGAAGCTCGTTATTTATATATGGGGGGGAGGAGGGAGTCGTGGTGAATATCTTGTGGCAAGGAGTTGATATGAAAATGTATTTCCTTCTGTTCTTTGTAAAGCCTTGCTCACAGGGAAGCTGCCTGGCTTTGTGTGGCAGTATGAGCAGTGACAACAACCATTTTCAAGCCACTTTCCTCCCACCTCCATCATTTTCCAGACCTCTCCATATCCCCTTCCTGTTGCAGTACAGAGTGCAAGTCCCATTCTGTCTCCTGCTTAAGAGTTTAGAATGATGTGAAGGCATATCAGAGCCAAGCTATTAGCAGTGACAACGGCCTCCTTTTAACCCTAACTTCGCCTCTCTGCTGGATAAAGAAGAGCATAAAGCAGCCTCGGAAAAGATGCATAATTATTTCCACACAGGAAGTTTGCAGTTGATAGTTTGGTGTGGCAAACAGAAATGACTTCTCTAACGTGCTGTGAACTACGTCAGAGCCAAAGCAGTTATCTCATGCCTCTCAGCCCCTGGAGCCAGCTCTATTCTCTGCTGCCATGTGTCATGCCAGAAAAGTTCACTGACAAACACCAGCCATCAAAAATACTTCTTTCTACAATCATGCAATGGGTTGAGTTGGAAGGAACCTTCAAGATCATCTAGTTCCAACCCCCCTGTAGTAGGCAAGGACATTTTCCACTCGACCAGCTTGCATAAGGCCCCATCCAACCTGACTTTGAATACTGCCAGGCTTGGAGCCTCCACAGCTTCTCTGGGCAATCTGTTCCAGTGCCTCACCAGCTTCATGGGCAAGAATTTCTTCTTCATGCCTAATCTAAATTGAGCTTCTTTCAGTTTGAAGCCATCACCCCTTGTCCTATCACTCAGTGCCTTTGTCAAAAGTCCCTCTCCAGCTCTCCTGTAGCCCCCTTCAAATCCTGTAAGGCTGCTCAAAGATCTTTCCAGACCCCTGTTCTCCAGGCTGAACAACCCCAATTCTCCCAGGCTGTCTTCACAGCAGAGAAGCTCCAGCTCTCTGATCATCTTTGTGGCCTACTCTGAACCCTCTCTAACAGGTCCATGTCTTTCTTGTCCTGAGGACTCCAGAGCTGGCCCCAGGCACTGCAGGTCCCATTTGTCAGTGCCCTGATGTGATCCTTAGCAAACAGCAGGCTCAGGTGAATGTAAAAGAGTGCATTTGCAAAGATCCAAATACCAGCAATAGATTTGCATTGCTCATCTGAAACAAATACACAAAAAGGAAAGGAAATAGATACAGAGGTCATTTGCAGACCTGGAAGAGCAGCTGGCTGCACTCTAAGAAAGCCAGGCACAGGTGCTGGGCTGGAGCCCAGGGCACTGGTTCCCAGCTGGCACACTGAAAGAGGCTTCCCACTCAGGGAGAGCTGGAGGGCTGCTCCTTGGAGGAGAGGCCTCATAAAGGGGAGGAGGTTGTTCCCTTGGCACCACAGGGAAACGCTGCTGGATGAGCCAAAGGGGAAAGAAGTCTTTTTGTTGCTATCTGTTGGGTGTATTTCCTCTCTCAGCTGTTGCATTAGTGATTCAGAAAGGACTGATGCGTGCTGCGTTGGGATGAGCATGAGGCTTATTAGCCTGAGAGATGGGTAGTCTGGGTGCATTATTTCTACCTGTTACTCAGATTAGTCCCAGGGAGTCCTTCTTGCTCTGCAAGCTGCTAGATATTTGCAGCCCCCAGTTGTGTACACAAAGCTCTCTCCTGAAGTCACTTTCTGAGGACTCTGCTTTGATAAGACCTCACTTGGACTACTGCATCAACCTTTGGAACCTCCAGAACAAGAAGGATGTGGACCTGCTGGAGCAGGTCTAGAGGAGGTCATGAAGATGATCATAGGGCTGGAGCACCTCCCTCATAGGGACAGGCTGACAGAATTGGGTTTGTTCGGCCTGGAGAGGTGAAGGCTCCCGGGAGATCTTAGAGCTGCACTTTGATATCCGAAGAGGACCTGCAGAAAAGCTGGGGAAGGACTGTTTAGAAGGGCCTCTGGGGATAGGACAAGGGGCAATGGTTTCGAACGGGAGCGGGACAGATTCAGGTTGGACATCAGGAGGAAACTCTGCACAATGCGAGTGGTGAAACACTGGAACAGGTTGCTCAGGGATGTGGTTGAGGTCCCATCTAGCCTGCTCTGGTTGTAGGTGTCCCTGCTGACTACAGGGAGGTCAGACAAGATGACCTTTGAGGGCTCCTTCCAACCCAGTGCAATCTGTGACTCTGTGACATTGCCTGGTGTGGGGGGCTTCACTTCCCTTGTTTACTGACCAGATCCAGTGGGGAAGCTCTTTTACGTCAGCTTTGTGTTGTCTTATGCATGTACCTTGCTAGTCACACTTTGCACACTTGTGTAACCAGGATGGAAGCATGAACTGTGCTGCTGAGAAAACAGCTCACTGCTTCAAGGTACCAGGATGCTTGGGGGCAAATGCCTCCCAAGTCTGTCTCTGGGGGATGCTACAATAGTCATGGAATGAAGAGAGGCCTGAGACAGGCAGGGGAGAGGTTGCTGATTACATGGGAGAGCTCAGACAAAGCCTCTTCTGTTTCTGATGCCTGAAAGTCAGCCACGGAAGAAAAAAGAGCAGGATACTGGCAGAGGACTGCTGGGATGTGCTTTTGCTAAAGGCTCTTTGTTATTTTTCTATAGCTTCACCTCACGTTTTACCAGGTATTTCCCCTCAAAATTCTCAAAAGCCTACAAATCAGTCTGGACTGCTTCACCTGCAGTGGAGGCTGCCACTCCTTGTGTCACGAGAATAAGAACCTTCATTTTTTAGCCCTCTCCAGCACTTTAATGCTGTTATTTACCAGGATTTGATTTTGAAAATACATAATTGTGAATGTCCCTGGTAGCAACGGGACACTGTATGCATATGCATGTGCAGGATTGGGGGCCAACAGTTTAGGTCCTGCTGAGGTCAAGGCAGAGACATGCAGACAAGCACTGATCTCGAAAATTTACAGTACAGAGAGTGGCTGTAGAAAGCGAAAGCTCAGTGACCATTCCAAAGGAACCAACTCCTGGTTTAAATCTCTTAATCTGCTTTTCATTATCTCTGTGGGGAGGCCTCTTGAGAAAAGCAGCTCTTTGACTTGAATAAAGGAGGAGCTGTGGGCTTTCCTGCTGGAATGGGGAGGTCATTGTATGGCAGTGCAGAAGATGAGTGTTAGTCAGGTCAAGGAGAACAGGATACAGAAGTGTGAGATCTGTGGTACAGGCTTGGTCTGGATTATGTAAGGTAGAAAGTTTAAAGCTGGAAGGTAAACCAGTGAGAGGGATTTGCAGGTGGGAAAGTTGTGCCCAGGGAGGGTCCTTCGGACTGATTGTCAGGGCAAAACGTGGGCCAGAACTGATAAGATCAGCAGCAGAAACAGCAAGAAAGAGGTGACAAGAGCTGAGGCCCAAGAGGGCTCAATTCTGCACAGAAATTGAAAGCACCAGGCTTCAGCAAATCAAGCTCTCTGCATCTTCAACATCTTGGTTCTTTTAACAGAAATGCTTAGTTCTGCCTCCCTCCTTAGAGGCAGACAAAGCCCAAATTTGCCTGGGGGACAATGGACAACCTAGCATTTTGCCTGCTACCAACTCACACACCTGTGCTTGCATGTGCTGCTGTGATACCTCTACACCAGCACTTAACACATGCAGCCTCAGCCCTGCAAACTGCAAAGGCAGTGATGTGATGTCTTTGTCTCCAAAATGACCCTTGGAAGTGCCCCATTTTTCTTCTTTTGAGAATACAAAGGTAAAAATTCTCCTGAAGTGATGTGCTGGTCTTGGGCAGTTTCTTTAGTGGCCATAAACTGAAAGATGTCTCTGTTTGCAGGCACCTCCATTTTTTCCCAGCACTCCTATAACAGTGGCTGACTCCAGCTAGGAATTTGAAGATAAATAAGGAGTGCAGGATCAGACCTTCTCTAGTCCTGTGTGCTTCTCTTGCTTCTTGATGGGTTTCTAAGAGCAAAGATGGCAGATTTAGGGCTTTTATTGACAGTAACACCACAGTTGGTTCTTTCTTAAAGGCCTAACTCTGAGATGCAGATGATGGCCTAAGATTGTTGGCTTTCTGTGTTTCTAGCTGCAGAAAGGAACTTGCAAACCTTACAGACTCAAAAAACCTGGAGGCAAAGAATGACTCTAAATATCTATCTAAAGATTAGGAGGAGGTCTAGGCTGGATGTTAGGAGGAAGTTCTTGCCAGAGAGAGTGATTGGAATTGGAATGGGCTGCCCAGGGAGGTGGTGGAGTCGCCATCCCTGGAGGTGCTCAAGCAAAGCCTTCATGAGGCACTTAGTGCCATTGTCTGGTTGACTGGATAGGGCTGGGTGCTAGGTTGGACTGGATGATCTTGGAGGTCTCTTCCAACCTGACTGATTCTACAATTCTATCTCTTTTTAAAGCCTGTCATTTATAAAATAAAATCACAAGAGCTTATCTTTTATCACAAACTCAGATCTTCTCATACCAGCTGGCACTAGCAGGTGCATTTGTAACACTAGAAACTCCTTTTGTCCTTTTTTTCCCCTTCATCCTCTGTATTTCTCAAGGGCTAAGTCAGTTTACTCACTGGACTGGAGATCAGGAAGAAATTCTTGATGGTGAGGGTGGTGAGGCACTGGAACGGGCTGGAACGGGTTGCCCAGGGAAGTGATGGATCTCATCCCCGGAGATTTTCAAGGCCAGGCTGGATGAGGCCTTGAGCAAGCTGCTCTAGTGGAAGGTGTCCCTGCCCATGGCAGGGAGTTGGAACGGAATGATCGTGAAGGTCCCTTCCAACCCAAACCATTCCGTGGACCTATGAATTATAGCCACATTCTTTCCCTTCTGCTCTATGTACAGACGAACTCTGCCTGCCCTCCCAGCTCTGCTTGATCCCGCAGCATCTGCCTTTCTCCCCGTGTCCTCCTGCAGTCCCGCAGCCCTCCCAAAGCCTCGCTTTGTGCCTCGCTTACGCATCTTTTCCGCGTGTTCCTTTCACATAAGCCCCATCTGCTGGTTACGGCCAGGAGCTGCCTGGTTTGCACCAGGAGCTGCTTCCTCCTGGGTGTGAAAAGATTTTCCAAACGATCTGCTTCTGCTCTCCTGGCTGTGCTCTCCCCCTCCGCCTGCCTGTCAGATGTAATTAATGACAGCCCAACACGTTATTTGGTATTGCTAATTTGGGTCAAGCCCATGCGATCTCTTAAACCACCACTTTTGGGGCTAGAATCGGAGCAGGTAATTAGCCTTGGCTCTAGACTGACTGTTTGCAGCATGTTATTTTACTGTCAAGGAAATCTCTGAGTAGCTTTTCACTGCACTATTTGAAAAGGCACCCAAGGCAGATTGTTTTCAGTCACTGCTGCCTGCTTTTGGTACAGTACAGGCAGGAGTGAACTTGTGACCTGGATGGACACACAGAGCAAGTCTGTAATCCAGCAGCCACTTGAACTTTTACCTTTTGGGCTCCAACATCTACAGAGCAACAAGCTTCATCATCCCAGCAGTCTGTCATAAAAATCTGTGCTGATGAATGGGAGTATTTTCTTTTCAACAACTACCCTAATCTGTTGGTTTTCTCCCTCCAGTGAAAACTTAATGCAGCTTGCTTTTTTTCCCCCCTTCTTCCTTTCTTCAGATTGACGCTGAGCAGCGGTGAATAAAGATGAGGTTAATCCCACAGTGTTAAACCTATTCAAGGAGACAACCTGGGGATTGCCATGGAAACAGATTCCACAGACGAAAAGCATAATCCTCCTTTTAAACACCGTATAGAGACCTGGACCACTACACAGCTCACAGAGCCACACAGTATGCACAAGCATGATGCTGCAGCAGAGCAGTGGCAAACCGGGCTGCCCTCTCATCCAAGAGCATCAAGTGTTGCATCTCCTTCCCTTCCACCCACTGAATCTTATCTGCCTACTCGCTGCTGCCTTTGCTGTTGTCTGGGTGTTAAGGGACACCAAGGCCATGCCTGTGTAACGGATGTGGTGGTGCTGGCTGGATTTGCTGTGGTTACACAATCACTTTCACAAGATATGAAAATGATCACGGGGCTGGAACACCTCTCCTCCAAAGACAGGCTGAGGGAGCTGGGGTTGTTCAGCCTGGAGGAGAGAAGGCTCCAGGGAGACCTTAGAGCAGCTTTCCAGTACCTGAAGTGGGCTACAAGGTGGCTGCAGAGGGACTGTTTCCAAAGGCCTGCAGTGACAGGATGAGGGGCAATGGTTTGAGACCGGAGATTTAGATTGGATGTTAGGAGCAAGTTCTGCACCATGAGGGTGGTGCAATACTGAAGAGGTTGCATAGGGAGGTGATTGAGGCCACATCCCTGCAGATATTCAAGGTGAGGCTGGACAAGGCTCTAAGCAACCTGATTTAGTGGACAATGTCCCTACTGAGTGCAGGGGGATTGGACTAAATGACCTTAGGAGGTCCTTTCCAATCCAAACCATTTTATGATTCTATATAGAATGATTTGGGTTGGAAGGGACTTTCAAGATAATCTAGATCCAACCCCTCTACCATGAGCATGGACACCTTCCACTTAAACCAGCTTGATCAAGGCCTCATCCCATCTGGCCTTGAACACCTGCAGGGAGAGTGCATCCACAGCCTCCCTGGGCAAACTGTTCCATTGTCTCACCACCCTCCTCGTTAAGAATATCTTCCCAATCTCCAGCCTAAATCTCCCCTCAAGCTTCAATCCATTCCCTCTCATCACTATAAGCCCTTGTAAAAAGTCCCTCCCCAGCTTTCTCGTAGGCCCCCTTCAGGTACTGAAAGGCTGCTCTAAGGTCTCTCTGGAGCCTTCTGTTCTCCAGGCTGAACAACCCCAACTTTCACAACCTGTCCTCCTAGGGGAGGGTGTTTAAAACAAACTTGCCTTGCCTGGATGCTCTGTGTAGCACCTACAGTCACTGGGCATTTCCAGGGACTGTGTGTGTAGGAACTGGCACAGTTACTGCAAAATTATTAATTCCTGATCTTTCCCTAAGCCTTCTTTCACAACGCTCAGCAAATGCACAAAGCCAGTTGGTATTTTGTATCTCTTCAGGAAATTTCCAGAGTGTATTTTCATTCCTTTTCATATACAGTAGCAACCCATGGAACTTCCAGGTATAAACAAAGCTGGAACAAAAGACTGTACAAAGACAATAACGGCTTCAGCTCTGAAAAGGCTCCTGGATCTGCATTGTCTGCCACCCTGAATGCTAATGAATTTAATGAAACTATTGAAAGCCTGCTTACTTGGCTGCATAAATGTATTAAGACCTCTGTAATCATCTGTTTGCTGTCTGAAATCTCTTGTCAATAGTTTAATGACCTCAGAGCATATTCTTCTTCTTCTATGGGCTTCATATAATGTTTCTACATAATTAAGCAGCTTTGTTAGAGGAACTGCCATTAGTTGCCCCATTTCATTTGGTTTTGTTATCAGCCGACAGAGAGAGAGGGGAAAAAAAAAAAGAAACAATAACAAGAGAAGGTTCCAGACTCAGTCTAGTGAAAGAAATGGGTAGATTGGGAAGATTTGTTGTTTATTGTAGTTTATTTTTGTTAAGAAGCACGTTAACATAAAGCACTGTTGTTACATTACACAACTGAAATCATTTTAACCATGTAAAAGCACTCTGGATTTAAACAGCCATAAAGCGAACCCAGCCAGCTAAAAATCTCACAGTGAATTTGGAAGCTCAGCGTTTCAAAAGGTGCTTTGACAATAAATCCATAGAAGATTTAACAATAAAGGCATAAATACAGATTCTATTTTTAGTAATCACTCCATTTAAACAACACACTCGAAGAGATGAGAGAAAAGGGTGTGCTGATTGGAGATTCAGTCGACTGAATCTTCCATCTTCACCTTCTTTTCAGTAAGAAACATAAAGTAGTGTAAATTGAATCTGAATTTTTCATACACTGGACAACCCCTGGAGATTTTCTTTAAACACAGGAAAGAACTTTAAAGTGTTCCAAACAAACTTCCTGATTTTGCCATGTTTCAAGCATTAAAAGACGAATGCAGACCCTTTTTCCAGCTGTGAGATGCTGTTTGGAGTCGTGTTTTGGGTCAAGCCTGAGGCTTCTGCTACGTGTAAAGGGTTGCAGAAGGAGCTTAGGTGGGTGTCTAGGTGACTGGTGTATGGGTGAACAAATGCCTGGCATTATAACCGAGCTGTCAACTTAAAGAGGTCTGAAGCCAGGGCACCCTTGTCACTTTGGAGCCCTGTCCTTGAGGCAGCCATCTTGTAGACAGGGGGTGTCAGCCATCTTGTTGAGGAACAGCTCCAGCAGCTTTCTCCCCAGGGATTTTTAGGGCAAGGAAGGCATGAACACCCAAACCGTCCATACATCGTAATTAATATTTCATTATCCTCAGGTTATTATTTCTGCAGTTTGATTCTGGTCGTTGCCTGTGTCTGTCTCTACAGCCAAAAACTAAGCAGAATTCATGGTGCTACTTAACGCTGTAGTAACTGAGCAGTGAAATATTTATTCTAAGACACTAATGCTGGTCAGGAGTAGCCTGGTGTTTGAAGAATAATGTGCTACCTGCAGCCAGCTTAGCTACCAGAACGGCGTATCTGTCAACTAATTTATCTATTCTTTACTATGCTATGTAGTATTGACTGTGTTTTTGCATCTACTGTATCAAAAATGCCAGAAAAGAACCACAACAAAGGTATTTCTTCCACTTCTCCCTTACATCTACAAGTAACGCACGTACATGCAGGAAAAAAACCTGCTGCTAAGCAGCGCCGTTAACAGCAGCAAAACTGCCAGGTTTAGCCCCAAACGCGAGGGAGCGCCGTGGCACACGCGGGGTTGTATGATGCACGCCTCTTGCGGCTGCGGTTCTCTGCTCGCACTGCCTTGACCCGCTGAGGACCGCACCGGGAAGCGCCATCGCCCTGCCCTTCGGCACCGACCCCTCGGCGCACACGCCCTGCGTGACCTTCCCGGCACGGTGCCTCCAAGCCACGGCCCTGCCACACACCGACTTCCACGGTCTCCTCGGTTCAGCAATCCCCAACGCCGCCTTCGGGACAGCTCACACAGCCTCCTAAAGCCACATTTGCTGGCTCCCTGCCCACCCGCCGAGACGAACGCTCAGCCGCCCGGCGCGCCTTAAGGAGGACTACCCGTCCCAGCATGCGCCCCGCAGCCACCCCGCCGCCACCGCGCTTCTTGATGATGCCATGCCCCCCCCCCGCCCAACCCCCCCAAACCAGGGACTACAAATCCCAGCATGCTCCGCGCCACACGCCCAAGGACAGCTTACCGTGCGACCCGGAGGACTACACTTCCCGAGGTGCCCCGCGCCGAGGAGGAGGTGTTGCTATGCAAATGAGCCCGGCAGTCGCGGCTCGGCGCTCCTGGGCGTGTGGGGATCGCAGCGCCGGGCCCGGGTGGCGGGACATGAGCAGGCCGGGAACTTGTCGCCGCCGTTAGCCCGCTGCTGCCGCCCAGCCCTGCGCCAGCGCTAAGATGGCGTCCATGCTGCTACAGACCTGCGGCCGGCGTGCTTGCCGCCTGCCCCGAGCGCTGCGCCGCCAGCCCCAACTGGGTAAGGCTCCCCGTGGGCCGTCAGGCGGATCCGATGTGCGGGGAGGGAATCGCAGCCACCTCACGACCCGGATCGGTTCTAGGGTACGGTGCGGCTGCGGTGCCGCCTGGGCGGCGAGGCCTGTGCCGCTGGCGGCGCTGGAGGCCTGGGCGGGGGAGGGGGAAAGGAGGGCGGGCGGAGGCGGCGACGACGACATCGACGTCGGGGGGCTCCCCGTGTGGGCGGAGAGGTCGTTGCGAGAGAGAGGGGCCGCGGCGAGGCCCAACTGAGTTCATCCTGTTCTGTCCTCTGCAGCTGGGTTCAGCGATCTGGGACTGGGCATAGCACTTTTCTTCTGCCGGACTCGTCCCGGCGGGAGCTGCGGTGGGCTCGGCAGCGGGGCCCTCACTCCCTGCCCGCTGCGATCGAGCCTGAGCCGCTTCTGGCTTCCTTTGCTTCCCAAGCAGGGTGTTTTGAGGGAGTGTCTTGCCCTACCGGCAGTTGGGACACGTGCGACACCTAACCGTCAGAGGCTGAGGGAGTGGAATCCATGTGGAGTTTATTAGGTCAGAAGCGCTTCCTACCGTTCAGTGCGGCCTGCTTGTGCTCCACGGAGCGCAGCTGTGAAGTCGTGTTGCCGCTAGACACTTCTCCATACCCGTTAACAAAGTACAAGAAGTTATTGTCCTGTTCTATAATAGGCAGAAAACGTGATTTTGCCCTTTTCCCTGGGAAAGGAAAGCCAAGAAGGAACAGTTTACAAGGGCTTGTAGTGATAAGGCTGAAAGCAAATGAATTGAAGCTTGAGGAGGGCAGATTTAGATTGGAGATTAGGAAGAAATTCTTTCCAGCCAGTGTGGTGAGACACTGGAATAGATTGCCCGGGGAGGTTGTGGATGCGCCCTCCCTGGAGGTGTTCAAGGCCGGGTCAGATGAGGCCACGAGCAAGCTGTGTGCTGGCTGATGTCCCTGCCCATGGCAGGAACTGGATCATCCTTAAAGTCCTTTCCAACCCAAACCATTCTAGGATTCTACGAGACTGTGAAAATAAAAACTCAAAGGCTGTGTGTGATCTTTTCTCCATTAACAATCAAGTTAATTTGACAGTTTAAATACCTTTGGTTAGTGAAACTTAATGACATGAACCAGCTGATGACTTGTGACATACACAGGGCCCTCTGGTTGCTTTTTATGTCCCGGAGTTGGAGTGGCAGGGGTTTAGTGAGGAATGAGAGAAAGCTTAGCAGGCAGTGCTCACTGACACTGAGCCCTGACTTGCACTGAAGTGCTGTCAGTGACAGCAGGCTGCATGCACCTTCAGCTTCTTGAAACCCTGATCGACCACAGGGATGCTTGTTCATTCTGATAGACAAGCTGTCTTCTTGGCTACCACTAATCCTCAAGAGTGGCAGCTTCTTCCACTTGATATTTTTTTTTAGATGTTATTGTAAAGCTGTTTATTTAGATGGAGCTTGTACAGTGAGCTGAACAAATGCCAGGGGTACATACTGCCAGTTTTATAATTGGTTACTTGGGTTTTTAAGTTCAGGAGCAGCTTTTGTAGAGCTGTAGCTAATGTGGCATCCAAGTTTTAAGACTTCTTTCCATCAGTCAGTGTAACAGAATATAAGGCTAAACTGAGAAAGAAAATGAACTGTGCTGAAACAAGTCTTGTGAGGAGCAGCTGAAGGAACTGAGGTTCTTCAGCCTGGAGAAAAGGAGGCTGAGGGGAGACTTCATTGCTCTCTCCAACTCCTTGAATGGAGGTTGGAGACAGGTGGGAGTTGGTCTTTCCTCTCTGCTTAGAAGTGATACGATGAGAGGTAGACGTTAGAAGAAACTTCCCTGAAAGGGTTCTCAAAGACTGGAGCAGGCTGCCCAGGGAGGTGGTTGAATCCCCATATCTGGAGGTATTTCAAAGAGACAGAGCTGTGGTGCTGAGGGCCGTGGTTTAGCACCAGCCTTGGTAGAGTTAGGGGGTGGTTGGACTGGATGATCATAAAGGGCTTTTCCAACCAAAACCATTCTTTGATTCTATGTAGTTTATTTACAGCACAGAAGAAACACATCCACTTACTTTCAAATCAGCTGGGAGCTTTGATTCTTCTTGTGCCATAGCATAAGAAGTGCTGATGAGTGCCACAGGTTTCATGTTACAAACCTTAAACCATGTGAAAACTCTCAGCTGATGAAATACTACGATGGAACGAGATGATTTGTGTGCTGTGCTGTGCTTTGAATTGGAGTGTGAATCTATTATTAACACATTACTGTCTGGTGTACATTTTTGTGTGCAGTGTTTTGCTTTACTTAGCTCATCTTCTTTGCTTGACATGTAAGTAGTCTGAGATTAAGTTAAAGCTAAGTGCTTCTAAGAATCCTAAATGTTCTTCCTGTAGAGATCAGACTGTTAAGTACTGCAAGCTTATACTTGGGAACCTAGAGGCCTACTTAGAATCATAGAATCATAGAATGGTTTAGGTTGGAAGGGACCTCAAGGATCATCCAGCTCCAACCCCCTGCCACAGGCAGGGACACCTCCCACTAGAGCAGGCTGCTCAAGGCCTCATCCAGCCTGGCCTTAAACGCCTCCAGGGAGGAAGCATCCACAACCTCCCTGGGCAACGCGTTCCAGTGTCTCACCACCCTCACTGTAAAGCACTTCCTCCTAACATCCAGTCTAAACCTCCCCTCTTCCAGTTTAAACCCATTCCCCCTCATCCTGACATTACCAGACCTTGTAAATAGTCCCTCCCCAGCCTTCCTGTAGGCTCCCTTCAGATACTGGAAAGCCACTGTAAGGTCTCCTCGAAGCCTTCTCTTCTCCAGGCTGAAGAGCCCCAACTCTCTCAGCCTGTCCTCATAGCAGAGCTGCTGCAGCCCTCTGAGCATCTTCGTGGCTCTCCTCTGGACTGGCTCCAGCAGTTCCATGTCCTTCTTGTGTTGGGGGCTCCAGAACTGCACACAGTACTCCAGGTGGGGTCTGAGGAGAGCAGAGTAAAGGGGGAGAATCACCTCCCTTGCCCTGCTGCCCACACTTCTCTTGCTGCAGCCCAGCACTCGGTTGGCTGTCTGGGCTGCATGTGCACACTGCAGGCTCATGTTGAGCTTTTTGTCAACCCAGACCCCCAGGTCCTTCTCCTCAGGGCTGCTCTCAGCCATTCACCACCCAGCCTGTATCTGTGCCTGGGATTGCGCCGACCCAGATGCTTCATGATAGTTTTTCTGTTTTAAAACCTCCAAACTTAGTAAGGCTACACAGCTCTTCTAGGTGGATAACTTTGGGCTTGGTGTTTCATTTAGCTTAAACCCCAAGTTTCTCATTCCTTGTTTTCCATCGTGCTTTGTGAGGGGGTTGGACTCGATGATCTCCAACCCCTAGCATTCCATGACAATTCTGTACCAGTTTTCTGGCACTACTACTTTCCTTACTTTCTGAGCAAGGAATCCTAATGCTGGTTTCTTAACTGAACAGTGTTGAGTGTGTTGTGCTTCGTTTGCTTTGTTCAGACGCTGCTGGATGTCTGTTGTCCCAGAATCAGGATGTGGACTTTGCTCCTTTCTGAAGAATATGTGTTTTATTTCAGGGCTGGCTTGCTCTTAGCACCATATTCAGAACACACACTGCAAATCATAAAGTCACAGAATCATTAGGCTGTCACTAGTTATTAGGGAGAAGAGACCAACCCCCACCTGGCTCCAGCTTCCTTTCAGGAGTTGCAGAGAGCAATGAGGTCTCCCTTCAGCCTCCTCTTATCCAGACTAAACAATCCCAGTTCCCTCGGGTGTTCCACACCAGACCTGTTCGCAACACCCTTCTCCAGCTTCATTGCCCTTTTCTAGATCCACTCCAAGCACCTAAATGTCCTTCTTGAAGGCCCCAAATCTGAACCCAGTTCTCAAGGTGTGACCTCACCAGTGCCAAATAGAGTGGAACTATCCTTTCCCTGGTCCTGCTGGCTGCACTATTGCTGATCCAGGCCAGGGCACAGCAAGTTCTTGTCTGAACTGGCAAAGTTGAAATGAAGGGTTGGAGATTCACTGACTGCATTGGTCTGGAAGGGACCCTTAAAAGAACTCTTTGGTGAAATGCTGTTTCCCTGTGCCTGTTGACACTCCCCATGGCTTCATGACAAGAAGTGTTCGGGTTGGCCTGCTTTCTGCTGTTAACCTTGGAATGTTGTTCTTTGCCCCCTTCCTTAATCAGTCTGGTAGGAAAAAAATCAAAGATAAGCAAAGTCAGTGTCTTGCTGTTAGGGAGTTTTAGCTGAGAAATTCCAAGTCAGCTTGGATCTCCAGATCATCCCTCTTTATTCTAGGGACACCTGGCCATTGTAGGTTATGTCCTCTACTAATAGAAGTCTCATTTCTGGCATGTAGGCTTTGTGTGCTTCCTGACACTTGGGTGAGAGGAACAGATTACAGCACTGTGACTGACCCCCTAAGGCTCTGGGTGCTTCTCTGCTTTGTTCAGCTCTTCCTTCCGGTCAGGGTCATCCTTCTGAGATGCTAGCCTCCTGGGTCCAGAAGTTGAGCTGCTCTTTTTAGAGGACTATTTACAGAATGCCTTCAGAGATTCTCAGGGCTTGTTCTTTGAGACAGAAAGGGACAGTTTTCTCCCTGGCTCTGCTTGCAGGGGCAGTGGGTACCTGTTTGATGTAACTTGGGATGGGTAAATCTTTTTCCATGTCATCTCTCTTGCCGTGATGACATGAAAGGCCACTTACCATGGGACATCCCTTGATTATTATGATTTGTCTTGGATAACTTACCTTTTCCTCCTTCCACTTTCCATACCTTCTGATGGCCCCACCTGATTTTGGAGGGATCCTTTTTCCTCTAACAATTAGGCTGGTTTGTTGGGGAAGGGTTTTGGTGATCAGCTTTGTGTGCTGGGCTTTCCTAGATACAGTTGTCTGCTTCGGGTTCTCTCACAGACTGTATCTTGCCTTTGGTGGTGGCAAAGTTGGCCACTAACTCTAAAACTGACCATTCTAAAACGACCTCCTGGCGTGGAGACTCTAGAGCTGCCTTCTAGTACCTGAAGGTGACTTTTTACAAGGGCTCGTGATGGCAGGACGAGATGGCAGATTTAGACTGGGGATTAGGAAGAAGTTCTTGACAATGAGGGTGATGAGACACTGGAACAGAATTCCTTTTTGTCCTGCAAATTGAGATGACAGTTGAGGTGCTGGAGCATATCCAGAGAAGAGCAACAAAGCTGGTAAAGGATGTGGAGAACAGACCTGCTGAGAAGTTGCTGAGGAGTACCTGAGGGAACTGGGAGTGTTTAGTCAAGAAAAGGATGCTGAGGGGATGCTCATTGCTCTCTACAGCTCCCTAAAAGGAGGTTGGAGTTAGATGGGGGTTGGTCTCTTCTCCCTAGTACCAGATGATAGAACAAGAGGCAGTGACTGACTTCCAATGATCATGGTCATTATTGGTCTTTTTCTAGGGAACCTGGGAGACCGGGCATGTCTGAGCTGTACATCCCTGAGGCTGGCAAACAAAATGTGAGTAAACTGGAGCTTCTTCCTTCACTCCAAGCCGTTAGTTGGTGTGCTCTCAGAGAATGGAAGTTTAAATCTTCCAGAAAAACTGTGAATGCATCAGATGGAGCTCCTGTTACTGACAGATTAAAAGGAGTCTGAGCAGTTTCTCTTCACCGGCTTGGTTGTGCATGGGAAAAGCAAAGAGAGATCTTCCTTTGCTCACCCACTTCTTCCCTGACTGTCTCATGGTGTGAATGCCATAGAGTATTGAGCTTGTTCTTGAGGGATTCCAAGTGACAGCATGGGATATTGTGGGCTTTCTGCATGCTCTCTCTGGAGTTCCGTGGGGTAATCATCCAGTTACAGCTAGTTGGGAAAACATAGTTAGCATGGGAGTAGTTAACATAGTTAAATACAGTCGACATAGGAGTAGTTAGACATAGTTAACATGTGAGTGCAGATCATCTAAATTGTATCTTCATTAAAGTACAGTAGTTTTTACAGCCTTGGGTGGAGCTCTCCCAAGGGATGATGTCCTCTTCTGAGAACAAATCCAGCTACTGTGTGCCCTTGCAGAACTCAGACAGCTGGGTGTTGTCAGAATCCATTCTCTGCTTCTGACATGGCTCACAGGCATACTCATGGATGTGAATTTCTTAACTCCTTTCCTTGGAATGTTGGAGTTTATTTATGGTGCTAACCACTCAGGAAGCAGCAACTGTTCTTCAGTTTCCTGGGTTTCCTTTTTAACATCAGGATGTGTCTCTAGACATAACCCTTGAATTCAAAACAAACTAATTCCTTTCTTTTTCAGTCATCTTAGTTCTCTGTCACTGTATCATTAATTATGAGAGGATTGTTGATACAGACAGCTCCCTTTTCCAAATTTTTTCCTAGAAGATTCCCTGCAGGATCCTTTTTTGTCTCAAAGTGAAGCCAAAAGCTCTTTTCAGGTACAGACACTGATTTTGAGAGCCAGAAGTTTGGGGTTGTTCTCTTCCATATGTGGTAGAGATTTCTCAAATGATGCATTTTATAAATGCAGAAATTTCTATAACCATGCAAACCTATCTAAATGACTTCTGATCCAGTGCTGATTCTGGGATGTTTTTTCTCTTTTGAAGGACTGTACACGTTAAATACTGCACTAGTGTCCCTCCTGTTTACACCTACTCCAAAAAAACTCGCTACTGTTGTTGGACTAAAGGATCTCAACAAACCCATTTTACTCTCATCAGCTCTCCTGCCTCATGGACACCACTATCAACCACGGGTGTTTTAGGTCCCCACTATCTTCCAGTTAGATGGTGGCATTCTTCACGTCCCCTTCAAGATGACTCCATAGTTGAAAAGTCACTGAAGTCCTTAAAGGACAAAAACAAGAAGTTGGAAGAAGGTGGTCCTGTATATAGCCCGACAGAAGTAGAAGTTGTAAAGAAGTCTCTTGGGCAGAGGATTGTGGATGAACTGAAGCACTATTACCATGGCTTTCGGTTACTGTGGATTGACACAAAGATAGCTGCCAGGATGCTCTGGAGGATACTACATGGAAACACTTTGTCTCGTCGAGAGCGGAGACAGGTACTGACAAGAGACCCATTCCTTTGGGCTGTCCTTGCCAATGGCTCTGTTTTATTTGAATTTAATTGGTTCTTCTCTTCCTAGAATTCAAACCATAGAATGATTTGAGTTTCAAAGAACCTTAAAGATCAGCTAGTTCCAATGTGGCTAGGTGTTTCTTCTCTCTTTCTCCTAATGTGGCTACTAAACATTTTGGGTATGACTCCAAAACATTTTAGTCTTGTTCCCCATGCCTGAAGATGAATTTGTTGTTTTCTGGTTGGAACAGCAGAGGATTCTTCTGTTTTGTCATGTAGACAACAGCTGTGGTTGGTTCTCAAGTTCCCATCCATATGCTATATGTGTGTCCGTGGTCACTTTCTCTGCTGTTCACTGCAACTGGGAAATCAAAGGGAAAACACTTTCAGGAAAGATTGGCATTGTGCCAGTTCTGTTGGATTATGTTGGTTTCTTTCTAAACAGGAAAAGAAGCTGCAGGGTGAAATACATGATTGACAATTAGATATCAGTGCTGATACTTCACATTTGTGAGGTAATTGTGCACCTGGGTTGGGGCAGTCCAGGCACAAATCCAGGGTGTGCAGAGAGCAGTCCCTAAGCCCAGGATGCTGTACTATTTCTGAGGGAGTTGGAAGGGGAGCAGGATAGAACCACAGGCCACTTTGGAAACTAGTGACATGGAGAGTGGGAGGAAAAGAGCAGTGCCGAGGAGGAGGACTTGATGCTGGGTGATGAGAAACTTGCCATGAGCCAGCACTCTGAGCTCAGAGCCCAGAAACCAACCCTCTCCTGGGCTGATCCCTAGCAGTGTGGGCAGCAGGGGCAGGGATGGAATTCTGACCTTCTGCTCTGCTGTGACCCCACTTGCAGTGCTGGGGCCAGCTTTGGAGTCCTCAGCACAAAGACATGCAACTGTTGGAGCAGGGGCCAGAGGACACCACAAAGATGATATGAGGTCTGGAGCACCACTTCTGTGAGGACAGGCTGGGAAAATTTGGGCTGTTCAGGATGGAAAAGAGAAGGCTGGTAGCAGACAGCAGCCAATCCAATAGAGGCATTGCTCACCAATAAGCACAGGAGGCTGTGCTGATGTGAGAAGTAACTATGCAGTGCCAAGGAAGAGGATCTGAGGATGGGGTTAATGAGGACCGCAGGCCTTCCTCGAGGAGCTCTTTTGGCTTCTGCTGGCTTACTGAGAGTTTTGGGAAATGTGGAAAACCAAATGAGAGAAATTAATTCATGCTTTCAAACAGAATTAGAAATCCAGCAGAGGCCAAGGCTGGAAGCATTGGTTTTCCTGCCTGCTTCATGGGCACTGAGCCATACTGAGAAATTACACAAAATTACAGTGAAAACTGGATAGCATGGAAGTAGTGCTGATGAGAGATTAGGACTGTGTTCTGGGAGGCATGAACCTGTGGAAGTAATACTTGATCTGGGACACAAACGCGTTACTCCATCAATAGATGGATTTATTCATTTGATTGCCCTTTACTTTGACCAATGGTGATCACAGAGCTGGCTTTCCAGATTTACAGAGTGCTCTGCCATTTGGCCTTCCTGATGTGTTTTTTTTGGTTGCATTGTGAGCCAGTATCCCAGAATTCCAGCATGGTGGGGGTTGGAAGAAACTTCTGGAGATAATCCAGTCCAGCCCCTTCCCTGCTAAAGCAGTGTTGCCCAGGATCATAATATCCATTCCCCTCCTGGGAAGAAGACTCCACAACCTCTCTGGGCAGCCTGCTGCAAGACTCCATCACTCTCACACCAAAGAAGTTTCTGCTGCTGCTCAGATGGAACCTCCTGGGTTCCAGTTTGTGCACGGTGCTCCTTGTTTCATCACTGACATGAGTCTGTCCCCATCCTCTTACCCCCCACCTTTTAGATATTGATAAGCACCAAGAAGATTCTTTCTCGGTCTTACCTGATGGTAGCCTGTCCCTTACCTCACAGTGTGTCTATTGTGTGCAATCCAGTGCAGATGATATAAAGAAAATCCTTCTAAGAATTACAGCAGGTTTTTTTTTATCAATCTAGGTTTTGTGTTGTCTTTACATAGAGGTAGAGGGTCTCCTATATCTTGAACCCAGGGTGAGTGAAAAACAAACTAGCTGAACAAACCCCTTCACAACTGCTTTATTTAAGTAGCCTTATTTCTCAGTTTCACAGAATCACTTAGGATGCAAAAGGCCTTTAATATATGTCAAGTCCAACCATTAAGCCAACATTACATCGAAACTCAGCACTTCATCTATACACATCTTCTCAACACCTTCGGGGATGGAGATTCAACCACCTCCTGGGGCAGCCTGTTCCAGTCTTTGGAAACCCCTTCAGGGAAGAAGCTTCTTCTGATGTTCAACCTAAAATGCAGTGAGGTTCTAGGGAAGGGAGCAAGGAGATGCTGGCACTGCTGTTGGCTGCCTGTGTGTGTGGGAGCTGTGTGCATCCAAGCTGGGACATGGCTTCTGCAGAATGGAAGTTGTCAGGCTGTGTTGGACATTTAACAACATGAAGCATTAAAACACATGATGCTTCTCATAGAGAAAAAATGATTTTTGGATGAGTTTGTCTCTTCTGCAATGTAGACCTGTCATGTCTGATGCATTTCCTCGTGCCTGGTAGCAGGTGGCCTCCATTTGTGTGCTTCAGCAAAGGACCAGTGTTGTAGCCAAGTCTCGTCCTTATTTTTGAGGCTCTTTCCTCTCATCCTTTCAACTTGTTACCAGGGAGAAGAGACCAAACTGTCTCCAACCTCCTTTCAGGTAGTTGTAGAGAGGTCTCCTCTCAGCTTCCTTTTCTACAGGCTGAAGAACCTCAGTTCCCTCAGCTGCTCCTGATGGGACTTGTTTCAGCACTGTTCATTTTTCCTCAGTTTAGCCTTACATTGTATTATACTGACTGATGGAAAGAAGTCTTAAAACTTGGATGCCAGATTAACTACAGCTCTGCAGAAAAACTTAAAAACCCAACCAAACAATCATAAAACTGTGAGATGATCTTTAAGTTCCCTTCCAACTCAAAATCATTCTATTCTACTATAAATGTATGAAGCTGCACATGAAGTGACAGAGAGAAACCTAATCTTCCCTCAGAGTGACAAATGAGTTCTTTCTGTTTGCCCTTTCCTTCCTCTTTGGAGGCAATAATGGAAAGATAGTCAAGCAATCTAACCACATCAGCAAGCTATTGCAGCCTGGCTAATGCTGAGGAGCTGCTGCCCGTGGAAACCAAAAGGTGTTTCCACAATTGTGCTTAGGCAACTACTGGTAGGGTTTGGATTCAACTGGATCACATACCTACATTTGGAAGAGAAGGCAGGAAAAGGTGAAATTTGCCAAATATGATACAGGCTTCTGAGAATTAATTGTTTTGGTTGGAACCCAGGGGAGGTTGGTCTCTTCTCCCTACTAGCAAATGATGAGATGAGAGGAAATGACCTCAGGTTGCCCCAGAGCAGGTTTAGATTGGATATTAGAAGAAACTTCTTCCTTGAAAGGGTTCTCAAAAGACTGGAACAGGCTGCCCAGGGAGATGGTTGAATCCCTATCCCTGCAGTTATGGAAAGAAGCAGAGCTGTGGTGCCAAGGGCCCTGGTTTAACCCCAGCTGTGAAAGAGTTAGAGAATGGTTGAACTGGATAATCTTAAAGGTCTTGAGCAACCAAAATGACTCTGGGTCTGTGAAATAAACCTAAAATAAGGTTTAAAAGGTTCTTGGTGTCTGCAGGACAGTAGTGCTGCTATGAGAAAGGCCAGTGCTAAACTGTCCAACTTTTGGATTCCCTCTGCTCCTTTTGGTGCGTGTTTACCCTGTTTTGCCTGTCTATGTATGTGTTTCTGGATCAGCTTTTGGTGGATGCATGGTGCATCTTCACATTGTGGTTGCTGGTGCATGTTCAGCATTCTTCAGCATTGCTGGTGCACCTTCATCACTTTTCATACCTTGTCTTGGATTAGCTGAATCCTGTTGTAAAACTACTTGGATCTGGATTTTGCTTGCACTTGCTCTCTGAAAACAAATCCTGCAGGGAAATAGGATCTGTACTGCTCTCTGCAAACATTGTAGGGGAGAATGTTCTTCTGACTTAAAATTTTCTTCCAGCCTGTTTTACATCTGTTTGAACACCCCTGAAGCCATTTTTCCTTCAGTTGCTGGAATGAATGGAAAAATCTTGGAGTCTGTAAACAATGGACCAAAGCATCCCTTCTGGGAAACTGCATTTTTTTCTTATACACAAATTAAAATGTTGAGCTTTGAGTCTGTGGAGTTTGTGCATTGCTCAATCAGCATTGAGGATTTGGACCACTTTTAGGCTAAGAAAATTATGGTTGAAGTTTTATTTGGTTTGTATTCCAGCAAAACAGGTCTGGGGACATGCAATCTGTACTGGTTGTTGCTGGTGTTCCCCTGGCATGGTCTGAGCTGTGGGGAAGGGCTGTGTAATGACATTTCTGTTGCAGGTTTTGCCAGTGCTAGCTGTGTTTAACAAACTGTGATATTGAGGTGACAGTAGAGGACCATACTCTAGGTCTAACCCTCACTCTCTGGTTCAGAAGCTGATTTAATTCCCCAGAAATTATTGTTTCCTCTGTAAAATGACGTGGAATCAACTAAGATGTGCACTCCCCAGTATAAACCAAGTTACTTAACTTCCATCAGGTGCTGAAAGAATTTGTCCAGATCTGGGTCCCCCAGTACTAGAAGGATGTGGAACTATTAGAGTGGGTCCAGAGGAGGCCTCAAAGATCATCAGAGGGCTGGAGCAGCTCTGCTGTGAAGATAGGCTGAGATAGTTTGGGTTGTTCAGCCTGGAGAAGAGAAGGCTCCAAGGAGACCTTAGAGCAGCCTTCTAGCATTTGAAGTGGGCTACAGGAGAGCTGGAAAGGGACTTTTGACAAAGGCATAGAGTGACAAGACAAGGGGTAATGGCTTCAATCTGGAAGAAGCTGGTTTGAGATGAGAGATGAAGAAATTCTTCACCATGAAGGTAGTGAGGCACTGGAACAGGTTGCCCAGAGAAGCTGTGGAGGCTCCAAGCTTGTCAATGTTCAAAGGCAGGTTGGATGGGACCTTGATCAAGGTGCTGTGGTGGGAGATTTCCCTGCCCATGGCAAGGGAAAAATCTAGATGACCTTTGAGCGTCCCTTTCAACTCAGTGCAGTCAGTGAATCCTGAAGGTCCTTTCCAACTCAAATCATTGCAGGATTCCATAATTTGTGGATGTAGAGAGACCAGAAGGACAACGTTTTTGCAGTTGAGGATTCAGTAGCTAAGGCATGGGTGCCTCAGAGGACTGCTGCTCTGGAAAAGCAGTGCATGAACAAAGGGAATCCAGCAAGCTGGACTCATTACCCTGGATTTCAAACTCCATTGCAATTGTTAGGAGGCAGAGGGGGAGGCAGCTTTCATTTTCTTCTTGATTACTTAGTCCATAGTAGCTCATGCATGTAAGAAGTGGTGGAGCACAAATAAAGACGAATAAAAGGAGTTAAGCAGCTTTAAGGACAACAAATGACCACCTCCTGTTTTCAGGTGCTTTTAAGAGGTTTAAATGAGATACTTGTTCAATAATCCTATTGAGACACAGCCAGGCCTTGGAAATGCTTGCTGGAGTGTTGAAAAGTGCCGAAACTCTGGCACTCTGCTGTGTAACAACCTGCAGATACTATAAACTCACTTTATCACATCGTTTTGCTGTGTTAAGTTTAACTTTCATGGATGGGAAACAGAAATACGTGTGAGTTAAAGTGATAATGATGTTATAAAATGGTTTGGAACTAAGTGTTTTAAGTTGTTCTTCTTGACTCATTTCTCTTTCTCTTTTTCCCTTCCAGTTTCTTCGAATATGTGCTGACCTTTTCCGCTTGGTCCCTTTCCTTGTTTTTCTTGTTGTCCCATTTATGGAATTTTTGCTTCCAGTAGCTCTTAAGTTGTTCCCTAATATGCTTCCCTCTACGTTTGAGACAAAGTCTAAGAAGGTAAGCAGGCCCTAATAATCTATTGGGAAAAAAAAAATGAAACAGATCATTGTTTTTGTCTGTATTCAGATAATTCTTTGGTTTAGTTTGTTGTTTTGATGGCTTTATTGTTAAGATTGAATAAGGAACCACAGAATCCCCACCTGGAGTACTTAATAATGAACCAATCCCACTTGCAGTACTGCATCAAGTTCTGATGTCCGCAGCACAAGAGGAACATGGAACTGCAAAGATGATCAGAGGGTTGGAGAACCTTCCCTATGGGGACAGGCTGTAAGAGTTGTGGCTGTTCAGCCTGGAGAAGAGAAGGCTCCAGGGAGACCTTAGAGCAGCCTTCCAGTACTTGAAGTGGGCTACAAGAAAGCTGGGCAGGGACTTTCTACAAGGGCTTGTTGTGATGAGGGGCAATGGATTGAAGCTTGAGGAAGGGAAATTTAGACTGGAGATTAGGAAGAAACTCTTGACAGTGAGAGTGGTGAGACACTGGAAGAGGTTGCCCAGGGAAGTTGTAGATGCCCTCTCCTTGGAGGTGTTCAGGGCTAGGTTGGATGAGGCCTTGAGCAAGCTGGGCTAGTGGGAAGTGTCCCTGCCCATGGCAGGGGTGTTGTAACTGGATGATCTTGAAGGTCCCTTCCAACCCATTCTGTGAATCTGAATCTTTTGTTGGAGGAGACCTTCAATGTCTTTCAGTCCAGCCCTTGACCTAGCACTGCATGGTCAGCACCAAACCATGTCCCTGTGCACCACGTCCACACACTGAACACCTGCAGGAATGGTGACTCTACCACTTCTGTGAACATGGTTTAGTGACCATGGTGGTGTTAGGTTGATGGTTGGACTTGATCTTAGAGGTCTTTTCCAACCAAAAGAGTTCTGTGACTCTACATGATTTGTCAGAGGGCAGAAGAAGGGTTTTTTAGTGTGTGTCTTTCTGGAATGAGCTTCTGCATCAAAGTGTTTCTTTTGACAGGAGGAAAGATTGAAGAAAGAATTGAGAGTAAAGCTTGAACTGGCCAAATTCCTTCAAGACACCATCGAGGAGATGGCCTTGAAAAACAAAGCAGCCAAAGGAAATGTTACAAAAGACTTTTCAATGTTCTTTCAAAAGGTAAACAAAACTAAAAGATGGATTTGCCTTTTGGACATCTTGATTCTCTTGGATCTGGAGAAACAGAATGTGGTTGGGTTTGGGGGATTTCTTGTTTTGGGGGCATTTGCATGTATTTGTTTTTTGGGAGGCTGCTTTTGGAGGGCAGTTTGTTTTGGAGGGATTTGATTCTTTCTGAAGACTTGGGTTTTTTTGGGAATCCTTTTTTGGGTTGGACTGGATGATAGTGAAAGGCCTTTTCCAACCAAAGGTATTCAGTGATGGTGCTGTGTAAGTTACCTCAAATAATGATACTGCTAAGCTTTAGTAGTTGATACCTGCTTGCAGAGCTCTTGTACCATGAAGCTTCTGTGCCCTCATCACTGTTCATCATGGGCAGAAGATGCTAAGTGGTTAGACAGAGGTTGGTAGTTGAAGCACTCAAACTGCAGCCTCTGGGAGCAGGCCACTGCTGTGCCTCATGTTTGGAACATTTCATTTTCTGCTGAAAGAACTGCTTCTGAGAACTCACACTTGGCAGTTGATTTCTGTGGAAATTGGTGACCTACTGGTGCACAGGTGCTGGAGGAAGTCCCAACTTCCTCTGATGACTAAAAAGAGGTTTCAAGCCCTGCATTTCTTATATGTGGGTGTACTTTTTACAGTGAAGTGTTTCTCTCATTGATCTCATTTCACTTAGATGATAAATGTCAGAGCAAGAGAAAGCTTTCATGTTTCACAGCTTTTTAGCTGCTTCTGCAGTGAAGATTTGGTGCTGCAAAAACCACTCATTAGGGGCTTAAAATGTTGGTTCTCCAGCCCTCTGATCATCTTCCTGACCCTACTCTGGAGTGGGTCCATTGTAGGCCACAAAGATGATCAGAGGGCTGGAGAACCTCCCTATGGGGACAGAGTGAGAGAGTTGGGGCTGTTCAGCCTGGAGAAGAGAAGGCTCAAGGGAGACCTTAAAGAAGCCTTCCAGTACCTGAAGTGGGCTACGGGAGAGAGCTGGGGAGGGACTTTTGACAAGGGCTTGTAGTGATAGGATGAGAGGGAATGGGTTGCAGCTGGAAGAGGGGGGAATTAGAGTGGAGATTAGGAAGAAAGTAAAAACACTTCTGGTAAAACTTACTGTAGCCTGAAGGTGTTAAATGACTGAAATGACTCCATTGTGAAATTGTGCAGGTTTTGGATTCAGTGATCTCACCAATAAATGGTTTATTCTCTGCAGTAACTTCAAGTTGCATTGAGGTGGTCCAGAACAGCTGGGAACTGGAAGCAAACCAGTGTGGAGCAAATGTGATTGTGGGGAGAATGTAGTTAAGCAAGTGTTGGAATCCCTGATTCACAGGGAGACCAACACTGCAAAATCTTGGCCATTGGATGAACTTTTCATTTTTACAGGGTGATGCTTTTAATGTGCTTCTGTGTTCAGTAAGGATAGCACTAGGAAGAATACTTGCCAGTGTGATTTCTCTAATGGCTCTTTATTTAAGATAGAATAGAATAGAATAGAATAGAATAGAATAGAATAGAATAGAATAGAATAGAATAGAATAGAATTAGAATAGAATAGAATCAGCCAGGTTGGAAGAGACCTCCAAGATCATCCAGTCCAACCTGGCACCCAGCCCTATCCAGTCAACTGGACCATGGCACTAAGTGCCTCATCCAGGCTTTTCCTGAACACCTCCAGGGACGGTGACTCCACCACCTCCCTGGGCAGCCCATTCCAATGCCAATCACTCTCTCTGCCAACAACTTCCTCCTAACATCCAGCCTAGACCTCCCCTGGCACAACTTGAGACTGTGCTCAAATAATGTTTTTTCTTGAGGTATCCTATGGCAGTGCCAGCTCAGACCTACTCCTTTGTGTGCAAATGCATCTAATGTTGGGTCTGGAAGAGTAGATTTAGACTTGATGTTAGGAACAAGTTATTTAGCATGAGAGTGTTGGAACACTGCCAACAGGTTGCTTATGGAGGTAGTTGAGGCCCCATACTTGGACATATTTGAGGTCAAGCTTAACAAGGCTTGAAGCAGCCTGATTTAGTGGAGAATGCCTCTGCTGACTGCATGGTGGTTGGACTAGATAACCTTTGAAGGTCCCTTCCAACCCAAACCATCTAAGATTATGTTAGGCAGTGTTGTTGGAAACTACCAACACTGTCAGGTCTTTTGCCTGCTAAAGAAGTTGTTGGGTGTCATTAAAATTTCTTCCATGTCTTCCTTGTGCCCTGTTTGCTATCCCGAAACTGATGCAAAGTTCTTGACAAAAATGAGAATGTCATTCAACATAATACCCAACCATAACATCTGCTTTGACAGTCCTTGTGTGTCTGTTTTCTTCCAGATCAGGGAAACAGGTGAACGACCCAGTAATGAGGAGATCCTGAGGTTCTCCAAACTCTTTGAAGATGAGTTGACTCTGGATAATCTAACCAGACCTCAGCTGGTGGCACTTTGTAAATTGTTGGAACTTCAGTCCATTGGGACAAACAATTTTCTCCGCTTCCAGCTGACCATGAGGTTGAGAAGCATAAAAGCAGATGACAAAGTGAGTTACTCTGATGGGCGCTCATCAGTGATGTAGACAGGGGAGAGCAATGAGTGTGTGTGGATGGATGTGCGACTTTTCTTGGAGCTAACTTGGCATGAAAAGGCTTCAAATCAGAAGAGAAAACTTAAATCTTTTTCTATCTATGCCTAACTGCAGGGGAAGTGCTGATATGACAAAGGAAAGCACTGCTATGGAGCTGTCACTTGGCAGGGAGCTGGTGGAAATGTTCATTGGAGAGAGACTGACATTGCCATCAGTATAACATTGCACTGAGTGTAGAGTTCTGCACCTGGGAAGAACAGCCCCCTGCACTAGTACAGATCAGGGGTTGACCTACTGGAAGGCAGCTCTATAGAGAAGGATCTTGCAGTCCTGGTGGACAGTAAGTTCTCCATGGGACAGCAATGTGCCGTCATGGCCAAGAAGGCCAGTGGTATCCTGAGATGCATTAAGAGGAGTGGGGGCAGCAGATCAGGGGAGGTTCTCCTCCCACTCTGCTCTGCCCTGGTAAGACCATGTCTGGAGTATTGTGTCTGCTTCTGGGTTTCCCAGTTCAAGGGGGATAGGGATATACTGTAGTGAGCCCAGCAGAGGCTAAGAGGATGATGGACTGGAACATCTTTGTGATGGGGAAGGCTGAGCGACCAGGGATCAGTAGATAAAGAGCAGGGGGCAAGAAGGTGGGACTGGGTTCTTTCCAGTGATACCCTGTGATAGGACAGGGGGCAGTGGACACAAACTGGAACACAGTAAGTTCCATCTCAACATGAGGAAAAACTTCTTTGCTGTGAGGGTGCTGGAGCCCTGGAGCAGGCTGTCCAGAGAGACTGTAGAGTTTCCTTTTCTGGAAACTTTCCAGACCCATCTGGATGTGTTCCTGTGTGACCTGCCATGGGTGACCCTACTCTGGTAGGGGAGTTGGATTCGATGATCACTGAAGGTCCCTTCCAACCCCTGCCGTTGTGTGATTCACTGTTCGACAAGTGGAGGCTGTTTTGTGTTCTCCCAGCAGCCTCTAGTGGCCGTTGGGAAAACAGCAGCTTCTGGAGGTGTGGCGATGGTGGCTCTGCAGTTTTGAGATGCTGGATACTAGAGTCTCTTCTGCACTTTGTACAGATGATTGCTGAAGAAGGAGTGGACAGCCTGACCGTGAAAGAACTGCAGGCAGCCTGTCGTGCCCGAGGAATGAGAGCTCTTGGTGTGACAGAGGAGCGTCTCAAGGAGCAGCTCAAACAGGTATCCTGCTGCAAGGCTGAACTCCCAGACTCCACTTCCTAGCTCTGATTTTTGTTAGGATTCTGAGAAATCATTTTAATTCTCTTCTACTTGAAGGCTTGGCTGAAATAGTCCTCCTTAATGAGCTTTTGACACGTGTGCTGTGTAAATATGTAGCAGCAGTGGGTTTCTGACTTTTAGCTGGGCTGTAATGTTTTGCTGATGCAAATTAGATGTTTAGGCTTAAACATGTCTGAAGTCTGCTGGCAATTCATGGAGTCACAGAGGTTGGACAAGGCCTGTAAGATCATAGGGTCTAACCATTAACACTACCAAGTCTGATGCTAAATCATGTCCCTCAGCACCACTTCTACACATCTTTTACCTTCAGGGATGGTGACTTCACTACATCCTTGGGAAGTCTGTTCCAGGGTTTCCCAGTGTTTAACTTAAACCTCTCCTGGTACAGCTTGAGGATGTTTCCTCACATCCTTTTCACTTATCATCAGGGAGAGGAGACCAACCTACTTCCAGCCTCCTTTCAGGGAGTTATAGAGAGTAATGGGGTCTCACCCAGCCTCCTTTTCTCCAGACTAAACAACCCCAGTTCCCTCAGCTGCTTCTCACCAGACCTGTTCTCCAGACTCTTCACCAGCTTCATTGCCCTTCTCTAGACTCACTGCAACCCCTCTTGGAGTGAACATCCCAATACTGAACCCAGTCCTGAAGATGTGGCCTCAGCAATGCCCAGTAAAGGGAGACAATCCCTACCCTGGTCCTGCTGGCCACACCATTGCTGATCCAGGCCAGGATGCTGATGGCCTTCTTGGCCACCTATGCAGTGGCTCATCTTCAGCCAGCTGTCAACCAGCACCCCTAGGTTTTCCTCTGCTGGGCAGTTTCCAGCCACTCTGGTCCAGGCATGGAGCATTCATGGGATTGCTGTGACCCTGGTGCAGGACCCAGCACTTGGTCTTGTTGAACCTCATACAGTTTGCCTTGGCCCATCAATCCAGCCTGGCCAGGTCTCTTTGCAGAGCCTCCCTACCCTCCAGTAGATCAACACTGCCTTCCAGCCTGCTGTCATCTGCAGACTTACTGAGGAGGCCTTGATCCCCTCATCCCTTATTTACTCTTTTGTCTATACTTTTTTAAGGGCTTGATCCATTAAAAAAAAAAGTGCAGATGTTGAAGATTTGTTTTGTGTTTCATTTCTAGTGGTTAGATCTGCACCTGAACCAGGAAATCCCAACATCATTGCTTATCTTATCCAGAGCCATGTATCTGCCAGATACCCTTTCTCCAGCTGATCAGCTCAAAACAACCCTTCAGACCCTACCAGAGAGTGCTGTGAGTATTGATGGGCAGAGTCTCTAACTTTCAGCATCATCACTCAAAATCAATTCAGAAAAGCAGATGTTCTTGACTCCTTTCTTTTCATTGGACACCTAAGTCATGAATAGATTTATCTGAGTGACCTTCGAGCACAGAAGTTGGTTATATGAGAAGGATCTGAAGATAAAACAAATAAAAAGCACCATTTCATTGCATGAAAGCATGAGAAGATTAGAATGTGTTTGGTACTTAAGTGAAAAATTCCCTATGCTTAGGCTATATAGAGATGTTAATAGATGGAAATGTTCATGTTGTGGAGAGAGAGAGGAGTGATCTGACTAAATTAGTGGTTGTCTTAAGAGCACATTGAAGAAACATAGGATTTCATGCTGGGGTTTCAGTTGTTTTCAAAGAGAGAGAATCATCTTCTTTCTGAGAAATGCAAAAATAGGCTCACTTGTAGGGGAGGTTGTGTCCATTAGCACACCTGGGGTACCTGTCTCAAGAAGGATATGTACTCTTCCTCCTTTATGAAGACATCAAGCCATGCACACACAGAGAATTTATTGACTTCTTACATTATTTTTAGGCCAAAGAGGCCCAAGTCAAAGTGGCAGAAGTTGAAGGTGAAAAAATAGACAACAAAGCACGTCTGGAAGCGACACTTCAGGAAGAGGAAGCCATCAGGAAAGAAAATGAAGAGAAAGAGATGGAAAGGTTGTCTGAAGCTGCAGAGAAAGCCAAAGAAACCCTTCAGGTGGCAGCAATGGTAAGTTCTGTTCTCAACCACTGAGAAATAGGTGATAGTGATGTAGATTGAGAGTGGATATGAGGAAGAAATTCTTTCCAGTTGCCCAGGGAGTTTGTGGATGCTCTCTCCATGGAGGTGTTCAAGGCTGGGCTGGATGAGGCCTTGAGCAGTCTGGTCTAGAGGGAGGTGTCCCTGCCCATGGCAGGGG
Source organism: Tricholaema leucomelas (assembly GCA_013400475.1). NCBI lineage: Eukaryota > Metazoa > Chordata > Aves > Piciformes > Lybiidae > Tricholaema lacrymosa > Tricholaema leucomelas. Next base: position 39,332 of record WAAF01009199.1, on the reverse strand, counting down.
GGTTGAAACTAGGTAATTTTGAAGGCTCCTTCCAGCCCAAACCATTCTAGGATTGTCTAATTTTGATATCAACCCCCTCAATATGTTGCAGTCTTTAAACATTGCCTTCTCATGTCTGCACCTACTTCAGCAGTTCTGTTTTGAGAAGTCATTGTTTGCTGATGCTAATACAGGTAATGTTATCCTTGTTTGAATTCAAACTTCCTGGGTTTTTCCCATGCAGAAAGAGGTGGATTCAGCAGTAGATCTTGAAGCAGCTGCTCTGCAAGTTAAGAAGAGCCCAATGGCTATGGCTACTGGAGAAGAGCTGGACAGGGCAGAGCTGACAATGCACTCAGAAACCTTGAAGGATACAGCACCAGTGCTGGAAGGTGTGAAGGTAATCCATGTCGACGTTTCTTTCAGTGTATCTGCAGATAACAACATCAGTTTGAGATGTTTGTCCTGGCTTTGACTGGGATAGTGTTAATTTTCTTCTCAGGAGCTGGCAGAGTGATGTGTTTTGGATTTAGTGTGAGAATAAAGTTGATAACACACTGCTGGTTTAGTTGGTGCTTATCCTGAGTCGAGGGTTTCTCAGTTCCCCTTTGTCTGCGAGTGAGGGAGGTGCACAAGAAGCAGCAATCTTCTTTCTTGGGCTTGATTTCTTCCCCTTTTTCATTTTCATTACTATTGTTGTTATTTTCTCTCTCTTTTTATTATCTTCTTTTTCATTATTATTTTTACTGCTTATTATTGTCATTCAGTGCTTTGGGCATTTATGGTTGTTATTATTACTGCTATTATTTAATATTATTATCTATTATGATTCTTTATTACTAATTTATTTCAATTATTACACTGTTCTTAACCCACAAGTTGCACTTTTGTTCTTTCTTTTTATTATCTTCTTTTTCATTATTACTTTTACTGCTTCTGGTTTTCTCCCTTTTTAAAAATTATATTCCTTATTAATGTCATGTAGTGCTTTGAGCATTTTTTTTGTTTCTTTTGGTTTTGTTTTTTAATGACTGTTTTATTTATTTTTATTTATTGAGGAGTCCAGTTCTGGGCTTCTCAATTCAAGAGACATGTTGAGATACTGCAACGTGTCCAGAGAAAGATGATGAAGCTGGTGAGGAGCCTGGAACACAAACCCTATGAGGAGAGGCTGAGGGAGCTGGGGGTGTGCAGCCTGCAGAAGAGGAGGCTCAGGGCAGAGCTCATTGCTGTCTACAATTACCTGAAGGGAGGTTGTAGCCAGGTGGGGTTGGTCTCTTCTGCCAGGCAACCAGCAACACAACAAGGGGACACAGTCTCAAGTTGTACCAGGGGAGGTCTAGGCTGGATGTTAGGAGGAAGTTGTTGGTAGAGAGAGTGATTGGCATTGGAATGGGCTGCCCATGGAAGTGGTGGAGTCACCGTCCCTGGAGGTGTTCAAGCCAAGCCTGGCTGAGGCACTTAGTGCCATGGTCTAGTTGACTGGCTAGGGCTGGGTGCTAGGTTGGACTGGATGATCTTGGAGGTCTCTTCCAACCTGGTTGATTCTGTGATTTTAGTCATTAAACTGTTTTAACCCACAAGTTGCATTTTTGTTCCCTGATTCTCCTCCTCACCTCAGCAGCAGGCAGGGAGGAGCAAGCAAGCAGCCATGTGGTGCTTAGTGACCATCTGGGCTTAACCACAACAACATTTTAAACAGAAAAATACTTTCCATTTTCCCAGGCAGCATCCTGATCTATTTGCTATTATTCTAACCTTGTTTACTTTAAAATGCTGCCAAGGAGGTTTTAATGGTAGTAAGCAAATGGAATTAATCCACACTGGACTCACAGTGCCGTGTGATGAGTTAGCTGTGACAGTGCAGCCACTAGGAGAGCCATGGGAGGGAGGCAGACTCCAGGCCACAAGCAGAACTTCAGCAGCCCCAGCTGATGAAAGAAAACAAGAAGTGGAATTAGGTTACAGTGCGACCTGTCCCCAGAAGATGCTTCCAAAGGTTTTAAACCCCATGGAATGCATTCTTGCCTCTTAGAGGAAAGATGTGAGGCTGCCAGCTTCTTGAAGTTAGATGATTTTATTTGAGGCAGAGGAATTTGTTCTCAAGCTGTGCCACTTGGTTTTGTTCTTTAGTAAAGTTAACTACTGTATTAAATTCAGAAGTGAGGCTGATGCCTTGATGCTAACAATGCAGTGAAACTCTGAGTTGGAGAAGCTGGATGCATACTTTGTGAGCTTGGTTTCGTTGTGGAGTCACCACCCTCCTGCTCTGTGTTTCTGGCATCCTTTGCCTGTGTCTTTCTATACTCTCCTTACAATCATAGAAACAGAGAATCAGTTTGGTTGGAAGACCTTTAAGGTCATTGAGTCCAAACATTAATTTGGTTTGTGGCTGCTTAGAGTTCAGCTATTCAAAAGAAAAGCTTCTGTCTGAGTAAGATTAATGTGCTGACTGTAGCTGGTAGTAGGGGTTTTTAGTGGTTTTAAGGAATCATTTTGAAATCTTAATTTTTTAGGCATTCAGTGGGGGTTAGATTTTTATTCTCAGCTTTTCAAGAGACAGATATGCTTTACAAAGCTTCAGACTGGAAGAAACTGGATTGAGATGAGGTATGAGAAAGAATTTCTTTCCCAGGAGGGTGGTGAGGCACGGGAACAGGTTGCCCAGAGAAGCTGCTGAGCTCCAAGCCTGGCAGTGTTCAAGGCCAGGTTGGATAGGACCTTGAACAAGCTGCTCTGGTAGGAGGTGTCTCTGTCCTTGGCAGGAGGTTGGAACTAGATGATCCTGAAGTCTCTTCCAACCCAAATCATTCTAGGATTCTCTGATTCCTTCTCACAAAGATGATTGCAGATAGCTTTATCCCAGCTCAACACCCTGAACTTTACTCTGCAGATTCTTGGGTGTGATTTCTCTCTCCTGTGAAACATTTTTCAGTTGTTTGGATTTTTCCCCCAACAAAGGATGGAGGAAAACATTTAGTGACACAGTTAGTACAGAATTTCAAAGAGCCAAGGCCTACAGAACAAGTCATCTTAACTGAACTTTCTACTGGTGCACTTAAAACTTATGTACCACAGCAAACTAATTCCCCTGGGATTTAAGATCTTTGCATTAGCCTGCAAGTGGAGACTGACCTGTTGGAGAGCAGCACAGAGGAAAGGGACCTTGGGGTCCTGGTGGGCAGAAAGATGACCTCATGGTCACTTAATGTGCCCTTGTGGTCAAGAAGGCCAAAGGTATCCTGGGGTGTATCAGAAGGGCTGTGGCTAGTAGGTCAAGAGGTACTCCTCCTACTCTGCTCTGTTGAGGCCACATCTGGATTACTGTGTCCAGTTCTGGGCCCCTCAGTTTAAGGGCCTCAGGGAGCTGCTTGAACAGCACAGAGCGCCAAAGCTGCTGAAGGCAGTGGAGTATCTCCATGCTGAGGACAGGCTGAGGGAGCTTGGAGCAGAGGAGCCTGAGGAGTGACATCACCCATGTTGAAAAAGATGTGCAGGGCAGTGTCAGGAGGATGGAGCCAGGCTCTGCTCAGGCCAAGGGGCAGTGGGTGCAAGCTGGAGCAGAGGAGGTTCCACAGGAAGAAAGGAAAAAACTTTTTCACTGTGAGGGTGACAAAACACTGAAACAGGCTGCCCAGAGAGGTTGTGGAGTTTCCTTCTCTGAGGACATTCAAAATGTACCTGGATGCATTCCAATATGACTTATTCTAGGTGATCCTGCTCTGGCAGTGGAATTGGACTTTTGAGGTCCCTTCCAACATGTAACCTTCTGTCACTCTGTGCAATGCAGGTCTCTATTTTAACCTCAAAGTATCTATGACCATACTGACTCCAACGATGCAAAAAGAATCTGGATTCTGTGCTGCTAGAAGACCCAGAATATTTGAGGAAAATCCCAAATGTGTCTTTCACTGATCTGTAAATGTTTTCTGTGACAGGGTGAGGAGATCACTAAGGAGGAGATCGACATGCTGAGTGATGCTTGCACCAAGCTGCAGGAACAGAAGAAAGCACTAACAAAGGAAAAGGAGGAGCTCGAGGAACTGAAGGGTGACGTTCAGGAGTACAATGAGGTGAAGTAGGGGGGCCTGGAAGTTATATTTTAAATTCAGTTCCTGTCAAGTTACAGCATAAATGCCCCCAAAATTCAAAGATTGTCTGCTTGGGTGTGTCTTAGTTGGTGGCTGAGGGAATAAACTGTGTGGGACAATGCAAAGCCTTGTTTGTGGGACATGTTTAAAGCCAAGGTAAACTCAGTGGAGTAGCTCCCACTAGATGAGCATCTTCTCACTCCCAGTGACACCACAGGTGCTGAGTAACTGCTGCATGCTGCAGTTCTTTCTTACCAAGCATAGATGTCAGTATTGCAGGTGAATCCATGTCAGTATTGCAGCATCGAAGGCCTCCTCCAAACCAAGCCCTTCTAGGATTCCATGTGGAAAATAACATTGAAGGGGTTGTCCTGGTTTTGCTAGGATAAAATCAATTTCCTGTTCAGGAATGTTGGATTTTTTGAGAAGACTACAGATGAGAACAAAGCTGAGAGCACACTTTGTGGCCAGTTGTGGTTGGGAGTGTCTCTAGAGTGATCACAGTCTTTGAGCTGGCCAGCTGCTAAAGCTCAGAGGGGCAAAAGTCAGGATAGCTGACCCACAGTAGCAATCAGAATTATTCTGTACTATAAATTATAATTTATAGATTCTAACATTATAGTTTATAAATTAGAAAGTTTCCTGGGGGTGGTCTCCTCTGATGGTTGCCATCTTTGTAGGGTCTCACCCATTCAGCTCCTGAGGCCTATTTGCTTTGACCAGTATAAGAGGGACATGGAGCTGCTAGAACAGGTCTAGAGGAGTACATGAAGATGATCAGAGAGCTGGAGCACCTCCCCTGTGGAAACAGGCTGAGAGAGTGGGGGCTGTTCAGCGTGGAAAAGGGGAGACTCCAGAGAGACTTTAGAGCATCCTTCCAGTACCTGAAGGGGACCTACAAGAAAGCTGGGAGGGACTTTTTATGAGGGCATGGAGTGATAGGACAAGGGGCAATGGCTTTGAGCTGGAGGAGGTGAGATTCAGACTGGACATTAGGAAGAAATTCTTTCCAGTAAGGGTGACAAGACATTGGAACAGGTTGCCCAGGGTTGCCTGTGTCCCTGCCCATGGCAGGGGAGTTGGAACTGGATGATCTTGAAGGTCCCTTCTAACCCAAACCATTCTATGAATGCTGCTGTCCTGGAGCTGTTGTGCTTCGGTGCCTGCCATCCAGCACTGCCTGCTGGCAGCGCACAGCTCATCAGCGTTGCACTGCTGAGCATAACTGTGAATGTTAGAGAGCCTTTATTATTATTTCACTGTATTAAATCTATTTCCATTACCAGTTTCCCTTTGTGGGGAGGTGTTGGGGGACCACTGAGAGGTAGAACAACTGCCTGAAGACAGACAGGTGCATGAAAATGTGTGAGATTTTTCTTATTCTGGTTCAAGTTTGCCTTTCTTTGCCTCTCATTTACAAATGGCTCCTGTCTCAGAGTCAGTTGTGCCTGTTGTGAAGAATTCACCCCAACAAAAGCTTTTCTCTGTCTTGTAGGATTTGCAGGAGATAAAAGAACTCTCTAAAGCTGGCCAGGAAGAGGCAGTGGAGGAGTCAAAGGCAAGCAAGCGACTGACCAAGAGAGTGAACCGAATGATTGGTCAGATAGACAAAATTATTAATGAACTGGAGACTAACCAAAAGACAGTGGATGTGAAGCTGGACACTGGGGCCAGTCCTCCTGCTGGGTAAGTGACACACTGACTGTGTTTCTGATTGTTCATATTCAGCCTCACTTTTGTCTAAAATGTGATTAAAAAAGAATTGGCAAATAAGATGTTGTTGGAACAGGCTGCTCAGGGAGGTGGTGGAGTCACTATCCCTGGAGGTGTTCAAGAAACCTGTGGGCTTGGCACTGGGGACATGGTTTAATGGCCATGGTGGTGTTAGTTGATGGTTGGCTTGAATGATCTTAGAGGTTTTTTCCAGATGAAACAGTTCTGTGATTCAAATGTTAAGATGATTTATTCTAAAAATAGAATTCACAAAATTGCCCTGTGGAGCTTCTCTCTTCTAAAGTATGTTAAACATGGTTGGAATGAGGAAGGCAAAAAACAGATGCAGTTCCCCAGGTGCTAGTCCTGAGTGGGTTCTGAAAGCCAGAGAGTTGGTTAATATATCACTGTCGTGTTCAGTGATGCAGGTGAAGTCCTGCCTTTGGTCCTGCTCCTCAGGCACTAGGTTTGCCCTGATAGAGTAGATGTGCAACGGTTTGTGGAGCATGTTCATGTTTGCTGTTTGTCAGTAGTGAGGAGAGAAGGGCAGTAAGGTCTGGTGTGTCTCTGGAAAGAACCAGAACCACACAGAATGCATCAGATTGCAAAGGACACTCCAAGGTCATCCTGTCCAATGCCCCTGCAGTCAGCAGGGACACCTCCAACTAGATCAGGTTGCTCAGGGCCACATTAAGTTTGAGCTTGAAATTCTGCAGTGGGGGGGCCTCAACCACATCCTTGGGCAACCTGTTCCAGTATTTCATCACTCTCATTGTGAAGAACCTACTGCTGATGTCCAACATAAAACTACCCTGCTCCAGTTAAAAAATGGGAGAACAGATCTAACCTTGGAATCCTAGAATAGTTTGGGTTGGAGGGGACCATCCAGATCATCTAGTTCCAACCTCCTTGCCACATGCAGGGACACCTCCTGCTAGAGCAGCTTGCTCAAGGCCCCATCCAACTTGGCTTTGAACACTACCAGGTATGGACCCTCCACAGCTTCTCTGGGCAACCTGTTGCAGTGCCAAACCACTCTGGAATTATAATTAGTTAATATTGGTAGAAATGAACTGCAGTGCAGTGACTTTCAGTGGTGCTTTTTGTTGGCTGTGCTCCTTTGGAGTAACTGCTTGCCATGTACAGAATGTGCTTCCTCTCCAGGGAGAATCTCATCAGCATCACTGAGCTCATTAATGCCATGAAGCAAATCCAGAAGATTCCAGAGGAGAAGCTAACCAGGATTGCAGAGGCGCTGGATGAAAACAAGGATGGCAAAATCGATATAGATAATGTTGTAAAGGTAAGTCTGTGGAGCAGTTGCAGAAAATGAGGCTAGCCAGCCTCCAAACTTTTGTCCCTCTTTCCACAGGACAAGGGAGAATGGTTTGAAGCTGTAGGAGAATAAGTTTAGACTGGAGCTTAGGGAGAAGTTCTTCAGTGTGAGGGTGGTGAGACTCTGGAACAGGCTGCCCAAGATGGTTGTGCATGTCTCCTCCCTGGGAGTGTTCAAGGCCAGATTGGATGAGGCCTTGAGCAGCTGAGCCTAGTTGAGATGTGTCCCTTCCTGTAGGAGGAAGGTTGGAGTAGATGATCTCTGAGGTCCCTTCCAAACTGAGCCATTCTAGGATTCTGTAATTTTCCCTGCATTTCTCCTTCATTCTTTCCTTTCTTTTTAACATGGTCAATTTAGAGATGAAACTTACTTCCTTGCAAACAATTTTCCTGCTCAGTACAGACACTAGCACTTAAACTCTGCAGCTACAAAAGACAGCATCAAGCCTGTTGAAGCAAGTTTTTTTTCTCTCCTGAAGTTGTTCAGTGGTGACTATCTCCCTGCTCTAAAAGAGCAGCTGGACATTTTGCAGCTCAGGTAAAATGTCCTTCTGAATTCTGCATGGAGCACAAAATAATTCTAGGAACTGGAGGAGCTATGCCAAGAACTCAACTTGCACACATGAAAAAAAAGCTACATCGAGGAATTTGGAATCTGCTAAATTATTTGTTCAGCTTGCTTTCTGAGAGATCTGCCCCCTTCTACCTTGCAGGCTCTGTCACTTTGTGTCTGTTTAGCACACTGGGTTCTTTTTGATACAGTTAAACCTATAAAATAAACGCCCACTTAAATGCCATCTCAGCAGATACTGGATCTGAGCTTTCCAATGGAAACAGGCACTATACATGGCTCTAGTTTGACTGATGCTTTAAAATGCACATTTGTGTGCTGAGGCCAAAATGTCCTAGAGATTTACTTGACGTTTTAGCTTTTTGTTTTTAATCCTCTGGATGTGTTTGAGGCACTGATTGTGGTTTGAATTTGTTTCATTTGAGAATAAAAAAGCTGTTTTTCTTGAACATGAAAGCACTGAGGTGGTTTTGTTGTGTTTTGGGGTTTTTTTCTTCTTTGTTTTTTTGGCCTGGCAAACATTTATGTTATGAAGTCATAGAATATTTTAGGTGGGAGGGGATCTTTAAAGGTCATCTAGTTCCAACAGGTGAGCAGAGACATCTGCAACTAGGGCCCTAAACAGCTTGACCTGGGGTGATGCCAGGGATGGAGCATCTCCCATCTTTCTGGGCAAACTGGGCCAGGGTCTCACAACCCTTCTTGTAAAACATTGCTCCTCCTGTCCAGTCTAAATCTCTTTTTGTTTCAAACCATGACCCCTTGTCCTGTCACAACAGAACCTTTTAAGGAGTCAGTCCCCAGCATTCTGATTGACCTCTTTAAGCACTGAAGGGCCACCAGAAGGACTCCCTAGAGCCATCTCTTCTCCAGGCTGAACAATCCCAACTCTCTCAGCCTGGCCTCAGAGCAGAGGGTGTCCACATTCAGATCATTTTTGTTTCTCTCCTCTCGCCCTGCTCCAATAGGCTTGTGCCTCTCTTGTGCTGAAGGCTCTAGAGCCTTCAGTGTCTCAATCATGTCAAAACTGAATGCTCTGCGTTTCCTTTTGTGTTCTTTTAGGTAGTAGAACTGATTGACAAAGAAGATATTGATATTGGCACCAGTCAGGTTGCTGAGATTATGGCACTGCTTCAAAAAGAAGAAAAACTGGAAGAAAAGGAGAAAGCAAAGGAAAAGCACGATAAAGAAGCTGCAGAAGCAAAGAACTAAGCTTCAGAATCTGAAGCTGATCCCAACTGTAACCAAAACCTTGTCTATCTCTCTGTGTCTAATGGCTACATATGACTTGGGCTTTATGATATATGGGAAGTGTTTTGAGCTGATTCTAGTAATAAATCCTAGCTATGTTTTCTGACTTATGGAATGAAATTTCTGCTCATCAGAGAAGTGAGTCACTGTCATTCCATACAGATGAAAACAAACCCTGCTTCTTTTAGCAGTGCTCCTGCCCACGGAATCATCTATTTGTGCTCATTGTGGTACAGTGATCCATTACACTTGCAAGTTTGCTGTATAAATTAAGTGTAGCTATCATGGAAAAAAAAATGTTTCCCTTTTCTTTCAGCATTACATGGGGCCCAACCTTGCTCTGCTTCTACCTTTTTTTTTTCCCCCTAAGGTTTTTCAGAATGGAATACAAACTTTCCCTTCAATATTACAGTTTTGCAAGCTGTTAGTGGAGATACTGTGGCTTCAGTAGTATCTTGTTGAGGTTTATTTAAGCTAAATATCACGATGCTGTTGCCTCACTGACAGAGAATGTGGCATTCTAATCACTTTTCTAGGTTCATGAGGATTCATTTTTTTTCTATTGAAAGAAAAAAAAAACAGATTTATTTTTTTTCCCTAGAATGGAAACTTCTCATGAAGTTTGCTTCTTATGGGTGCCTTAAATTTCTTAAGAGTAGGGAGTAGACAGTGTTGCTCTTACAATTCCATGAGTTAGGAAAGCATTGGAATCACAGGAGCCTTTCAGGTGGTTTCAAGAATGAAAATGAGTTGAAGTGTCTGTCTAAATAGCAGAAAGGGGAAATGTCAGTCGTGATCTCTTTCCATGTAGTCGTTACAAATGAATTCTATTCACATGTCTGTTGATTTTCATCTGATGATTGCTTACTCCATAATTAGTTCTCTTGCCTCTCAGTTTTCATCTCAGGATCAAAATCACTAAGCAGATGTAGTCAAAGGACATCAATAATTGGATCTCACTGTGCAGTCAGTGAGTCATGGCTAGTGGTGCCAATGCTTCAACTGCATCAGTAATTGCTTGTAGTTACTGTCTTTAGCTGTCTGAGCAAACACTGACAGTAGGGCATGGAATCACAGAATGGTTTTGGCTGGAAAAGCCTGTTAATGTCATCCAGTCCAATCATTCTAACTCTACCAAGGCTGGTGCTGAACCGTGGCACACAGCACCACATCTCTGCCTCTCTGAAGCACCTCCAAGGATGGGGATTCAACTACTTCCCTGGGCAGCCTGTTCCAGTCTTTGAGAACCCTTTCAGGGAAGAAGGTTCTTCTAATCTCCGAGCTAAACATGCCCTGGTGCAACTTGAGGCCATTTCCTCTTGTCCTTTCATTTATTACTAGGGAGAAGAGACCAACCCCCACCTGCCTCCTCCAACCTTCCTTTCAGGAAGTCATGGAGAGTAATGAGGGCTCCCTTCAGCCTCTTCTTCTCCAGGCTGAACAACCCCAGTTCCCTCATCTGCTTCACACAAGACCTGTCTGCCAGACCCCGAAAGGTCAACATTTACTAATACCTGTCCTTAGTAGTAAATTTTTCAGTTTAAACCCCAAACTACCAACTTTGAGCTGCCCCATAATACCTAGTAGTCTGTATTTTCCTCTCTTCCTTAAAATCTGCTTTGAAATACACACAGTATGAGTTGAACCAGCAGGGATGTGGTTTGGGTTTCTCTTTTTGAACTTTATCCCTGAAGCTTTTTGATTTTTGTGCACAAACAATGGCACTGTACACAGTGATCCTGAGGTGGGCAGTCAGTACTTGATGCTTTTAGTCACAGTTGCTTGTTTTGGTAGAACATGTTGACTCCCAAGTGTATTTCATCAGGATTCCATGTTCAGTATTTATTTAGATTGGTTAAATTATTTGTTAAAAAAAAAGAACAAAACAACTTTATTTGAACTTAGTGGAACAAAAACCAAAAAAACCAAACCCCACACCCAACGTTTTGATAGTCTCATGGCTTGCATGATGGACCATTGTACTTAGTTGTTGTTTCCAAAGCAAGATGTACAGTACCATGAGTTCTAGAGAAGGGGTCAGTGTTTAGTTCAAGTGTTGAGTTCTTATTCTGTATAGTTTGCATAGAGCAAAGCAGCTGACACCGAGTCAGGTCCTCCTGTAGCTGAGATGGGAAGTTGCTGTAACACAGCTGGAGTTGCCCAGCAGCTTTGGTGCTGGCATATCCCTAAAGAGAGAACTGTTCATAGAATCTTGGTTTGGGTTGGAAGGGACCTCCAAAGGTCATCTAGTCCAATCCCCCTGCTGTCAGCAGGGACATCTCCACTAGATCAGGTTGCTCAGAGCCTCGTTGACCCTCAACTTGAATATCTCCAGGGATGGGGCTTCAACTGCCTTCCTGGGCAGCTTCTTCCAGTGTTCCACCACCCTTGTGGTGCAGAACTTTGTTCCTAACATCCAATCTCAATCTCTTAATTTCAAACCATTGCCTCTCACCCTGTCACTGCAGGCCTTTGGAAACACTCCCTCTCCAATCATGAAGGTTAGAAAAGGCCTTTTAGATCAAGTTCTTCCTTCTCCTCCTGTTCTCTTCGTTCCAACTGAGATTAACTTAAGACATTTCAGCATGGAAGTCACCTTGTAGCTTTTTGAAGGCAGGACTTTTGAGGCCAAGCCTCAGGTGAAAATTGCAGAGTAAAACTCATTTCACCAGCATACAATTGTTAAATTTACATTTCTACTTCAGAACTAATGGGCTTTGAAGTAGGCTGAGTTTTGCAGGTGCATGTCTTCATCTTGAAAGCAAGGTGTTAAGGAAGAAAAAAAATACTTGACATTGCTGAATTAAAGACACTCTAAAATTGTCTGCTACCTGTCATGGGATCTGAAACAGCCAAGAATTGTCTGCACTTGAAGGCATGCAAGTTTCAACCAGGGAAGGAGCAGAAAAAGCTGTTCTCAAATAGTTGTTAATTAAAATTCTACAAAGCTTTACCTCTCCTTACAGTAAATTATCTGATTGTACTATTGGAGACTTAAGACATTACCATAGAGTCCTAGATTGGTTTGGGTTGGAAGCGACCTTCACTAACAGTTCTAACTACCCTGCAGGGATGCCTCCCACTAGAGCAGCTTACTGAAGGCCCCATCCGTCCTGTCTTTGAACACTGCCAGGCTTGGAGCCTTCACAGCTTCTCTGGGCAACCTTTTCCAGTCCCTCACCATGCATAGGGAAGAGTTTCTTCCTCATGGCTCGTGTCAATCTAAAACCTAAACTTTGCTGCTATTCCTTTTCTGTGTTCTCTCTTCATTTAAATTTTCTGTGGATTAAACAAGGAGGGAGTCAAAACAGCTGCTTTTTTACTGTTTGTTTATTTAAATGGAGAATGTTCTGATCAGAATGGTTGGGATACCTTTTACTGAGTATTTTTAGGCTTTTGGGTTTGTTTGAAATTTGGACTGTTATGAAATGGCACCAGGTGAGATGAAGCAATTCATGAACACAGACTGGAGATGAGGAAGAAATTCTTCCTAGTGAGGGTGGTGAGACACTGGAGCAGGTTGCCCAGGGAGGTTGTGGATGCTCTCTCCCTGGAGGCTGGATGAGGCCTTGAGCAAGCTGGGCTAGTGGAAGGTGTCCCTGCCCATGGCAAGGGGCTGGAACTGATGATCTTGAAGGTCTCTTCCAACCCAAACCACTCCATGAAATGTCAGACACAACGATCACTTAAGCATTCTGAGGATGTAGCATCAACCAGAGCAAAGAAGGAGAGTTCTGATGTTGAAAGCAGACAAAGCCATGACAGTTGGACTTGAACTTTCAACACCTATTTTCCAAGCTTCAAAGCCTTCAGAAGCCCTCAGTGATTCCCATTTCCTTTTGAACCTTCCTGAGCAGCTCCTAGGTAATACATGCAACTCCAGCAATTAGGTGACTTGAGACTGGCTTCAGATAATGCTTTGCTGTCTTTTGTGTTGACCAAAAACCCCTAAAGCTGCAGGACTTTCTGAGAAAGGATGGCTTGGAGTGTACAGTAACAGCTCAGAACTTCTTCCTGAGTGAGGGTTGCAGCAGAAGATGTAAATACTTGTTTAAATAATTCAAAGGACATGGGAGACTTTGGTGAGCTGGTGACTTACACAGGCAAAGCCTCTAAGCTCAGAGTCAGGTCATGGTCAGGTGGGGTTGTAGATTCCAATCAGAGCAGGTTGATGATTCTAAACTATTCACAGGGAAGGGAAAATATCAAAAGCTTTTAACAAAATGTGTTCACCAACAGGGAAGAGATGTAAAGCAGGATGTCATTTCTTTTTCCCCTTCAAAACAAGCAGGTTGCAGCATCTATGTGATTGGAAAAACCTGGCTTCCAGTTCATATTAGCTCAAAAAACATGTTTGTTTTTCTACCGAGATTCCTGTCCCTGGCAATAAAGCTGCCTACAAATTAAGAACCAGGACACTGATTTCAGAGGTGGTTTGTCAGCAGGGCTGCAGGCAGGTGGAGAACCTTCTCTTGGCAGGAGACTACCTTCCAGCCAGGCTTGGTCTGCTGGCAAGAGGGAACATCTTTTTTACAGCTCCAAAATCCTTGTAACTTTCTATCTCCAAACCTTGCTGACTACTGAACCTTGAGCTGCTTCAGCACGTACTGCAACATTTTTCAATCGTTTCTATCAAATGATTGGGTATATTTAATTACAAATAAAGGTTCTTTGTATGGATCCCAGGTTTTTGCTTTTTGCACTCAGAAGAATTTCAGCCCAGGTTGTAAAATTTCAGTTGAAAATCCTGTGTCTGTGCTCTGAGCATACTGGTCCTGTGTTTGCCATCGCCCAGTATCAAGTTTTTAAGTTAATTGGAGCTTTCTGTCCTTTGTTTAGTTCTAATAAAAGTGTCATTTTGAAACCTCATTGCTCTGCCAGTTCTCTGTTAGTTGTGATTCTTGAAGTGCTGATTTATTGCTGGCCAGAGGAGATGCCAGGCACAGAGCTGTTACCACTGAAACGTGGGGTAGAGAAAGGCAAGTGAAGGGCAAATCTTCAAAGCAGGGCAGGTGGTGTGGGATCTGGAGGGGTGTTAATGCTTGGAGCAAGTGTTGGGTGTGATTGGCTGGTCCAGTGGATTGTGCTCAACTGTACATCCTATTGTGCAAGTGGAAAGCTGTGTACTCTTCACTGGAAGGAGCTAATGGAAAAGTTGAGGTCCAGTCCAAACAGAAATCACAGCATTGCAGGATTGTTTTGGCTGGAAAAGACCTTTTAGATCATGGATTCCTCCAACCATTAACCCAGCACTGCCAGGGCACCACTAAACCATGTCTCTCAGCATCACACCTCCACAGCTTTGAAACCCCTCCAGGGATGGGGACTCCACCACTGCTCTGGTGCAGTATTCCCACTGGGCTCCAGAAGAAAATGTTTCCCCGTGAGAACAGTCAGACATTGGATTCATCTCCCAGGGGAAGAAGGAGTCCTCTACACTGGACAGTTTTAAGGTTCATCTTGACAGGGTGCTGGGCCAGCTCACTGCAACTGCACCATCACCTAGAAAGGCTGGAGCAGGTGATCCTTGTGATCCCTTCCACCCTGGCACTCTGTGATTGTGTGTCAGTATTTTGTGCTGAGGCTTTTCAGTGCTGCAGAAGGCAGTGACCACACCAAGCAGTTTCTCTGTCCAAGGAACCTGACTTCTCCCACTGCTTACAGAGGGAAAAACACTTCTGCTGTTCTCTGGAGTTCTTCTCCAGCTCTACAGTGAGCAGGAGGATGACTGCAGTGTGTTTCCAGCCCCCTCTGCTCTGTGCTTACTTCCATTTCTGTGTATTATTGGATATAAATCTTCCTCAGTAGTTCAATATCCTTCACAGGTCAGAATTCTTCGGGGGCTCATTAGCATGTAAGATTTTACCCTTGGCCAAACCTGTGGCTTTCCAACATCAGTTTCTCTCTTCTGAGTGGTGTGAAGGATTTCTGCTCTGCAAGGGATGGATCTAATTCAGCTTTGCCTCTTTCCTTCTAGTGTTTCTCTTTATGGGTGTTGGCAGAGTAGACCCCTCTGTGCCTGGCCTGATTTATGTCCCAGCAAATGCTGCAGGCAGCAGTTCAAGATGTCAGGTCTCCCGTGTGTGTTGGGAGCGGCTGCAGATTCTCCCTCCCCCTCCTTTTGTCTTGGCTCCAGCCCCAGAACCATCCTAGTTCCTTCCTTAGCATTTCCTTTAGGGTTTTCAGACCCTTGGTTGAGTGAGTTCTTCAGAGTCCATCCGAAGGAGAGCTTCTGCAAGAAGCCTGAGGCCAGCTGGGAGGTGGGCAATCAAAAAAACCCTACCTTTAAAATGTTGACTTCTAAGGAGCTTATTAAATAAGGTGGGAATTAACAGCCCATTACACAGACAGCCTGGGGATCTCTGCAGCCTGCTCCACACTAGAAGCCACCAGAATCTAGGAGCACAAACTGGTATCCAGAAGCTTCCATCTAAACATAAGGGAAAAACAAATTTGGTGTGAAGGTGCTGGAGCCCTGGAGCAGGCTGCCCGTAGAGGTTGTGGAGTCTTCTCTGGAGGGCCTCCAAGCCCACCTGGCCATAGTATCCTGGGTGAGCTGCTTTAGCAGGTGGGGTGTGTGTGGGTGTGTGTTGGACTGGATGCTCTCTCCAAGCTCCACCACGCTGAGATTCTGGGATATTGTACCACCGAGTTTGATAGTGCTGCTGAAGCCTTCGGTGGACCTCGGGCACTTGAAGGCAGTGGGGGTAAAGTCTCGAAAATCTTCCTTTTCCCCCCTCTCTGTGTGTTCATACCCAGCACTGTCCCAGTGTCCTGCAGAACAGCTGCATCTCACCTGGCCTTTTGCAGAAGTTTGGAGGGAGGCTGAATTTTCCTGTCCTAGCACAGGGACCAGCATCACCCCATGGTTCCCACCGCAGGAAACCACCCACCCGCAGGCCGCGGAAGAGAAGCCCCCAGCCATCAGCCCGCGGTCCCTCTAAACGTGCAGCTGCACTGCAGCCCAGGGTGGCTGGGCGCTGGGGCTGCCTGCTGGCATCTCACTAGATGGCGTGTCCTGACCGCCCCGAGCGGCCCCCTCGGCCACCCGCTGCTCCTGCTCCAGCCCCCTCTCCTGCCGGGAAGCCCCCGGGACAGGGACAAAGCTTATTTCTTCCCTCGTTTCATCCTCTGCCTGCCTTTCCTCGGCTGCTCTTTGCGTGCAGTTTCTTGTGCTGCACTCACAGGCTCTGCTCCCCAGCCTCTTGCTCTCAGCCCTTTCTTTTCTTGCACGGAGGATGCTGTCAATTCGCGGTCACACACACCCCCGGCAGCGCTTCGACCCCCCAAACCCCATCTCTTCCCGTGTCTCATCTCCCCTCTGCTTGTCAAGAAGATAACCCTTGCTTGCAAACCTGGAGAAACCTTTGCTGTTCAGCCCAAGGACCTGGTGTCATCAGCCACTGGACTTCCCCAGGTTAATCATGGAATCATGAAATCAGAGTCATAGATTGGGTTGGGCTGGAAGGGACCTTCAAGATTATCTAGTTCCAAGCCCCTGCCATGGGCAGGGACACCTCCTACTCGAGCAGATTGCTGAAGGCCTCATCCAAACTGCCTTTGGACACTGCCAGGCTTAGAGCTTCCACGGCTTCTCTGAGCAGCCTGTTCCACTGCCTCACCACCTTACTGGGGAAGAACTTCTTCCTCATGTCTCCTGTAAATAGAGCTTCTTCCAGGCTGAAGCCATGACCTGTCACTACACTCCCTGATATAGTCCCTCCCCATCTTTCCTGTAGACTCCCTTTAACTACTGAAAAGCTGCTCAAAGGTCTCCCCAGAGCCTTCTCTTCTCCAAACCCTGGAACTCAGCCTCATTTCTAGGAATTTCTCTGATCTCAGTTTGTGTTTGACAGCGAAAGAGGATCCACCACAATCCTTTGGTGAGCTCTTGTGCTCCTTCATTGCTGTCACTCTGTGGTTTGTGGGAGTTTTCTTGTGGAGGAAGGGAGAGGTGAAGGACTCTGTAAAAGATAGAAGAATAACTCAACTCCCCACCCTTGGAAAAGCCAGCAACAGAAGCCAAGCTGTCTCCAGTGGCTTCTCCAACGCTGGGTTCTAGTCTTTTGATTTTGGCTGGCTTGGTGGAAGAGGCCCCCAGTGGAATTTTCTTTGTGGGGCTGCATTAACTTGATGCCCCTGCAGCTGCACAGCTCCTCCAAACCTCCCCTGACTCCTTCTTCGGTAACCTGTGTCCTGCCCTGCCCAGAGCCCTTCCCTCTGGGCTGGTGCTTGCTTATCAACCCTTCGGTGGCCAAGAAGGCCAATGAGCTCCTGGGCTCCATGAAGAAGAGTGTGGCCAGCAGGCTGAGGGAGGTTCTCCTCCCCTTTGCCCTAGGGAGGCCATATCTGGAGTAGTGACTACTTTCAGGGAGTTGTAGGGCTCTAGAAGTTCACAGAATCACAGAATGCCTTGGGTTGGAAGGGACCCTCAAAGGTCTCCTTGTCCAGCTCCTCTGCAGTGAGCAGGGACATCTCCAGGTTGCTCAAGGGTGGGGTGGTGCAATGAGATGCCACAGCCTATCTGGATGGTAGAATTACAGAATGGCAGGATTTGGAAGGGACCTCTGGAGATCTTTCAGGCCAAGTATCTAGTTTTCCCTTCAGCCTCCTTTACCCCAGTTCCCTCAGCTGCTCCTCACCAGACCTGTTCTCCAGACTCTTCACTAGCTTTGTTGCCCTTCCAGTAGTTGTTACTCAGCACTTCATGAGAATGTTGTATTGTTTAGATACCCTGAGCAAAAGCAGGACATGGGCTAAACAGTCCATGGTTTACAACTGGTCCAGAGGCAAGGTGAAGGTGCAAGTGCAGCCCAGCTGCTCTAGTTGGTGCTGTGGGGCTGGAGGAAAGCCCAGAGCGACAGGCACAGGTGCCAGGTAGTGTTCTGAAGAGCAGAGGTGGGGGACTCCCCACCTGAAAGGTCCTATTCATCCACTAACTGTAACTGGGCTCGCCTGGAGAAGATTCCTCTCCAAACACCAGAGCCCTGAGGGGTGACACAGGACAGTTTGTTTCTGTGATGCAACCCTGAGCTGGAAAGGAGCTAAAGCAGCTGAAGATGTGGATCAAAAGCGTGTGGGAGATGGCAGCAGCCTCGGGCAGCTGGCCAGGAGGAGCGTGGGCTGGCACTGCTGGATGCCAGTAAATACTGGGAACTGTGACACTGGTGTGGGAAACCTACAGTGTGAAAGAGGGGTTTGGTGGCAGACCTGGGGAGGAGTGGGTCCACAGCAGCTGCCGGGGGCGAGGCGGCAGCAGGCGCTAAGGGACACGTCTGGCTGAAGAGGGCTTGCGAGAGGAGCGGCTTTGAAGAGCACATCTTGTATCCATTGTTTCCTGGATGCTCTTGGCATGGAAACCTGCAGTTTGCTGGTGGGAAGTCCTCCTGTGCCTTCCCCCCTGCTTGCTGTTCTGTCTGTGGCTTGTGTTTTCAGTGAGACACCAAGCTGTGTGGTGCAGCTGACTTGCTGGAGGGCAGGGATGCCATCCAGAGGGACCCGGACAGGCTGGAGAGGTGGGCCCAGGCCAACCTCATGACGTTTAACAAGGCCAAGTGTAAGGTCCTGCACCTGGGTCGGTGCAATCCCAGGCACAGATACAGGCTGGGTG
>WAAF01009199.1:0-20603 GCA_013400475.1 Tricholaema leucomelas | reverse complement strand
TTAGGAGGAAGTTCTTTACAGTGAGGGTGGTGAGACACTGGCACAGGTTGCCCAGGGAGGTTGTGGATGCTTCCTCCCTGGAGGTGTTTAAGGCCAGGCTGGATGAGGCCTTGAGCAGCCTGCTCTAGTGGGAGGTGTCCCTGCCTATGGCAGGGGACTGGAGCTGGATGATCCTTGAGGTCCCTTCCAACCTAAACCATTCTATGATTCTATGAGCAGCCTGGGGTAGGGGCTTGATCTGAGCTGCGGAGGGGACAGCATGTGGCTGAAGAAAGCATGGGAGACCTGTGTGCTCCAGCAGCTGCTTCCTGAGCTCAGCTGCAGGCCTCAGAGTGCTTTCCACTTGGGGCTGTGCTCAGAGCTCCGTGCACAGGAGCTTTCATCTTGTGGAGAGGATGTTTGCTCTCCTGAAAACATCTGGGGATGCCTGACCCAGTACACACAACCACTCATAATCCAAACGCATTGAGGCCACCTGCTGCCTGAGGAAGCCTCCTCCACGCCCTGAGGATCTGCCTGCTGCTGGTGAATCTCTCCCCCTGCCTGGTGTGGCTCAAGCTCCAGCTGACCTGCTGGTGGCATGATCTCCTCTTTCACTCGGCACTATCCCACTGAAACCCACCCAAGGTGCAGACTGAACCGTTTGTCTCTTCCACTTTCCACCCTCAACAGAGATAAACTGGGATTCCCAAGAGGCAGGAGCAGTCTGGAGCTGGCCTACAGCCCTCCTTGCTGAGCAGAAGACAATCCTTTGCCTTCAGTAGGCTTGAGAGAAGTGAAAGGTTTGGGTGCTGGTGTTGTGAAGGTGTGGAGCAGCAGGAAGCTGCAGCAGCCAGGGTGGTCCCAGGGTGCATGTGCAGTGAACCTGGATTGGTCCTCACTCATTTCACCTGAATATGTGGGGGTAGGCCTGGAGCACAGCCCTGTGAGGAGAGGCTGAGGGAGCTGGGGGTGTGCAGCCTGCAGAAGAGGAGGCTCAGGGCAGACCTCATTGCTGTCTGCAACTACCTGAAGGGAGGCTGTAGCCAGGTGGGGGTTGGGCTCTTCTGCCAGGCAACCAGCAACAGAACAAGGGGACACAGTCTCAAGTTGTGCCGGGGGAGGTCTGGGCTGGATGTTAGGAGGAAGTTGTTGGCAGAGAGAGTGATTGGCATTGGAATGGGCTGCCCAGGGAGGGGGTGGAGTCACCATCCCTGGGGGCGTTCAAGAAAGGGGGGAACAAGACACTCTTGGACACCTCATTTTCTGGTGCCATCTCTATCTGCCTTTATGTTCAGGCATGGTTTGTAAGCCCTTCTAGGGAAGGAGTGATGGAGCTGTGATCAGCACCACAATGCTGATGGGCGTCTCTGGTAGCTTTTCTCAGAGCTGTTTGCTGCAGAATTGCTCTTTCCTGTTTGCAGCTTCCCTGCCATTGCTCTCTTCAGGCTGAAGTTGCCTGGCTAACCTGGAAGGGCAGCAGGAGGCAGCAGCTGTCCTGGGGTCTTACCTGAGCACTGATCACCTGCCTGGGGGCTCTCTGCTCAGATGTTTGTAGAACCATAGAACTGGTTTGGGTGGAAAAGGCCTCTAAGATCAGCCAGTCTGACCATCAACCCCATACCACCGTGGCCACTAAACCATGCCCCAGAGTGCCATGTCCACAGGTTTCTTGAACACCTCCAGGGATGGCGACTCCACCACCATCCCGGGCAGCCTGTTCCAGTGGCTGACACCCCTGTTTGAGGGAGCAGAGCCCAGATGTTCAGGATGTGCTGCCAGAAGCCCCAGTGGTTTGGCACATCTCCTGCAGCTCATGCCCATTCTTGCTTTCATTGATGTCCATCTTAATTATTTTCTGTAAAGCCTTCCTTGCTGCACAGCAGAGCATTTCCACAGCCCTCTCAGTGAGAGAAGAAGGCTTTGTTGCCTCTCATTGCTCAGGTAATTAGGCAGCACTGGTAACTCTAGGGAAGAGGGATTATGAAAATCATCAGGCTGCTTTTGGCCAAGCTCATTGCAAACATCAGAAGCCTCAGGATTCAGATTCATTCTGTGTTTTGATAAGCTTGCTGCAGCCTTTGGAGTCTTCAGATGAGTGGAGCTAGGCAGGTTGGTGGCACAGCCAATCTCTGAGGTTTTGGCCTTGTGTGGTTATGTATCAAGCCCTTAAATGATGGATTAAGCCACTACCACTAACGATGGCTGGGAAATATCATAGAACTGTGGACTGCTTTGGGTTGGAAGGAACCACCAAAGGTCATCTAGTCCAATGTCCCCGCACTCAGCAGGGACACTCTCCACTAGATCAGATTGCTCAGAGCCTGACCTTGAACATCTCCATGCTTCAGCAATCTGCTCTGCTGGCAGTGATGTGTGGTACAGCAGTGGCTCTGCAGGACTAAAGGAACAAGTGAAAGGCTTAGCATCATGGAAATATTAAGGCCGGAGAAGACCTCTTAGATCATCAAGTCCAACCATCACCCCAACACCATTGTGGCTGTTAAACCATGTCCCCAAGTGCCATGTCCACACATTTCTTGAACACCTCCAGGGATGGTGAGTCCACCACCTGCCTGGGCAGCCTGCTCCAATGCCTAACCACTCTCTCAGTGAAGAAAGCTGCTCCATCGCCACCACGACCTTCACTCCTGTCCCCATTTCCCCTTCTGCACAGCAACATGTGTCTTGTTTCCCAAAGGCTCCTGCAATCAGTGGGGTGGAAAAAACCTTCTGTGTGGCTTTTGCTATGTTTGCAAATCTCCACAGAGTGAGGTTTGCAAGCCTCTGAGGTTGGCTTCTGCAGAGGGAAATGTTTCAGAACTCATTTTCTCTCTTAATTGGCTTGGGCTTTGCACACAAGAATTTACATGAAGGTGAAAAGGGAAAGTGCTTTGGCACAAGAGTCAAGGTTGTCTTTGAAGAACCCAAGGAGATTTTGTCTGGATAGAATCATGACTTCTGCTGCAATAGGTGTGCATGGTCCATGTGAGCAGGTGTATCTGGGAAGGCTGAGAGTGGGCAAAGGTTCCCAGGGTGGTGGTGCTAGCTCTTGGGAAGCGTTACCAGTCTGTTGCTGGTGACCTGATTATCCTGGATCTCGAGGGGCTTTGTTCTGATTTCAACTACATCTCCTTATCTGGTGTGCTGGCAATAAGGGCTGGCTTCATGAGACCTCCTCTGGGGGTGAGGGCACCCATGTGAAATGGGCAATGAGCATCACAAACATTTCTAGCTCACCAGTGAAGAACTGAGCCACAGGGCTTGGATGTGGAACCCTTGGGAATCCCAGACACCAACCCTGGTGTGGAGAACTCCCTTTTCTTGAGAGGATACTTGGCAGAGACAGAAATGATTGGTCCTGAGATCCTGGCCTTTGAGACAGCTCTTTTTGACCTGTCCTGTTGCAGAACAGCTCAAGATGCTTCATCCTCTCTCTGAAACCTCAGGAATGAATTTCTCAAAGGCCATTAGCCAAAAGCTTTGCGGTGTAATGTGAGGAACTCCCACAGTGCTGAAAGGAGGACGTGGAGAAGGCTGCTTGGGCAGAAGGGTGACTGTCCCAGGAAATGCCATCAGCAGGAATGGAGATCATCAGCAGGACCTTGAGTTTTGTGGTGCTGGTTTCCTGCGTGAGAGGGTGGTGAAGGAGCTGTGCAAAGTGGGGTTTGGGGGTCCTTGTGAGCCTGTGTGACTCTCATGAGCTCAGAGTGATTGTAGAGCATTGTGTCTATTTCTAGGCTCCCAGAACTGGGCTGGAGAGAGTCCAACATGACGATGCTGAGAGGCCTGGAACAGCACTGTGAGGAGAGACTGAGAGACCTGGGGATGCTGAACGTGGAGAAGAGCAGTCTGAGAGGGAATCTGATCGATGTTCAGCAAGAGCTAAAGGATCTGTGAGGGGCAAGAAGGTGGGGCTGGGCTCTTGCCAGTGATGCCAAATGACAGGGCAAGGAGCAATGGGCACAAAAGAGAACAGGAGACTTCACTTGAAGCTAAGGAGAAACTTTGATGTGAGGGTGCTGGAGCCCTGGAGCAGGCAGCCAAGGGAGGTTGTGGAATTTCCTTCTCTGGAATGATTCCAAAGCTGCCTGGCAGTTGTGATCCTGGGCAAGCTGCTGTGGGTGCCCCTGCTTTAGCAGAGGGGTTGCAGTGGATGGTCTCCAGATCTGGCAGCTCTCACCAGGCTGGATTCTGTGAGTTCCATCCATGGAGCATCAAGAGAAGGTTCTGCTTTCCCTCTTGCAATGTGCTGCCCAAGCGAATGCGCAATGTTTGCTCTGGCATTGCCAAAGGGGTGCTTTCTGGCTGCTGCCAAATGACATTATATAAACATAATTAAAGGGTTAGCTTTGTTGAAGTCTGTCATCCTAAGCAATAAAGATGTCAGATAACTCACTGCTGCACTTTGGCACTCACCCTGTGAAGCTAAGAAGTGTTCTTGTGTGTGCACGGACGGACCTGTGAGCGCTGCTGGTGACTGAGTCTGAAGATGCTGCTGATGGAATCCAGGAACATTGTCTTCTACAAGACTGGCTTCCAGGGTTTGACTCTGGATGCCTGTGTTCCACAAAATTTCTTGGGGAGGCTGAGAGGGGCTGCAGTCCTTCCCTGTGCATAGAATCATGGAATTGTTTTAGTTGGAAATGACCTTTAAGGTCATCCAGTCCAGCCAATCTCTAACTCTACCAAGGCTGGTGCTAAACCATGGCCCTCACCACCACAGCTCTGCCTCTTTGAAATACATCCAGGGATGGGATTCAACCACCTCCTGGGGCAGCCTGTTCCAGTCTTTGGAAACCCTTTCAAGGAAGAAGCTTCTTCTGATGTTTGACCTAAAATGCAGTGAGGTTCTGGGGGGGAAGGGAGCAAGGAGATGCTGGCAGTGCTACTGGATGCTTGTGTGTGTGGGAGCTGTGTGCATCCAAGCTGGGACATGGCTTCTGCAGAATGGAAGTTGTCAGGCTGTGTTGGACATTTAACAACATGAAGCATTAAAACACATGATGCTTCTCATAGAGAAAAAATGATTTTTGGATGAGTTTGTCTCTTCTGTCTGTTTCCTGTGCCCCAGTAGCAGCTAACATCCATTTGTGCACTTCCCTGATGTGTGGTGTGGTAGCTGAGTCCTGTCTTTGTTTTTGAGGTGGAGGAATAGAGATGTGGTTAACTGGCTTGCTGAAGATGGATCTGGCCAGATACTAGTCTGTATTTTGGGTACCAGCCACAAGCAGCCTTGGCACAGGGATGGAGCACAGAGGTCATCTGAACCCAGGGCATGTCTGGCCCTTGGCTGGTGGGGAGCTGGGGCAGCTTCAGCTCATGCTAGCTCAGGTTATGATAGCTCAGACTCCTCCCTGCAGATGTTCAGGGCCAGGTTGGATGGGGCCTTGAGAAACCTGGTCTAGTGGGAGGTGACCCTGTCCACAGCAGGGGGGTTGGAACTAGACAATCTTGAAGGTCCTTTCCAACCCAAAGCAGTGTAGGATTCTATGAAATGCAACCTCAAGGTGCTGTTTGCTCACCTCTGAGAGCAGTGACTGCACAAAGCCAGGTTTGACCCTCCTTCACCATTCCTCCAGCATAAAGCCTCCTATTTATCAGTGAGAAGTTCTGTTGGATGGCTGAACAGCCTGGGCAGGTGAGAGGATTAACAAAAGTAGAATCATAGAATCAACCAGGTTGGAAGAGACCTCCAAGCTCATCCAGTCCAACCTAGCACCCAGCCCTGTCCAATCAACTAGACCATGGCATTAAGTGCCTCATCCAGACTTTTCTTGAACACCTCCAGGGACAAATAATGTATCCATCTATTAAAGTCCAGGGCTAGAGTCAGAGGTTCTCTGTTTCACAGTAGATTCTGGAGAGCCTCTTGCCTAAATGTCTTCTACTGGAGTTTTGGATCCAGCTCTGAAGGCTGGGTCTGAAATCTCAAATTACACTGCATCTTGTGCCTACATCAGGGATCCAAACAGCAGATACAACCACAGTAAAATCCAGGGAAGCTTTGGGTGTCCTGGACAGGTTCATTGGAGCCCCTTTGCCTTGTGGATGCTCTCTTCCATGTTCACAGCTTAACCCACCCAAAGCCAGCCTTGATCAGTAGAGAATCCTAGAATGGTTTGGGAAGGAAAGGACCTTAGAGATCATCCAGTTCCAATGCCCCTGCCACGGGCAGGGACACCTTCCACTAGCTCAGCTTGCTCAAGGCCACATCCAACCTGGCTTTGAACACCTCCAAGGAGGGGGCATCCACAACCTCCCTGGGCAACCTATTCCAGTGTCTTCCCACCCTCACTGGAAAGAATTTCTTCCTAATCTCCAGTCTCAGTCTCCCCTCTTCCAACTCAGAGCCATTGCCACTCATCCTGTCACCCCACACCCTCATAAAAAGCCCTTCCCCAGCTTTCTTGTAGCTGCCACGAATAAGCCACGAGCTAAGTCCAACATGCTCCACATGGGCTGTGAGGACTGGCAAGGGTTAAACCCTTTTATAACTTCAGTTAACAGATGAAACTCAGTGGGAGACCTGCAAAACTTCCCAGTCATTCCCCAAGTATCACAACAAACCTCCTCATTTTGGGAATGCTGTCTCAGGAAGGGGG
Source organism: Tricholaema leucomelas (assembly GCA_013400475.1). Lineage (NCBI taxonomy): Eukaryota > Metazoa > Chordata > Aves > Piciformes > Lybiidae > Tricholaema lacrymosa > Tricholaema leucomelas. The sequence continues at coordinate 14,019 of WAAF01009199.1, read as the reverse complement.
TGGGGGTGGGGGGTGGGGGTATCTGGCTTTCTGATCTGAGGTTTGGTTTGGGCTCATCTCTACCTAAATATTATTTTAACCACTCTTCTTCTATTTCTTTTTTTTTTTTTTTTAATTAATCTCCATACTTTTCCTTCAGTGTGCTTGAAGAAAAGATCCTGCCAAAGACAGAAATGCTTTTTCAGCCTTGGAAAACATGATTTTATTCATCNAAAATCCAGGGAAGCTTTGGGTGTCCTGGACAGGTTCATTGGAGCCCCTTTGCCTTGTGGATGCTCTCTTCCATGTTCACAGCTTAACCCACCCAAAGCCAGCCTTGATCAGTAGAGAATCCTAGAATGGTTTGGGAAGGAAAGGACCTTAGAGATCATCCAGTTCCAATGCCCCTGCCACGGGCAGGGACACCTTCCACTAGCTCAGCTTGCTCAAGGCCACATCCAACCTGGCTTTGAACACCTCCAAGGAGGGGGCATCCACAACCTCCCTGGGCAACCTATTCCAGTGTCTTCCCACCCTCACTGGAAAGAATTTCTTCCTAATCTCCAGTCTCAGTCTCCCCTCTTCCAACTCAGAGCCATTGCCACTCATCCTGTCACCCCACACCCTCATAAAAAGCCCTTCCCCAGCTTTCTTGTAGCTGCCACGAATAAGCCACGAGCTAAGTCCAACATGCTCCACATGGGCTGTGAGGACTGGCAAGGGTTAAACCCTTTTATAACTTCAGTTAACAGATGAAACTCAGTGGGAGACCTGCAAAACTTCCCAGTCATTCCCCAAGTATCACAACAAACCTCCTCATTTTGGGAATGCTGNGTTTTTTTTTTTTTGCCATATATATGGAAGGGGCTGTTTGGCTTGGCTCAGCTTGTGAAATACATGGCACAACCTGCACGAAATAGTTGAGGTTGTGAGGAGACATGAGCAGTTCTGGGAGGAATAAGAAGAAATAAACCAAAAAAGGAATGAAAGAGAAAGAAGTTCATTTTCATTCAATGGTCTCGTTTGCTTAGGGCCACACCCAGCTGGGAGGTGTGGGGCAGAGCAAGGAAGAAGAACTGATTTATTAACCTGTAAAATTAAAGTGGTTATAAAAGAAGCAAAACAGCCTCCACCAGAGGAGGGGAAAAAAAATGCAGACAAAGCCCAGACTCATGGCAAGGTTTCTACCTATGTGAGCAGGAATGAAAGCATTAGTGCTGGATACAAATTCATGTAGCTTTTCAAGCACCAGGGGCTGAGATGAAAGTTCTGCCTCATGTGCCCAGGCTGTGGGCAAGAAGGCTGCCAGTACCCCCCCCACCCCCAGCCTCACCTGGGTGGGCTTTTCCTGTGGAGGGTAGCAGGGAGGGGTGGAAGGGCAGCAGGGAGTTGGTAGGGTTGTAAGATTATTTAGGCTGGCAGATGCCCCTGGAGGTTTCCAGTCTGATCTGCAGCTTGGAGCAGGGTCAGCAATGAGTTGCCACCTCCACGGGCTCATCTTCTGCCCTTGGAGGGGCCAAATGGCTCCCTATAAAGGTGTAGAGAAGAGATGGCAGAAGCAAGTGGATGTGGCTTGACTTGCCCTTTAGCACAGAGCCCAAATTAGAGCAGCCCCTGGACTGCCTCGTTTCAGGCTGGTGCTCCTTGGAGGTCCCAGTGCCATCAGGAGCTTGGGTGTACAGCAAAGCTGTGGCTGCCCAGCCTGCAGCCCATGCCTGCTCCTCCATGGCGTGGTGTAAGGGCTGCTTGACCTTCTGTCTGAAGGTTGTGCTTTTGATCTCCATCCATGGGTCCTGCTTGTGCCACGGGTTGGGCTGTGAGGCTGTGCTGTGAGGGTGCTGGAGTCCTGGAGCAGGCTGCCCAGACAGGTTGTGGATTCCCCACAACCTAGAGAGATTATAACTCCACAACCTACAGAGACTGACTTTATAACCTAGAGAGATTCCAAAACCACCTGGACATTGTGATCCTGGGCAGCCTCATCTAGGAGAGCCTGCTGGAGCACAGTGGTTGTTCTGGATGATCTCCAGAGGTCCTTTCCCTCTGCCATGCTGTGATTCCTTGGTCTTGGGGAGTTGAAAGGGATGGGTTTGCTTAGGAGAGGGCAACTGTTGGACAGCTGAGGCATATGTGGCTGATCTCACTCTGTCGAGCTGTCAGGGAGTGATGAGGAAGCCAACCTGCTCTTCATGGGGGAAAAAAAGCCTCCCAGGAGGCAATAAAACTCTCTGAGATGAAGATTGCAGAGGTCCTCTTTGAGGAGGGTTGCACAGTGCAATACAGAATGGCTGTGTGTGATGTGCAACTCTCCTCAGGCTTTGGGTGGGATTTGGGAGGAGCATGGCATGAAATGGAGCATCCAGGGATGAGCAGCTGTGAGAGGCATGTACCAAAATACTGTCCACTCAATCAAAGGGATGTCTCCATCTTCCTCATCCTCGCTCTGATGCAGCATACCTGCAGTTTCTCTTGTCTTAGGGCCTGTTCTAGACATACTGCAAGAGTGGTCAGGCATTGGAACAGGCTGCCCAGAGAGGTGACGGAGTCGCCATCCCTGGAGGAGTTCCAACTACACATGGACATGGCAATTCAGGCCACGGTGCGGTGGGCATGGTGGTGTCAGGTCGATGGTTCCACTTCTTCTGAGAGATCTGTTCCAACTGAAATGATTTGGAATAATTACTAAGTGGGAAAAGCACCCAAGCAAACAAACCCATCCAGGCTCTTCAGCAGGGTGACTGTGAGGCCCAAATAGGCTCCTTGTCAGCCAGACAGGTTCTACCATCTGCACCTGGCTTGATCTTCCAAAAGAACAGGGTGTGAACTTTGCTGTTTCCATGCTGCATGGCAAGAAATAACGTGTCTGTAGGAGTCTTAATCCTGGGCATTACCTCTCCTGCAGCCCTCAGAGATGTTCTGATATACACACCCTGCCTTCCCTCGCCTGGGTGGGTAACGAGGAAGAAACAGCCCTGTTGCCTGTGTGTTGGTACATGTCCTTCTGAGCAATCCCACTTTCTACAGGGATTGTGTGTGGCTCAAGTGCAGCTGTTATTAGGTGTCCCATGAGCTTTGCACTGCCTCATGCCCATAAGAAGCTCCAACAGGGTGGTTTCAGTGCCTCCTCGTTTTACAGAAGAGCACTAAAGGCTTCAGAGCCCTGGGCAGTAAGAAAGTCCCTATTACAAGAGGGATGTGGAGATGCTGGAGCCTGTCCAGAGAAGGGCCACAAGGATGATCAGAGGGCTGGAGTATCTCTGCTGTGAGGAGAGACTGAGAGAGTTGGGGCTGTTCACTCTGGAGAAGAGGAGGCTCCCAGGTCACCTTCTTGTGGCCTTCCAGTATCTGAAGGGGGCTACAAAAAAGCTGGGGAAGGACTTCCTAGGCTCTCAGGGAGTGACAGGACTAGGGGGAATGGACCACAGCTGGAAGTGGGTAGGTTCAGACTGGATGTGAGGAGGAAGTTGTTGAGCATGAGACTGGTGAGAGCCTGGAATGGGTTGCCCAGGGAGGTGGTTGAGGCCCCATCCCTGGATGTGTTTAAGGGCAGGCTGGATGAGGCTGTACGCAGCCTGCTCTAGGGTAGAGTGTTCCTGCCCATGGAATGGGGGTTGGAACTAGATGATCCTTGTGGTTCCTTCCAACCCTGACTGATTCTATGATTCTAAGAAGTGATTGTATGAGGTGCAGAAAACTGGGCCAGGCTGGTGTCAGGGTAGTGGAAGAAATGGTAGCTTCTGGAGATAGGAGCTACCCATTCCTATATCTGCATTTTGGAAGTGTATCATAGAACCCTGGAGTGGTTTGGGTTAGAAGGCAGCTAATACACATCATCTAGTTCCAATCCTACTGCCATGGGCAGGAACACCTTCCACTAGAGCAGGCTGCTCAAGTCCTCATCCAAATCGGCCTTGAACACCTCCAGGGAGGGGGCATCTGCAACCTCCCTGGGCAACCTGTTCCAGTGTCTCCCTGCCCTCCCTGGAAAGAAGCTCTTCCTAAACTCCAGTCTAAATCTGCCCTCTTCCAGCTTTCACTCAGGTTGAGTATTTCTATCACTTGAAGTGATAGAACAAGGGGCAATGGGCACAAACTGGAACCCAAAAGGTTTCACTTGAACTTAAGGAGAAACTTCTTCACTTTGAAGGTGCTGGAGCTCTGGACCAGGATACTCAGAGAGGTTATGAAGTCTTCTTCTTTGGAGACTTTCAAAACTCACCTGTAGGTGCTCCTGTGCAACAGGAGAACCTGTGTTAGCAGGGTGATCTTGAAGATTCCTTCCAACCCCCACTATGATTCTATGATTCAAGTAACTGTGGTAGCTACTTGAGGGGAACTAAATTATCCCCCCCACCACCAGATAGCTCATGAGAGCAAAGAGGGGGATGCTGATACCATCTGAAGCCCAGCTGGCTTGGAAAGCAGACAGAGGAGTCCACATGAGCCTGCTCCCATGTGTGTAGACATGCCCTAAGCCAGGCTGGGTGAAATGTAGAACCTCAATTAAAAACGATGTTAATTAATTCAAGAGGCCAATGTTTCACTTGCTGTTGGCATGAATGTGGATTGGACATGAAGAATGCTTTCCCACTCCCTCAGCAGGCCAAGTAACAGAGTTTGTATCTTTGAAGTCGGCGATGACAAAATCCACTTAGATTGCTTCTGTTTGAAACTACCTTTCCTTGTGTTTCCACCTCATGGTGGCTGCTCCTCTGGTTCCCTTCCCCACACTGCTGATGTACAGCTCTAACGACAGCCCTGAGAGGAGGGGAAGAGGTGTTTTGCTCCTTGGGTGGATGGGGGATGGAGGCCCAAAGACAAAAGGGAGCTTTCCCACATCTCTCTGCCTCCTCACGCAGTGGCAGACTGAACCAGCTCCTCCAGTGAGTCACAAAGTGTCTCAAGCCTGCTTCAGAACTTCCCTTTGGGCTTCCTGTGTGAAGAAAATTTGGTGCCTTTTGTGATGGTTTGGGTGTTCCCTGCCCCCCCCCACTTTAGAAATCACCCAGACTAGACTCAGTCAGCTCTGGAAATTTGAATGAAGCTTATATTTACAGCTGGCACAATTTACAAGCAGATATTTACAGTATATACAGTTATAGACAGAAATAGACAATGTAAAAAGGTAATACAGAAACACAACTCCCCTCCCAGAAACCTGAGTCCCCAGGAGGGGTTCTCTAGCACCCCCTCACCTGCCCCCTACCCCTCTCAACCTTACCCCAGTCCCAAGGAAGAATGGAGGTTCGGCCAAGAGGATTAAGAAGCAAAGGTGAAATCAGCCAAAGCAAATGGAGGGTGAGGTTAGAAAGCAAGATGGAGTTCAGCCAGCAGCCTCAGCTCTCCCCAGCAGGCAAAGAGCTGAGAGAACAGCCCAGCACTAAGTGCCCAAGCGAAGTGCAGAGCAAAAGTGACTTTACCTTTTGTTTTGCTTTTCTTCTTTACACACCTCAGCAAGGCTGTGAGGGAAGTAGACCTCACCATTGTTTTCATTTCTCAGCCTATTGTCTAGTTCTTCTCACCAAAACATTCTAGCTAGGCTCAAACTAGCACACCTTTGCTTTTCTAAACTCTGTAACAAGCCCTGCACTGAGCTGGCAGCGTGAGGTCGGTGTGCACAGGCTCCTCTGCTGCATGACTGCTAGCAGGCACACACTGGCCAGGACATGCTCTCGTGTCCTGGTCCTTGACCACCTACACATTGTCAGTGTTACCAAGCGCCTCGGCACAGATCTGACCTGCATTAACTCAGCGGTATCCAAGCTGACGTCCTGGCACCGTGCAGGAGATGTGAGCATGGGGCTGTTCCCAAAACTTCTCTGCTAGGGACGTGGAGAACACGCAGGTAGCCAGGCTCTCCTGTGTGCCCAGGGCTGGGGAGCAGGCCCTCACCCTCTTTGCTCTGACCTCTTAGGCTTCATTTGCAACATGTCCCCAGGAACTTCCCGGGGAGATGAGGAGCCTGCTTGACCTCACGCTGGGGTGAGACAGGATGCACCACACCGTGGGAAAACACTCCTGGATTAGGAGCCCCTTTGGGGGTGAGTGACTCCATCCTGATGACCTGCAGGCAGCGGAGCAGGCTGAATTAGTGCACTGAAGTATTAATTAATGCTGCACAAATCTTCCTGTGCTGTTTCTCCACCGTGGCTGTTGGGGATGCTGAGTTATCCTGCATCCCGGGCGGGACTGTGCCTCTACTCATCTCACTATGGGGCTCTGACTTGGGTGAAGCATTGAAACTGGCACAGCTCTTGGGGCAGTAGGCAGCAGGCATCAGGAAGAGCTGGGATGTGATGTGGAATAGCAGAGGCTCAGACAGGTGAGGACCTTGCAGTAGGACACAGGTGTCCATTTCAACCCAGGCAACATGAACAGGTCACAAGGGCTTTGCAGGTGCAGGGGGGAGGTGTATTTTGAGGGCACTTCTTGATTCCCAAGCTAGGCAGATGCACTTTGAAGCAGCTGAGGTTTTGGAGCTGTTCTCATGGCTCCTCCACTTGCCTAAGGACAGGGAACAGGGCTGGGCTTCCAACGATGAGTTGAATCCTGCCCTCTTTGAAGTCACTGGCAGAAATTCTCAGTGCCAGATATGAGGTCTGTGTGTCTGCAGGAGCTACAGCAGAGCAAAGCTCCTTGCTCCTGGCTGGCCAGTTTAACTGGAGAGCCTGGGATGGCTTGGCTTGGGTAGCTCCTATGGGGCACGCAAGCTGTGCCAGTCAGGCTGAGGCGCAGAGGGCTCCACAGACCTGTGCCCAGAGGCTCCTTAAAGCACCCTGTTGGTGTTTACTCCAACTGTTGTGGTTCAGGTGAAGCCTGGGCACCAACCCATCTCTTCCTTCCCTTGAGAGCCCATGTGTAAATTGCTGTCACCATCCACAAGTCCCAAGGTGTAGGACACAGCTTCAAGCCCCTGACCTCCAGGCAGGTTTTGCAGTGTTGACAGTTAGAAAAAGAAAATAACTCATGGAAGCAGAGCCAAATGGGCCTGGAAAGCTGTGGAAGAAAGAGAAACAAGGTCAGCAGTCTCTTGGCATGAGGATGGTAATGGCTGGCCTTGATGAGAAGGTCTTTACCATGAGGCTGGTGGAATACTGCAACAGGTTGCTTAGGGAGGTAGTTGAGGCCCCATGCCCAGAAATATTCAGGGTGAGGCTTGACAGAGCTCTGAGCAACCTGATCTAGTTGAGGATGTCCTTGCTGGCTCCGTGGGAGGGGTTGGGCTAGATGACCTTTGGAGGTCCCTTCCAACCCAGACCATTCTATGATTTTAAAGGTCTTTCTCAAACAAAGTGATGTTATGCTTCTGTGCTTGTGTGTGTGTGTTCTCCTGGCTGTGCTGCTGGTGGATGTCTTCAGCTTCTCCAGCAGGAGTGGTGAGATGCCACAGCTGGAGCAGCTGGCTCTTTCAGTGAGAGTGCTGAGACACTGAAACAGGTTGCCCAGGGAGGTTGTGGTTGACCCCTCCCATGAGGTGTTCAAGGCCAGGTTGGATGAGGCCTTGAGCACTCTGCTCTAGTGGGAGGTGTCCCTGCCCATGGCAGGGGGTAGGAACTAGGTCCCTTCCAGCCCAAAGCAGTGTAGGATTCTATGAATCATCTGCTCACAGGACTGCTGTTGCTCTCTGTAGTCTGCTCCTATCCAAGACACTTTTGCTGCTGCCAAAGTCCTGCAGCTGACACGATTCCAAGAATCCCTTCATTGCAGTCTGTCCCCTGTAAATGACCAGCAAACCCTCTCTGGGATTAGGAGTTGTTGTGCTCACCCCCTGCTTGCTTTGCTTTTTTGGGCTCTGTTATTGCACAGCAAGAAAAATTTAGTGGCTAGAATCATAGAATCACAGAATCAAACAGGTTGGAAGAGACCTCCAAGATCATCCAGCCCAACCTAGCACCCAGCCCTGGCCAATCATCCAGACCATGCCGATAAGTGCCTCAGCCAGGCGTTGCTTCAACACCTCGAGGCACGGCCACTCCACCACCTCCCTGGGCAGCCCATTCCAATGCCAATCACTCTCTCTGCCAACAACTTCCTCCTAACATCCAGCCTAGACCTCCCCTGGCACAACTTGAGACTGTGTCTCCTTCTTCTGTTGCCTGGGAGAAGAGCCCAACCCCACCTGGCTACAGCCTCCCTTCAGGTAGTTGTAGACAGCAATGAGGTCTGCCCTGAGCCTCCTCTTCTGCAGGCTGCACACCCCCAGCTCCCTCAGCCTCTCCTCACAGGGCTGTGCTCCAGGCCCCTCAACAGCTTTGTCGCCCTCCTGTGGACACGTTGCAGTATCTCAACATCTCTCTCGAACTGAGGAGCCCAGAACTGGACACAGTACTCAAGGTGTGGCCTGACCAGTGCTGAGTACAGGAGCAGAATAACCTCCCTTGTCCTGCTGGCCACACTGTTCCCGATCCGGGCTCTTGGGCTTGGGATAATGACTCCAGCTGAACCCTGTGGAAGTTGGATGATTTCTGGAACTTTACTGTGCTCCCACCTGGCCAAAGGCATGGGTCATGGTGTGAACAATCTTTAAACAGGGAAAGAGCATCTACAGGGTGCACTGGGCACTGTGCAGAGGGGATCCATGAACTTCAGGAGGGGCAAGGAAACACTGTTTGGGGCCCAGATTGCCCATGTCTGGTTGGTTGGAGCTTTTCTTTAAGGCCACTTCCAGTCCAAGCTATTTTATGGTTCTTCCCTCCTTATTTCAGCAGTAAAGAAGGTTTCTTGCCTTAGAACTCTGGTGGCCAGGAATCCCTCTTCCTTCAGTGAGCAGAGAAAGACCCTTCTCGAGAGAAATTTGCACCTTCAGTGGTTGTGTTTGCCTCCTGGAGATGCCCATCGCTGGTCACTGACCACAGGGGAAGCTTAATGGGACCTGTGTTATCCTCACCACCTCCCAAAAGTGTCTGCTTCTGCCTGTGGATGTTGCTTCTGCATGGGCTTGAGGTGTCTTGTTATGACTGGAGGCTCAAAGCTTGGACGTAGTCTGGTGCCCAGGAGAGGTTAATCGCTTCTGGCAGATGAAGAACTGGAGAAAGCAGGAATGCTGAGCTTTCCTGCCTCCTCCCCATGCCCAGGCCAGTAATTAAAGTATTCATCTGGGATATGGGAGAGTCCCAGGAGTGATTTTCTTCTGCTTGATGGGACTTGAAGTTGCTTTCCCCAAAGAAATGTCCAAACACAGCTCTCAAAGCCTCTCCCAGGCTCCAAAACTCCTCAAGATGTTCCCATTTGTAAAAAAAACAAATTAAATTTGCCACTGGAACCATCCATATCTCTCCTTTTCCCATCTGAAGGCCCTAATAACACAGCATAATGACTCAAGAAACCTGCCCACACAGCTTGTGGCTTCTGTTTGAAGGTCTGAGATCTCAAAGCCTGCTTCCATCAAGAAACCCTCTCCGGCTGGCTTTAGCAACCCCCACCAAGGTCTTTCCCTTCAGCAATGAGGCGTGGGTGAAGTGGAGATGGTCCTCCTCAAACGTAAGCATTGTGGACAGTAGGTGAGGTCCTATCAAAAAGTACTTTTTTACAGAGAGGTCTGAAGGCTTCTACTCAGCTCAGCCCGAGGGAAAATTACCTGCCTCAGGAGGATCTGGAGGTCAAAAGGATCCCACTAGCAAGGTGGGATCTGTTCACTTCCAAGTGGATTTTGATTTTTGGTTTAGGTTGGATAGCAGGAAAAGTTGCTGCAAGAGTGGTCAGGCATTGGAGCAGGCTGCCCAGGGAGGTGGTGGAGTCACCATCCCTGGAGGAGTTCAAGAAATGTGTGGGCATGGCACTTGGGGACATGGTTTAATGGCCACAGTGGTGCTGGGGTGATGGTTGGATTCGATGATCTTGAAGATCATCTCCAACCCAGACCACTCTATGATTCTGTAACTTTTCAGTGTTCTTCAGGCTTGCATTTAGCATGGGTGTGAGTTTTGCAGACCTTCCTTACCACAGGCTGCCTGCTGAGAACAGCTTGGTGGGCCATGAAGACCTTGACCCTTTTGTAGTCCAATACTTCATCCTGATGAGAATTTCCTGTCAACAGAGAGGTAAAGAAAGAAGCACAGGAGTACAGCTGCAGTCAGGCCACTTGAGCAGGGAGTCCTTCAAGGGCTGCTCTGATCTGACCACAATTTCCTAAGCATGAAATCAAAATTTCCCTCACTTTGCAGTGAAAGGTTTGTATGCCCTGGCTGGGAGGAGAGGGCTCTATTCTAAACACACACTGCATGGCTGCAGGCTGTGGTACCTTCTGTTCTACGTCTTTTATACTTTACTTTCCCCCCCCTTTTTTTTTCCTTTCCTCCTTTTTTCCTCCCCCCACCCCATTTCCCTCCCTTTTCTCTTTCCTTTTTTCCCCTTCTTATTATTTTTCCCTTTCTTTTCTTTTTTTCCCCCTTTTTTTCTGCCTACCCCTTTTTTTTCCTTCTTTTTTCCCCAAAATTTTCTTTCCCTCTTTTCCTTTTAATTTTTCCCCTTTTTCTTCTTCTTGTGTTTTTTTTTTTTTTCTTCCTTTTCCCTTTTTTTTTTTTTTTTTTTTTTCCCCTTTTTTTTTTCCTTTTTTTTTTTTCTATTTCCCTTCTTTTTTCCTTTTTATTTTTCCCCCTTTTTTTTTTTCTTTTTGTCATTTTGGTTCCTTTTTTCTTTTTTCCCCTTTCTCTTTTTTTTTTTGGCCATTTTGGTCCCTTTTTCTTTTTCCCCCTTTCTCCTTTTTGTTGGCCTTTTTGGTCCCTTTTTTCTTTCCCCTCCTTTTTCTTTTTTCCCCTTTCTCCTTTTTTCCCTTTTCCTCTCCCATTTTTCTTTTCTTTTCTTTTCTTTTCTTTTCTTTTCTTTTCTTTTCTTTTCTTTTCTTTTCTTTTCTTTTCTTTTCTTTTCTTTTCTTTTCTTTTCTTTTCTTTTCTTTTCTTTTCTTTTCTTTTCTTTTCTTTTCTTTTCTTTTCTTTTCTTTTCTTTTCTTTTCTTTTCTTTTCTTTTCCCTTTTCTTAACCTTTCCCCCCTTTAAACCTTTTTTACCCAGTTTTCCTTTTCACATACACACACAGCACATCAGTTTACACTTCCCCCTGCCCAGGCTTTAAATTTCCTCCTTTATTGCTTTCTTTCTAAACCCCTTATGTGTGTGTGTTTATGCACTTCCATATTTTCCAGGCACACTTTGTGCCCAGGTTTATCTCACTTTGTGTTTCAGACAGCCCTTGTGTGTGAGTTCCTGTGCCTCCCTACACAGATGTCCATGTGCATACATGCAGGGGGTGCTTTTGATACTCAGCAGGGCTCTGTGTGTCTCTTGTTATATTTGGCCTTTCTCCACAACTGCCCTGAGCTTAGGAACTAACCAGCTGCAGGCTTAGCTGGTGCTGGCTGAAGGACCACCTGGGAACATGGGTGCTGGCTGGCACCAGCCAAGGAGTCCGTGGTTAAACACGTGGTGAAGCTTTAGACCACAAAAATTGCCCGAGTGGAAAGACTTCGTTTGGCAGCATTGCTGCTGTTGAGCTGATGGATGGGAGTTAAAAAAACCCAACAAACAACCAAACCCAAACCCCTAAACTAAAAAATTAAATACATTGAAAGAAAAAATCCCTCCTCCTCAGCTCTGGGTGTGGTGCTTCAGATGTCTGAAGAGCACAGCCTCCCTACCCTGCGGAGCTTACACTCCGAGACCTTGAACCTGAAAAAAACAAACAAATCTGCTTAATGGTCCACATGTGAGAACTTGCAGAGCTCTCTGCAGATCTGGAGCCCAGCGAGGAGCTCTGTGGAGGGAGACAGGAGCAAAGCCCAAGCTGGGTATCAGAGGAGGCTTCAGTGTGGAGTGGTGTCCCCGTGGGCTGTCCCTGCTGTGTTTGGCTTTCTGACTTGAGCGTGGTGATGTTGTCAACAGGCTGCCCAGGGGGATGGTGAAAACCTCATCCCTGAAGACATTTGGGTCAGGCTTGATGGGTCTCTGGGCAACTCGATCTAGCTGGGGAGGTCTCTGCTTACTGCAGGGGATTTGGACAAGGATGAACTTTAAAGGCTGCTTCCAACCCAACAATTCTGTGATTCTGTATCACCTGTGGGGAGGAAAGACATGGCCTTGGAGCGCCTCTTCTTTTAAACACTGAAGCTGCTTTTACCCTTTTATGCTTGTGTGTCTAAAGAGCAAATGTCAGCTGCCATCTTGGCCACTTGCAGGCACCAGGGCAGAAAGGGTAAGAGAAGACACAGAGGTTCAAGAGAAGGGATGTTCTTTGGTTTACAACCCTCCTGGAGCTCCTTTTTCTTGTCCTTCCCTAAGGACAGGAGTGTGCACACACTTAAACAAGTCCAGAGGACTTCTGCCACTGGTTTAGTGGCAGTGGCTCAGACAGTCCTGTCACTCCCTGAGAGCCTAAGAAGTCCCTCTCCAGCTTTTTAGTAGGCCCCTTCCAGATACTGGAAGGCCACAAGAAGGTCACCTTGGAGCCTCCTCTTCTCCAGACTGAACAGCCCCTCTGTCCTCACAGCAGAGCTGCTGCAGCCCTCTGAGCACCCTCGTGGCCTTTCTCTGGACACGCTCCAGCATCTCCAAGTCCCTCTTGTAATAGGGGCACCAGGACGGGATGCAGTACTCCGGATGGGGCCTCACCAGAGTGGAGTAGAGGGGCAGAATCACTTCCCTTAACCTGCTGGCCACTCTTCTCCTGATGCAGCCCAGGCTCTGGTTGGCTTTCTGGGCTGGAAGTGCACACTGCTGGCTCCTGTTGAGCTTCTCGTCCACCAGCACCCCTAAGTCCCTTTCTTCAGGGCTGCTCTCCAGCCAGTCACTGCCCAGCCTGGATTTGTGCTTGGCATTGCCTCGACCCAGATGCAGAACCTTGCACTTGGTCTTATTGAACCTCATGAGGTTGGCTTGTGCCCACCTCTCCAACCTGTCCATGTCCCTCTGGATGGCATCCCTGCCCTCCAGCCTGGCTGCTGCACCACACAGCTTGGTGTTGTCAGCAAACTTGCTGAGGGTGTACTCAGTGCCTCTGTCCGTGGCACTGACCAAGACGTTGAACAAGGCTGGTCCCAGGACTGATCCCTGAGGGACTCTGCTTGGGCATGGAGCCATTGACAGGCACTCTTTTGGGATGCTTTGTGGAGCCAGGATGTATCTGCTCTATCTTTGGTGACATCTATTGCTCAGACTGCTGCCCACACTCTGACAGGGAAGGTTTCATGCTGCAGAGCTCACAACCAGTTATTTATAGCTGAATGCGGAGCCGGGGCTGGCCCTGGTGCTGTGTCTGGTGGGGTTCCACCCCCAGCATTGCATTGCCTACAAAGGCCCCTGGACAAAAGCAGAGATATGAATAAGGGCCAAGGATCATTACCTTGGGCAACAAAAGCCACGCCAGAGAACAAAAATAGCACAGAAAGAGCTCACAAAAGGCATAAAATCCTTCCTTCCTGCCAGCTCCTCTCCAGGCCTTGCCTCCAGCGCAGGGGAGTGCAAGGGCAGGCGCTACCCCGGGCCAAGGAGCTGCAACAAAGAGTGCCTCAGCACATGGCCAGCCCCTGGGCTACCTTCGCAGCCCCACCGTGCCCTTCCCTGAAAGCCACCCCTTTGTGCGGGGACACAATGGCGGAGAACCCCACGGTGACACTGAATGCGTTACAAAGCCAACATCTGTGTGACGCTTTCTTTGCCGGCTGATGGCGAAGAGGCAATAAATCGCTGATAGGTTGACTCGGGGGAGCAGTCACCCGTGGCGGGGCCGGGGCAGGCGGGGCCGGAGTCGCCCATTTACCGCTGCCGCATGTGTCCCCGGCGCCCTGCCCGCGCCGGCAAGCGGGGGTCAAACGCCCCAGCCCCGCTCCGACGAGGAGCTGGGGGACGTCAACAGAGAATTAGGGACAGGCAGCAGCCACCCAGCAGCCACCCAGCAGCCACCCAGCCCTTTAGCTCATCCTCTTGCCGCTGCCTGCCCTTTGTCGAGCATAACGTGACGTGACCTGGCGATTGTCGGGATGCCTCCTCCCTGCAGCCGCAGCCCAGATGCCTCCTTTTGGACTTTTTTTTCTTTCTTTCTTTCTTTCTTT
>WAAF01009198.1:16721-34336 GCA_013400475.1 Tricholaema leucomelas | reverse complement strand
AGGCAGCTGAGAGACGTTCGGAGGATGTAGGGAGGGGGGCCCCCTGGGAAGGGCACGCAGCTGAGAAGCACCCGGAGGATGCAGGGAGGGAGGCAGAGTCCTGCCTGCAGGCAGCTGAGAAGCACACAGAGGATGCAGGGAGGGAGGCAGAGTCCTGTCTGCAGGCAGCTGAGAAGCACACAGAGGATGCAGGGAGGGAGGCAGAGTGCTGCCTGCATGCAGCTGAGAAGCACACAGAGGATGCAGGGACAAGCCCTGCCCAAACTGACACCTTCTACAGCATGGAGGAGGTCTCAAATGGCTCCAAAACTTGGCCCACATGGAGCTCAAGAAGAAGTTGCTCTCACATTAAGATCTCTCTTCAAGGAACCTTCTGCTCAGATGCTGGTAGGAAGCAGGGCCAGGAAGTGCCTCTCCTGGCTGGCTGCTCTGCTGGCTGCCCTCCTGGTTGCCCTCCTGGCTGCCCTCCTGGCTGTCAGTAGTTGGGTTCAGAGACATCTGTGACCCTGGTCCCGTAGATTTGGGTCTCCCAGGCTGAGAGCTGCTCCACGAAGCCCCGGTGAGGTCTCACATTGCTTTTGCATTTCAGAACATGGTTCCAAGCTCGCTGTGAACAGAGAGGGAGCAAAGAAGCATTGGGAATTGGAGCTGAAAGTGAACCTGAGGGGTGTGCAGGGAGCAGTTCCCTGCTGGGTGACACAGGTTTGTGGGACAGCAAGGCCCTGCAGGGACATCTTTGCCTAGCAAGGCAGGGACAGCCTGGATCTAGATGTGAGTTTAGAATCATGGAATGGTTTGGGTTGGAAGGGACCTACAAAGTCCAACCCTCTGCACTCAGCAGGGACATCCTCCTCTAGAGCAGGTTGCTCACAGCCTTGCCCAGCCTCACCTTGAACATCTCCAGGGATGAGGCCTCAAATCCCTCCCTGGGCAACCTGCTGCAGTGTTCCAGCAGCCTCCTGCTGCAGAACTTGTTCCTCACATCCAGTCTCAAGCTGCTCTGCTCTCATTTCAAACCATTGCCCCTGGTCCTGACCCTGCAGGCCTTTGGGAGCAGTCCCTCTGCAGCCTGCTTGGAGCCCCTTCAGGTACTGGCAGGCAGCTCTGAGGTCTGCCTGGAGCCTTCTCCTCTCCAGGCTGAACACCCCCAGCTCCCTCAGCCTGTGCCCATAGCAGAGGTTCTCCAGCCTCTGATCATCTCCATGGCCTCCTCTGGACCCACTCCAGCAGCTCCATGTCTTGCTTGTATTGGGGGTCCCCAGAGGTGGCCCCAGCCCTGCAGGTGAGGTGTCCCCAAGCACAGCAGAGGGGCAGGATCCCCTCTCTCCAGCTCTGCCCACACTGCTTTGGCTGCAGCCCAGGCTGCCCCTGCCCTGCTGGGCTGGCAGTGCCCATTGCTGGCTCCTGTGCAGCTTCTCAGCCAGCAGCAGCCTCAAGTCCTTTCCCCAGGGCTGCTCTCAATCTCACCAGCCCCCAGGCTGTGCTGATAATGAGGACTGTTCCAGCCCAGATGCAGCATTCTGCACTTGGCCTTGTTGAACCTCATGAGGTTGACCTGTGCCCACCCCTCCAGCTTGTCCAGGACCCTCTGGATGCCATCCTGTCCCTCTGGCCTATGGACAGCACCACTCAGCTCGATGTCACCTGCAGTCTTGCTGAGGGTGCCCTCGATCCCACTGTCCACAGCACTGATAAAAAGATGATCATGGGAGTGCTAAGCAGCACTTCAGAGACCTCTGCAGCCACCTTCAGGCTCTGCTCCCCCTCTGCAGGACAGCTCAGGCTGCTCTCACTGCCTGCCAGGCACTTGGTGTTATTTCACCCAGACACAGTGATCCACTCCTGGATTTTCTACCCCCCAAAATGCTCTTTTCCCATGGGTGATTAACAAGGCAGTGAGGTAGGGATAGGATTAGGGGGAATGGATCCAAGCTGGAGGAAGGTAGGTTTAGATTAGACCTTAGGGAGAAGTTCTTCAGCATGAGAGACACTGGCACAGGTTGCCCAGGGAGGTGGTGGAAGCCTCATCCCTAGAGGTCTATAAGCCCAGGCTGGATGTGGCTCTGGGCAACTTGATCTAGTGGGAGGTGTCCCTGCCTATGGCAGGGGGAGTTGGGACTGGATGATCCTCGAGATCCCTTCCAGCCCTGACAATTCTGTGACTCTGTGTCAGCTGTTCACAGACAACCAACAAAGCTTCACCACCTTTCAGCTTGGTCACAGCTGTGACCTTGCACTTAGCCTACTGCATTAATTACAGCCAGCTTAATTATTTGCTCATTAGGACCAGTGCTGCATGCAGGGTAGGTGCCCCAGTGGCACTTTGCTCCTCTCCAGCTGCCTCCCTGGGCTTGCCCAACAACCTTCAGCTCCCAGCCTGCTCACCAGGCTCAGGGATTGCTTAAGCTTCCTGAGACCAAAGGGCAGGAGATAGTGCTCCAGGGGATTGGTTTTCCAACCTCAGTGGTTTCAGAGGCTCCCAGCCTGACCCTCCAGCACTTACTTCTCCAAGGGCACCTTGGGGATGTCTCCAGCTCCCACAGCCCAATCGATCCACTCACTGACTGACTGCTAACAGTGGGCAGCTGCACGTCCTGGGGCTGCCTTCTGCTGTGTCTGCATCTTTCACAGAGCCAGGGAGTTGCTGACTGGGATGGGTGGAAAGGACCTTCCCAGCCCATCCACTCCAACCCCTGCAGCCAGCAGGGACAGCCCCAACCAGAGCAGGCTGCTCACAGCCACAACCAACCTGACCTGCACTGGTGCCAGCCATGGGGCAGCTCCCACCTCTCTGGGCAGCCTGGGCCAGGCTCTCCCCACCCTCAGGGGCAAACATTTCTCCCTTCTCTCCACTCTCAATCTCCCTCTTTCAGTCCAAACCATCCCCCCTTGGCCTGGCACCACAGGCCCTGATCAAAAGTCTGTCCCCAGCTTTCTGCTCTCCCCTTCCAGCCCTGCGAGGCCACCAGAAGGTCTCCCTGCAGCCTTCTCCTCTGCAGGCTGAACACCCCCAACTCTGCCAGCCTGGCTCACAGCAGAGCCCTTCCAGCCCTGCCAGCACTGCTGTGGCCTCCTCTGCCCTTGCTCCAGCAGGTCCCTGTCTGTGCTGAGCACTCCAGAGCTGCCCCAGCACTGCAGGAGGGTCAGAGCAGAGCACAGCAGAGAGGCAGAATCCCCTCCCTCAAAGTGATTTCCTGCAGACTACCTTTCCTGAGAGGGTAACAAACAATATTAGATGAGATTGCAGGAGGTGGCTTAGGCATGATCTGGGATCTGTGAGTCCTCACCTCTGGCTCTTGCATTTCCCTACTTAACTACAGGGCTGTAAGAACTAAAGCTGTGGTTACAGAACTCAGCATCTCTGCTCTGCTGCAGCTGAGGAACAGAGTAACTGGAAGCCACTGGAGTTAATCCCAGGGGAAATCCAGAAAGCAGAGCTTGCAGGGCTCTGGATCTTTCTTGCTCCATCTGCTCTTGCTTGCTTCTGCTGCCTGCTAACCATTCCCTCACAAAGCAGGACAAAAGTCGAGGCTGAGCCTTGCAGTTTCTCCTAGCTGGTATCAGCAGGTTGGCCTCAGCACTTTACCAAGTGCCAAGAGAAGGAGAAGGGAAGGTTGGCAGGGCAGTGGTGAGCTGTGACTCACCCAGGCAGTGCTTGCTTGCTGCTGGCTGGGCAAGGCCTTCCTAAGGGATTAGCCTGGCAGGTGAGGTTGTTCCTGTGTCATCCCTCAACCAAAGGTTGCCCAGGGAGGCTGTGGATCTCCTCCTCCCTGGAGGTGTTCAAGGCCAGGTTGGATGAGGCCTTGAGCAATCTGTGCTGGTTGGAACTGTCTCTGCCCATGGCAGGGGGGTTGGAACTGGCTGAGCTTTGAGGTCCCTTCCAACCCAGGCCATTCAATGATAGAGTGTTGAGGCTTCAGGAGCAGAACCAAGCTGTGGTGCCAGTGGGCAGTGAGCTGCTGAGATACCTTCAGGGAGAACTGGCAGGAGTGCATCAGATAGGCCATGGCCGCGGCGCTGCTCCGGCTGATGCCCAGGCTGGAGAACAGCAGCACTGCTCCATCATCCTGCTGAGCATCTGAGCAAAGAAATGACAGCCACAGATCAGCACTGGAGGCTCCACTGGTGCAGTGACAGCGCTGTCAGGCCAGCAACCTGAGTGACAGGAAGGCTCAGGCACCCTGACAGCAACACATGGGCACTGCCAGCTCCTGTACCTGTGAAGGTTTTGCCTTCCTTTCACAGAGTCACAGAATTAAGCAGGTTGGAAAAGACTTCTGAGATCATCAACCCATCAACTGTCACCCAGCACCTCCTCATTAACTGAACCCTGGCACTGAGTGCCTCATGCAGCCTCCTTTGAAACACCTCCAGGCACGGCCACTCCAGCACCTCCCTGGGCAGCCCATTCCAATGCCAATCACTCTCTCTGCCAACAACTTCCTCCTAACATCCAGCCTAGACCTGCCCTGGCACAGCTTCAGGCTGTGTCCCCTTCTTCTGTCCCTGGCTGCCTGGCAGCAGAGCCCAACCCCACCTGGCTACAGCCTCCCTGCAGGGAGCTGCAGACAGCAATGAGCTCTGCCCTGCGCCTCCTCTGCTGCAGGCTGCACACCCCCAGCTCCCTCAGCCTCTCCTCACAGGGCTGTGCTCCAGGCCCCTCCCCAGCCTTGCTGCCCTTCTCCAAACACCTTCCAGCACCTCAACATCTTTCCTAAATTTCCTTTATAACCCTCTGCATGGAAGGGTGGCTGTGAAGAACAGAAACAGCTGGCAGTGACCAGCTGAAGCTTTGTCACACATAGGTGTGACCTCTACGTCAGACAACTGAGTGCTCCACCGTAACCAACCAGCTGTGCTCAGCATCTCATCCCCTACTCAAATTCCTCCCTGAAAGCTTAAAAGCATTGAACCCAGGCCTAAATTCTTTGCCATGAGGGTGCTGGAACACTGCAACAGGTTGCCCAGGGAAGTAGCTGAGGTCCCATCCCTGGAGATATTGAAGGTGAGGCTGGGCAGGGCTCTGGGCAGCCTGAGCTAGTGCAGGATGTCCCTGCTGACCCTCTAATGCCTGTCAGACTCCTGCTCACATAAACCTCTGCTGGCTGAAGATTTGGGCTGGAAGGAGTCAAAGGTTGTATGCAGGAGGTTGAAGCACCTCTGCTGTGAGGACAGGCTGGGAGAGTTGGGGCTGCTCAGCCTGGAGAAGAGAAGGCTCCAGGGAGACCTCAGAGCTGCCTGCCAGTACCTGAAGGGGCTCCAAGCAGGCTGCAGAGGGACTGTTCCCAAAGGCCTGCAGGGACAGGACCAGGGGCAATGGTTTGAAATGAGAGCAGAGCAGACTGAGACTGGATGTGAGGAACAAGTTCTGCAGCAGGAGGCTGCTGGAACACTGCAGCAGGTTGCCCAGGGAGGAAGTTGAGGCCTCACCCCTTGAGATATTCCAGGTGAGGCTGGGCAAGGCTGTGAGCAACCTGCTCTAGTGGAGCATGTCCCTGTGACTGCAGGGGATTGGGCTGGATGAGCTCTGGAGGTCCCTTCCAACCCAACCCATTTCATGATTCCATTTGAGAGCAAAGGAGTGGGAGGGGATCCTGTGCAGCCCTGGCAGGCATCCTGCAGCAAAGCCTCTCAGGACAGCTCAGTGTCAGCAGAGTGAGGTGTTAAGAGTGAGCAGAACTCCCTTCCAGAGAGTGGCTTGGGGCAGGTGCCCTCTGAAACCTTCTCTCTGCCCATCAGGCTGGGGGGTGAGGCAGCTCTGCTGTCTCTTAGGCTATGAGTTTGCTTGGGAAGATGCTGATCTGCACAGATTCAAACCCTCCTGTCTGAGCTTCCTGCTCAGGGAATTGCAGTGGCTCCCAACTCACACCCCAGAGGATGTCAGGAGTTCCCCACCGGGAACAACTCACCTATGAAGTGACAAATGCTGGCCAAGGAGGAAAGGAGATCTGCTTCGAGTGAATCTGGAACAGCTACCTGGAGGTGTCTGCCACCTTCTGCAGACCTGGAAAAGAGCAGGCAGCCTGAGAAGCTGCTGGGTTTGGTTCTTGTCACACAGGAGTTTCTCGTTGTGGTCATCACCAGCACTAGGGTAAGGGACAAGAGCTGCTGGGCATACAGAAGCAGTTTGACTGAGCCAGCAATGTGCTCTGGGGGCCAGGAGAGCCAGTGCCATTTTGGGACTGTGGTGAGTAGGTTGAGAGAGGTTCTCCTGCCTCTCTGCTCTGCCCTGCTGAGGCCACATCTGGAGTGCTGTGTTCAGTTCTGGGCCCCCAAGTTCAAGAGGGACACAGAACTGAGGGCATAGCATGAGGACAGACTGAAAGAGTTGGGGCTGTGCAGGCTGGAGAAGAGGAGGCTCCCAGGTGACCTTCTTGTGACCTTCCAGGATCTGAAGGGGGCTACATAAAAACTGGGGAGGGACTTTTTAGTCTATCAGGGAGTGACAGGAGTGGGGGGAATGGAGCAAAGCTGGAGGTGGGGAGAGTGAGGCTGGAGGTGAGGAGGAAGTTCTTCAGCATGAGAGTGGTGAGAGGCTGGAATGGGTTGCCCAGGGAGGTGGTTGAAGCCTCATCCCTGGAGGTGTTTGGGGCCAGGCTGAATGAGGCTCTGGCCAGCCTGATCTAGGGTGGAATGTCTCTGCCCATGGCAGGGGGGTTGGAGCTGGATGATCCTTGTGGTCCTTTCCAACCCTATTCATAGATTCTATGATTCTATGAAACTGCTGGAGAGAGTCCAGCACAGAGCCACAAAGGTGCTGGAGGGAATGGAACAGCTCTGCTAGGAGGAGAGCCTGAGGGAGCTGGGGCTGGGAGCAGAGGAGCCTGAGAGGTGACCTCAGCAGTGGTGATCAAGATGTGCAGGTGAGTGCCAGGAGGCTGCAGCCAGGCTCTGCTGGGTGATGCCCAGGGACAGCACAAGGGGCAGTGGTGGAAGCTGAGGCAGAGGAAGTTCCATGGAGACCTGAGGAGGAATTTTTCCCCTGTGAGGGTGCCAGAGCCTGGCACAGGCTGCCCAGGGGGGCTGTGGAGTCTCCCTCTCTGGAGATACTCAAATCCTGCCTGGACTCATTCCAGTGTGACCTGCTCTGGGTGCTCCTGCTGTGGCAGGGGGGTTGGGCTGGCTGAGCTCTGGAGGTCCCTTCCAGCCCCTGACATTCTGGGACTCTGATTCTATGCTTCCAGAACACAGAGGTAAAGTCTGCTGAGAGAGGAGGACAAAACCCAAGAGGCCTGAGCAGACTTTCTGCCTCCTCTCAGAGCTGGCCACAGCAGCCTGGTGACCTCCAGGGCAGGCAAGAACCAAGGGCTGCTGGCACCATGCCTCAGCCAGGCAGCCACAGCAGCTGGCAGGGCAGAGGGTGAAGGTCACATCTCTCCTTAGAGACAATTGCTGGGATTGCTGAGTTCCCTGGGAGCATTATCACAGATGAGCTTCAGTATATATCCTGGTAGGTTGGGGGACACAGCCCCCACTTCCCTTCAGGTAGCTTTCCATGACCACATCTTCCTCCTCCTGCCATGAGCCCAGAGAGCTCAACTCAGAGCAAAACACTGGTGAGGAATTGTGGAGATGCTCAGATCTCAGCAGGAGGTGCAGAGGGCACTGGAAGATTACCCAAGGTGGCAGAGACCTTTGATGTCCTCCTCTGGAGCCAGTGGCAGGAGATAGGTCTGCTGGTACACATGCACTGGGCTGGGCAACTGAATCTGCTCATGCTTTAGACTGGAGAGTAGGAAGAAAGTCAAAGCATTGTAGTACCTGAAGGGGCTTCAGGAGAGCTGGGGAGGGACTTTGGACAAGGGCTGGGAGTGCCAGGAGGAGGGACAATGGCTTTGAGCTGGGAGAGGAGAGATTGAGACTGGAGATGAGGAAGAAACTTGAGAGCGAGGGTGGGGAGAGACTGGCACAGGTTGCCCAGGGTGGCTGTGGATGTTCAAGGTGAGGTTGGATGAGGCCTTGATGAAGTTTTTCCTGTCCAACCTGGTGTTGAACACCTCCAGGGAGGAGGACATTCACAACCTGAAGGTTGCCCAGGAAGGCTGTGGATATCCTCTTCCCTGGAGGTATTCAAAGCCAGGCTGGATGAAGCCTTGAGCAGACTGGGTTGGTTGGAGATGTCCCTGCTCATGGCAGGGGATTGGAACCGGCTGAACTTTAAGGTTCCTTCCAACCAACTCAACTCATTCTTTGAATCTCTGAGTCTATGCTTTGTGTTGGTCATCACCTTGACAAAGGCCACTGTAAGAAGTGACATTTCCAGTATGGTTACAGACTCAGGTGAGCAAGATTGTGAACCAGCAGAAATTCAGCCTTCCACTGAGGTTGGTTGCTCCTAAAGCCACTCAGAGCTCTAAGTTCCCAAAGACACTGAGGTTGGTTGCTCCTAAAGCTATTCAGAGCTCTAAGTTCCCAAAGACACTGAGGTTGGTTGCTCCTAAAGCTATTCAGAGCTCTAAGTTCCCAAAGACACTGAGGTTGGTTGCTCCTAAAGCTATTCAGAGCTCTAAGTTCCCAAAGACACTGAGGTTGGTTGCTCCTAAAGCTATTCAGAGCTCTAAGTTCCCAAAGACACTGAGGTTGGTTGCTCCTAAAGCTATTCAGAGCTCTAAGTTCCCAAAGACACTGAGGTTGGTTGCTCCTAAAGCTATTCAGAGCTCTAAGTTCCCAAAGACACTGAGGTTGGTTGCTCCTAAAGCTATTCAGAGCTCTAAGTTCCCAAAGACACTGAGGTTGGTTGCTCCTAAAGCTATTCAGAGCTCTAAGTTCCCAAAGACACTGAGGTTGGTTGCTCCTAAAGCTATTCAGAGCTCTAAGTTCCCAAAGACACTGAGGTTGGTTGCTCCTAAAGCTATTCAGAGCTCTAAGTTCCCAAAGACACTGAGGTTGGTTGCTCCTAAAGCTATTCAGAGCTCTAAGTTCCCAAAGACACTGAGGTTGGTTGCTCCTAAAGCTATTCAGAGCTCTAAGTTCCCAAAGACACTGAGGTTGGTTGCTCCTAAAGCTATTCAGAGCTCTAAGTTCCCAAAGACACTGAGGTTGGTTGCTCCTAAAGCTATTCAGAGCTCTAAGTTCCCAAAGACACTGAGGTTGGTTGCTCCTAAAGCTATTCAGAGCTCTAAGTTCCCAAAGACACTGAGGTTGGTTGCTCTTGAAGCCATTCAGAGCTCTAAGTTCTTCCCCAGGGATGGTGCCATGGGATAGACTTCACATGCCAAGAGCCTCCAAGACCTCACCTCACCTAATCCAGCCACCTCATGGAGCAGGGCTGCAGGGTTGCATTGCTGCTGTGCTAACTCTGGAGCCTAAAAACATGAGCAGGAAGCAGCACTTAAATCTGCAGTGATCCACGGAGCTGTCCTGGACCTTCACAGGCACCAACTCCTCTGTGTGCTGTGCCTTTTGTCACAGAGACCCCTGAGGGCACACCTCAGCAGACTTACAGTGCTGCAGGCTGTTCAGAGATGTTGACTTGTGCTTTGATCTTCAGATCCTTCAGGATTTGTTGGTCACAGGCCTGCTTGAAATTGCCCAGATATAATCTTCCAGGCAATATTTCTACAGGGTATGGCTGGAAGTTGTCTAGTTCCTGTTGAGAGATAAAGCAGAGGCTTGCTTTAGTGTGAATTCCCTCCTGGAAGCTTGGTAAGGTCTTAAAGAGAAGTCATGAAGAGCTGAACATGCACTGTGGATGTTCAAGGTGAGGTTGGATGAGGCCTTGATGAAGTTTTTCCTTTCCAACCTGGTGTTGAACACCTGCAGGGGGGAGGACATCCACAACCTCCCTGAGCAGCCTTTCTGTGAGTCTAAATTCCAGCTGGTTGCTTTGCAACTCCTTTCAGATGGGGCTCACACCATCACTTTGCTCCAGCTGAGGAGCCAGCAGCAGCTGTCTTCTACTTGCAAATAGATCTCCTCTCACCTGAGGCATCCACAACACCTTCTGAGTCCTCAGGAAATGATAGGAAGCTGAGAAGCTTTGGTATCCTCCCCTCAGGACCAGCACAGGGTGGTGTCTGAACCGGTCCAGGCCCTGGGCGTGTCGGAGGGCAGCTCCTTCCTCAGCAGCTGGGGAGATCCAAAAGCCAGGGCAGGTTATCTGAGTCTCCACCTGCACCTGGGCTCATCTCTGGCCTGCTGACACCAGCTGCAAATTCTCCTTCCATTGCAACCAAATTCCCTTTCTATTTCAACCAAATTCCCTTTCCATTCCAACCAAGTTCCCTTTCCATTTCAACCAAATTCCCTTTCTATTCCAACCAAGTTCCCTCCCATTTCAACCAAATTCCCTCCCATTTCAACCAAATTCTCCTCCCATTTCAACCAAATTCCCTCCCATTTCAACCAAATTCCCTCCCATTTCAACCAAATTCTCCTTCCATTTCAACCAAATTCCCTTTCCATCCCAACCAAATTCCCTCCCATTTCAACCAAATTCCTTTCCAACAAATTCCTTTCCATCTCAACCAAATTCCCTTCCCATTTCAATCAAATTCCCCTTCAATTTCAACCAAACTCCTTCCCATTTCTCCCAATTCAACCAAATTCCTTTCCCATTTCAACCAAATTCCTTTCAACCAAATTCCTTTCCATCTCAACCAAATTCCTCTTCCATCTCAACCAAATTCCCTTTCCATTTCAAGCAATTTCCCATTCCATTTCAACCAACTTCCATTTCAACCAAGTTCCCCCTTCAATTACAACAAAACTCCCTCCTATTTCAACCAAATTCCTTTTCCATTTCAACCAAACTCCATTTCAACTAAATTTTCCTTCCATTTCAACCAAATTCCCTTCCCATCTCAACCAATTTCCTTTTCCATTTCAAACAAATTCCATTTCAAACAAGTTTTCCTTCCACTTCAAATTCCTTTTCCATTTCAACCAAATTCCATTTCAACCAAATTCTCCTTCAATTTCAACCAGAATTTCCTTCCATTTCAACCAAAATTTCCTTCCATTTCAACCAGTGGTCTGTAGAAAGCTGCCTTAGAAGCAGGCTAACTCCTCACTAGTCACTGGTGCCGTGCCCCAGGGATCAGTGCTGGGCCCAGTCCTGTTTAACACCTTCACTGGTGGTCTGGAGGAGGGGATTGAGTCCAGCAGCAGTAAGTTTGCAGATGACACCAAGCTAGGAGCAGCTGTGGAGCTGTTAGAGGGCAGCAGGGCTCTGCAGAGGGACCTGGCCAGGCTGCATGGGTGGGCAGAGGCCAAGGGGATGAGACTGAACAAAGCCAAGTGCAGGGTTCTACACTTTGGCCACAACAATCCCAAGCAGCACTACAGGCTGGGGACAGAGTGGCTTGGAGCAGCCAGGCAGAGAGGGAGCTGGGGGTGCTGGGAGAGAGGAGCTGAAGAGGAGGCAGCAGTGCCCAGGTGGGCAGCAGAGCCAATGGCATCCTGGGCTGGCTCAGGAGCAGTGTGGGCAGCAGGACAAGGGAGGTTCTTCTGCCCCTGTGCTCAGCACTGCTCAGGCCAGCCCTGGAGTGCTGTGTCCAGTTGTGGGCTCCTCCATTGCAGAGAGATGTTGAGGTGCTGGAAGGTGTTGAGAGAAGGGCAGCAAGGCTGGGGAGGGGCCTGGAGCACAGCCCTGTGAGGAGAGGCTGAGGGAGCTGGGGGTGTGCAGCCTGCAGCAGAGGAGGCTCAGGGCAGAGCTCATTGCTGTCTGCAGCCTTGATGAAGTTTTTCCTGTCCAGCTTGGTGCTGAACACCTCTAGGGAGGAGGACATCCACAACCTCCATGGGTAACCTGCAGGTTGGGTTCAAAGTGGCAGAGGGGAGATTCAAACTGGATGTTAGGAAGAAGCTGTTTGCAGTGAGGGTGGTGAGAGACTGCGACAGGTTGAAGGTGGTGAGACACTGGCACAGGTTGAAGGTGGTGAGACACTGGCACAGGTTGCCCAGGGAGGTTGTGGAGCACAGAATTCTGTGCTCCACAACCTCCCTGGAGGTGTTCAAGGTGAGGTTGGATGAGTCCTTGAGCATCCTGTGCTGGTGGGAGGTGTCCCTGCCTATGGCAGGGGGTTGGAACTGGCTGAGCTTTGAGATCCCTTCCAGCCTAAACCATTCCAGGAAGCTATGACCCTCTCTTACCTCCAGCTGTGCCTGCTTTAGCTCAGCACAGTGAAAGCCACTCTTGCTCCTTCACACCCTCCCTTGCTGCTGCCTCATCACTGAGTCTCTATGAGCCTCTTGCTTTATTCATTCATTCCCTTACCCTCTTTGATTTTGTTCTTAACAACATGACATAAATCTCTGCTAAAGCCTTCAGTAACCTCTGCATAGCTCCCAGGAGCCAAACCAAGCCTCAGGATCTCTTTGCCAAAGGCTGTGTGAATGCCAAAACACTTCCACAGGTGAAGGAAGGCTGAAGAATAAGATGCTAAAGTTTCCAGCTCTTCATATCTTTCAGTGACCTGCATCAAGTCCCCACTCCTGTCCCAGCCAAGCCCTGATAAATGGGACAATGTGAAAGCCTTTTGTAGCCTTCAGAGGAGGAAGGACTCGCTCTGGGGACACAGGGAACCTGAATTAGGCTTTTCAGTGTCTGAAGCACTGCTCCCTGAAAAGCAAAGGTTGGGCAAGCCTCAGCTCAGTGATATGTGGGCAAAGGAAGAACTCATTGAATCATAGAATGGTTTGGGTTGGAAGGGACCTCAAGGATCATCCAGTTCCAACCCCCTGCCATAGGCAGGGACACCTCCCACTAGAGCAGGTTGCTCAGGGCCTCATCCAACCTGGCATTGAACACTTCCAGGGAGGGAGTAAGGGCCCAGGTGTGCCAAGGAGCTTCAGAGGGGATCAGGAACCAGACAGGGAAGCAGGAGTGGATTTTGGAACCCTAAGAACATATTCAACAGATGGAAAAACCAGAGGCACAGCACAGATCCCAGAATCCCAGCATGGTGGGGTTGGAAGGGACCTCTGGGAATCATCTAGACCAGCCCCCTGCTCCAGCAGGGCACCCACAGCAGCTTGCCCAGCAGCACAGTGCCCAGGGGGCTTGGAAGCTCTCCACACAAGGACACTCCACAGCCTCTCTGGGCAGCCTGCTCCAGGCCTCCAGCACCCTCACAACAAACAACTTTCTCCTCCTCTTCACATCCAACCTCCTGCCTGACACTTTGTGCCCCTTGCTGCCCCTTGGCCTGTCCCTGGGCACCACTCACAAGAGTCTGGCCCCAGGCTCTTGTTACCCAGAGCTGCTTCAGCTCTTGCTGAGCATTGCTCAGCTGCCCTCTGGGGCTGCTCTTCTGCAGGCTCTCAGCCCCAGGGCTCTCAGCCTTTGCTCCTCACAGAGCTGCTCCAGGCCCCTCAGCAGCTTTGCAGCCTCCCCTGGACTCTCTCCAGCACTTCCCTGGCTCCTCAACTGAGGAGCACTCCAGAACTGGACCCAACACTCCAGATGTGGCCTCCCTGTGACAGAGGGGAAGGAGCTCCCCAGGTATTTGCTTTTCATATCAAACTGGGTCAATCCTCTTCTCTTCCAATAAACTCATCAAAATTAAAAGAGGAATGGCAGGAGCATCTGTGCAGCAGTGAGGCCTTCACTGACAGGGCTCCTGTGTACCTTTTTCTTCCTCCTCTTCCTCATGGTCGCAGCAGTCCAAGGAGTTGGTCTCACAGTCGTACACCACACAGTGTCTGACACACCTCAGCTCCTCTAAATCTGGTACCAGATACTCCCCTGTTGGACTCTGCCAGTATCAGAGAAAGTCTGTCAGGACCACAGCTCCAATCTTCCATGGCACCAGAACTGCTGACATCTTGCATCTTCCTGCTCTGCAGCTAAGGGGTGGCTTTGGGGCTACATCTGGGCTTGATGCTGATGGACCTGTTTAGAACTGGAGTTAAGTGCAGTTGGTGGGTGGTTAGTAGTGGTGGTCCCCAGGGTTCAGTGCTGGGACCAATTGTCTTTATCTGTGATCTGGATGAGGCAGTTGAGATGCCCTCAGGTTGCAGATGACACCAAACTAGGTGGCTGCTGGAGGATAGGAAAGATCTGCAGAGGCATCTGGACAGGCAGAGGCCCATGGGATGAGGTTCAACAAAGCCAAGTGCTGGGCCCTGCCCTTAGAATCATAGAATCATAGGATCAGGCAGGTTGGAAGAGAGCTCCAAGCTCAGCCAGCCCAACCTAGCACCCAGCCCTGCCCAACCAACCAGACCATGGCACTAAGTGCCCCAGCCAGGCTTGGCTTCAACACCTCCAGCCACGGCCACTCCACCACCTCCCTGGGCAGCCCATTCCAATGCCAATCACTCTCTCTGCCAACAACTTCCTCCTCACATCCAGCCTAGACCTGCCCTGGCACAGCTTGAGGCTGTGTCCCCTTCTTCTGTTGCTGGCTGCCTGGCAGCAGAGCCCAACCCCACCTGGCTACAGCCTCCCTGCAGGGAGCTGCAGACAGCAATGAGCTCTGCCCTGAGCCTCCTCTTCTGCAGGCTGCACACCCCCAGCTCCCTCAGCCTCTCCTCACAGGGCTGTGCTCCAGGCCCCTCCCCAGCCTTGCTGCCCTTCTCTGAACACCTTCCAGCACCTCAACATCTCTCTGCAATGGAGGAGCCCAGAACTGGACACAGCACTCAAGGTGTGGCCTGAGCAGTGCTGAGCACAGGGGCAGAAGAACCTCCCTTGTCCTGCTGCCCACACTGCTCCTGAGCCAGCCCAGGATGCCATTGGCTCTGCTGCCCACCTGGGCACTGCTGCCTCCTCTTCAGCTCCTCTCTCCCAGCACCCCCAGCTCCCTCTCTGCCTGGCTGCTCTCAGCCACTCTGTCCCCAGCCTGTAGTGCTGCTTGGGGTTGTTGTGGCCAAAGTGCAGAACCCTGCACTTGGCCTTCTTCAATCTCATCCCCTTGGCCTCTGCCCACCCATGCAGCCTGGCCAGGTCCCTCTGCAGGGCTCTACTACCCTCCAACAGATCCACAGCTGCTCCTAACTTGGTGTCATCTGCAAACTTACTGATGCTGGACTCAATCCCCTAGTCCAGGTCATCAGTAAAGATATTGAACAGGACTTGGGTCACAACAACCCCATGAATGGCCTAAAGCTGGGGGCATAGTGGATGGAAGTTGTCTGCTGGAAAAGGACCTGAGGAGGTTGGTTGACAATGGCTGATGATGAGCCAGGGTGTGCCCAGGTGGTCAGGAAGGACACCAGCAGTCTGGCCTGGATCAGCAATACTGTGGCCAGCAGGACAAGGGAGGTGACTATCCCCCTGAACTGGGCACTCTTTGAGTGCTGGGTTCAGTTTTGAGTCCTTCACTCCAAGAAGGACATTGAGGGGCTGGAGCAAGTCCAGAGAAGGGCAATGGAGATGGAGATGGTGAAGGCTCTAGAGAACAGGGCTGGGGAGAAGCAGCTGAGGGAGCTGGGGAGTGTTCAGCCTGGAGAAAAAAAGACTGAGGGGAGACCTTCTGGCTCCCTACAGCTCCCTGAAAGGAGGTTGCAGTGAGCTGGGGTTGAGCTCTTCTCCCTAGGATCAGGTGATAGGAGAGGAAATGGTCTCAAGTTTTGCCTGGGGGAGGTTTAGGTTGGAGATTTGGAACAACTTCTCTGGTGCAAGAGTGGTCAGAGATTGGCAGAGGCTACTCAGGGAGGTGGTGGAGTCCCCATCCCTGGAGGGGTTCAAGAAAAGTGGCCATGGCAGTTGGGGACATAGTTCAAAGGCCAGGCTGGTGTCAGGCTGCTGGTTGAACTGGATGATCTCAGAGGCCTTTTCCAACCCAAACAACTCAGGGACTCCAAGAGCAGCAGTGACGCAAACCACACTGGGTTGCTGCAAGAGCCACGGCGGTGACACCACCAGGACTGTCCCTTGAGAGGCAAGGCCACAGTGCCTGTGCTCTTGTGCAAGGTGTTCCTGCTCCACAGCTCCTTTGGCTGCCAAGCTTTGAGCCTCTGAAGTCACCTTTGCTTGATGACACAGCACACACACACACACACACACACAGTGGCAGGAATGGAATAGAGAACCATAGAATGGTTTAGGTTGGAAGGGACCTCAAAGCTCAGCCAGTTCCAACTCCCACCCCTGCCACAGGCAGGGAAATCTCCCATTAGAACAGGTTGCTCAGGGCCTCATCCAACCTGGTCCTGAACATCTCCAGGGAGGTTGTGGAGCACAGAATCACCCAATGTGATCAAAGATCACATTGGGTGATTCTGTGCTCCACAACCTCCCTGGAGATGTTCAGGACCAGGTTGGATGAGGCCCTGAGCAACCTGTTCTAATGGGAGATTTCCCTGCCTGTGGCAGGGGTGGGAGTTGGAACTGGCTGAGCTTTGAGGTCCCTTCCAACCTAAACCATTCTATGGTTCTCTATTCCATTCCTGCCACTGTGTGTGTGTGTGTGTGTGCTGTGTCACAAAGCAAAGGTGACTTCAGAGGCTCAAAGCTTNCATCCACTTTCAATCTCCCCTCTGCCACTTCAAACCCATTCCTCCTCCTCCTGTCATTCCCAGACCTTGTAAATAGTCCCTCCCCAGCCTTCCTGTAACCCCCTTCAGATAGTGGAAGGCCACTCCAAGGACTCCTCAAAGCCTTCTCTTCTCCAGGCTGCACAGCCCCAACTCTCTCAGCCTGTCCTCATAGCAGAGCTGCTGCAGCCCTCTGAGCGTCCTCAGGGCCCTCCTCTGGGCTGGCTCAAATAGTTCTATGTCCTTGTGTTGGGAGCTCCAGAAGTGCACACAGTCTCAGGAGAGCAGAGTAAAGGGATGAAAAGAGGAAGGGAGAAGCTGGGGAGTGTCCTGAGGGAGGTTAATCCGATTTTAGTTTGCTACTAATTGCTAAATCCAGGAGTGGTATACACAAAGAGCAACCTCCTCACCTGGAGGATCCTGCGAGCTGTCACAATGTGGCTCTCGTTGTACTCACGCTGGCTGCGGGCATCTGAAACAACCAGCAGGAGACAGCAGTTGGCTTATTTCATGTCTTAAAGGGGGGAAAAAAAATCCTCTTTGTGGGTCAGGCAGGGGCAAGTCAGGCAGTGAGATTTTAGCCTGGAGAAAAGGAAGCTGAGCGGAGAGCTTCTGTCTCTCTACAGCTCCCTGAAAGGAGGTTGGAGTTAGGTTGGACATCAGGAGGAAGTTAGAGCTGTTCAGCCTGGAGAACAGAAGGCTCCAGGGAAACCTTAGAGCTGCTTTTCAACATCTGAAGGGGACCTACAGGCAAGCTGGGGAGGGACTGATCTAGGGTAGGGTGTCCCTGGGCATGGCAGGGGGGTTGGAACTAGATGATCCCTGTGGTCCCTTCCAAGCCTGACTGATTCATGATTCTACGACTGTTCAGAAGGGCCTGTGGGGATAGGATGAGGGCAATGGCTTGAAACTGCAGCAGGCAGGTTTAGGTTGGACATCAGGAGGAAGTTCTGCACAATGAGAGTGGAGAAGAGGAGGCTCAGGGGTGACCTTATTGCTGTCTACAACTACCTGAGGGGTGGTTGTAGCCAGGAGGAGGTTGCTCTCTTCTCTCAGGCAACTAGCACCAGAACAGGAGGACACAGCCTCAAGCTGTGCCAGGGGAAGTTTAGGCTCGAGGTGGGGAGAAAGTTCTTCCCTGAGAGAGTCAT
This sequence comes from Tricholaema leucomelas, assembly GCA_013400475.1. Classification (NCBI taxonomy): domain Eukaryota; kingdom Metazoa; phylum Chordata; class Aves; order Piciformes; family Lybiidae; genus Tricholaema lacrymosa; species Tricholaema leucomelas. The sequence goes on along the minus strand of WAAF01009198.1, from coordinate 16,763 downwards.
TGGCTACTGGAATGGGCTGCCCAGGGAGGTGGTGGAGTCGCC
>WAAF01009196.1:11938-24503 GCA_013400475.1 Tricholaema leucomelas | reverse complement strand
AACTCCTGTCCTTCTGATGTGCTTATTAGTGAACAAGTCTAGAACTGAACTGTAATACAGAAAATGGCTGCATGAACTCTGTGCTCAGTCATGAAGTGACCTAGGCATGGTCAGCTCAACAGTGAGCACATAATTATGCATGAATTCTTTGTTTGTTTGTTTTGACAGTCTTTTGTTTATTTTATGGTAATTTTTTAGCATATAATGTAAATCATGTATTAAGGCTGTCTCTCTAAATGTTTTGCATATACTTAGTTCAGAAACTAAATTGACATTCTGTTGAAGGAATCTTTCTGAAGTTTTGTTAAATTCAAAGAGCCTTCTGGTTTAGGATACCCGTTAGCTGCTTTTACTGAGAGACTGGGAGCAAGTGAATGAGAAGTCACTGCACCTATACCTTGTTCTTACACTTATGTCTAGCTACTGTCAGAGCAGATGTTAAAGGAGAGTTCTGTCTCTAAACAGCAGTGGTTGTGTTATGTCATAAATATCAGAGTGGCAGAAGAACTAACATACAAGAGGTGGTTCTCAGGGTTGAGCTTCTTTTAGTGAAGTACCATTGCCCATCCTCTGTGGATCCTATTAATGGAAGAATATAAGTGAGTGCAATTTTGTCAACCTCCAGTTGACTATAGTTGGGATTTTGGCCATCTAGCGAAAGGAAATTAAAAATGGGCATCCAATGGTCCCATACCTCATTGCACTTGTTGACTATCTCATTTGACCAAATGAGTGTTATAAGGCAGAAATGTGTGATCTTTGTTTGCTCACCTAGTCTTTCAAGCTTATTCTGTTACAGGGAGTGGTCTTTTGACAAACATGCTATGGTATTATGAGAAGCCTTCTGGATGCTGATAGTGTTCTCTGTGGAAAGTAAAGGGGTGGAAACTTTATTTAACCTCATCTTTCGTTAGGTGTGTAGTCCCTATGTCATGCTGATAATGTTTCTTCAACAGGAGGAAATGGCAGAACTGAAGGCACAGCTATACCTCCTAGAGAAAGAGAAGAAGGCATTGGAATTGAAACTGAGTACTAGAGAGGCCCAGGAGCAGGCCTACCTCGTCCATATTGAGCACTTGAAATCTGAAATGGAAGAACAAAAAGAGCAAAGAATGAGGTCTCTCAGTTCAGCCAGCAGTGGAAGCAAAGACAAACTGGGCAAGGTCAGGAGTCCAAGAAGTTTCCAAAATAAGTATAAACACGATTTATTATAGCCCTTCCCATAGCAAACTTCACCATGTTAATCATTCTCTTTTTCTGTGTGTGTCTCTTCTTCTCCTTTCTCCACTGCTTAGCTGGTACTTTCCATGCTTCAACTTATAAGGACTTTGCAGAATTACTGTTAAACCTGGGCTAAAATAAGGTCATTTTGTGGAGGAGTACAACAAAGCCATTCTTGACAAACGTATAAGTGACTGTGGTTGAACATGTTGTGTTTTGCCTGTTGATCCTCACTGGAAACAGTGGAAATGAGTATAAGCAAAACATCATTCTTCCCTTACTACAAATATAAAAAATGAAAAATTCTATGAAACATGTACAGCATTGTAATGATGGTGTCTTTTTCCACAACAGTTTGTAATTATTTGAAAATGAAGACATTTCACTCCTTGCTGTAATGTAGAATAAATTAAATTCTACATTTACATTAACAATTTTCATGAAGAAATAGTGATACCTGGAAAAACTATGGTCATGTTATTTTAGTGCTGTGTCCTCCAGAAAGCTCAGAATATGTAGACCTAGCACTACCCTAGACATATCTGTCTTGCTAGTTTCTGGAAAAGAATCATCTGAGTTATTTGATACAGTCCTGCTTGTTTTGGGAGTGGTGTTAAAAGCAATATAAGGCACCTGCAATTATGCATACTACAGCAGAATTCTGCAAATCAGTGAGCTGTGGTTGTTTAGGGAGCATTTATAAGGATTTGTTAATCTGTCAGTCCAAGTATCTATTGATACACTGCCATGTTATTGTGACATTGCGATTTTTATTTCACTTCCATTTTAAATGTAGCTGTAAACTAAGGTTTGCTGAGTTTTTCCATTAAGATGGTAAGTAAATTGAAATTAAGATGGCCTTTCCTCATTTATCAGGAATGCAGTGATGGAACAACGCCACCATTAACACTAGCTGAGCTGAGACCATACGAGGGTGAACTGACTGCTGAACTGACAAACGCACTCAGGCGGTAAGCATCTTCATTCACCAGAAACATCAATTGTGCCATAGGTCCTGGGTGAAGTTTAGTTCTGAGTCTTCACTCTTACCCTTGAGTGATTTTAAGAGTGATCACAGGTTTTTCCTCTGAGAGGAAAAAGGATCAAAGTTCTTCTAACTTCTCCCTCTCTTTTACTGTTGTTCTTCAGCTGACATAAGTCTTCCCATAGTGCTCAGCTCCATTCTCTTTAAGCGTTTCTAAAACTCAGATTAACTGTATACCTCAGAAACCCTCAGAATGTCAGGAGTATCCATATTCAGGCAAGAATATATGCCATAGCTTGCTTGAGGGCATGTAGAAAGCCTTCATTGAAAACAGGGTTTGGAGTGTGATCTTTGGGTAAGAAGCTTGATCACAGAGTAGAACTTGAATTTGAATCATGGGAGTGGAGGGAATTGTGGAGATTTTGATGACTCAGATGCTGTGTTTCATCTCCTGAGTATGTAAATAGATCCACAGTTCAATTACAGATGGCACTGATGTGTGATTAGCTTTCCAATGACAGAGAAAATTGACGTCTTGACAAACTACTTTTACCAACAGCCAGGTTTTAAGCCAAAGCTTTCAGCACAGTTATACATTAACTAGGTATTTGTTTGTGCAGCAGTTTCTGCTGCACCAGCTGTGTGATAAACTTTGTGATAAACTTATTAATTGTTTTGGTAGTTATTTCAATGTTTCTTCCATATGCATATCTAATATGTAATCTTGTTATTGTATTTAGAGCCTGTTCAAAATACTACTAAGAACTTTTACCAGAAAGAATGTATTTTGCTTTACTGTTTTTTACACCCTCTTTTCTTTAATGGTAGAATGTCCTCTTAAACAGCTGTGGTGTTTGATTCCTGAAGTGCTTTTTTCATAGGCACAGCTTGTAGAGTGCCTGGGAACACTTAAGCCTTAAAGGCATTATGTAAAAATGTATGATCATTACCACTGCAGAATCAATGCATCTCATACCATTTGCCTAATAGTATTGAAGCTGCTGACTGTGTAGTTTGCTTGATGCAAGAAGCAATACTCTGTGGTTAAATTCTGCAGTCACAAAATGAGGTTTGCTGAGAACACAGAACAAAAAAACTTTGCTTTAAATTTGCTTTAGGCCTTAAACTGATTATCATGGATTTCCAGACAGGGTGCTAGCAAGTATAGTTTGTCAGGCAGAATTGGGGAAGAAAAATAATAACATTAAACTTGGATTCTGGAGTGAAGATTCTCTATGTAATGGAAATACAACTGTACCAAATGTGACTGCTACTGCCAGTGGGACTCAAGCACGATTCCCAAGGGCTGTGTGGACAGGATATTTTTCTCCCTAATCAGTGTACCAGCCAAATTAGTCTGAATGCTTAGTGTCCTTATACTGAAGTCACTCTGAAAGTCAGCAGGAAGTTTACCTAGCACGTGGACTAGGTTTACTGCAATGTGTTAACAACTCCTAAGCTAAAAAGTACCAGCAACATTGGCTGTTTTTTCTCAATTATGTTTGTTTATTTCTTTTTTCTCATTATCATATCCACTAAGTGGGGATATACAGCTGTGAAGCATTTGAAAGCCAGAGGTTTGCATGGATTATAGTAATTGCAAATTTGAGGCATCTCTGTTTTCTCTGCCATTGGAATGGGCTGCCCAGGAAGGTAGTGGAGTCAGTGTCCCTGGAGGTGTTCAAAAAAATATTGGAGGAGGCACTTAGTGCCATGGTCTAGGGCTGGGGGATAGGTTGGACTGGATGATCTCTAAGGTCTCTTCTAACCTGGTTGATTCTATGATTCTTTATGACTGAGAGGCCTTCCCATGACTGCCCAAAGGTTCAGGAGGCATAGCCTGTGTCTGGAAACACTCAACCTCCTCCCCCCTCCAAAGATTCCCAATAGACAAATCTTACCAGAAGATAAATGATTAATGATGATTTAAGGGGCTGATTTCTCAAAAGCACTGTGGGTAGTTTCTTTTCTATATGCAACACAGATAAATTTATTTTATCTTTTTCTCTATTTTTGACATGTAATAAGTAGTTCTCCATACCACTGTGTGGTTATTTGAACCATTGAGCTTCTGTGCACTTGAATGTAATCATCACAGGGATTTCCAAATGACTCTAGGTCTGAAGAGCTTTCAGGTTGGGCTGGCAAAACTCAGTGGGAGGTTTGAGCAGCAAGTGTGACAGGCATACTGCTGACTCCCTCCCAGTCTCTGCTCCCTTTTTGCTGCCAATCTGTTATTTCCTGGACCACACCTTTACTGTCTCCCCACTGCTGGTGGTGTAACACACACCCATCTGAAAATCCTTTAAAAAACAGTACAGTGTCTCACACCAGCAAAATCTTTTTAAAAGAATTCTGCATCTTCTCTGTGATTGGAAAAGACTAGTTTTGCAAGGGTAGCAGGCAGCATGGGTGTTTTCCAGCCCACTGGTGCCTGAGGATGTAAGACCTGAAGATGTGGCATTCAAAAATGGTAGTTTTTTTAAGATTCCTTTGTTGCCTCTTTAAAAATTTCTTCTCTGTGTTAGTTGTTTTCCTTAGAAGGCCAACTCAGATCAGTGAGGCAGGCATGCCTTCAAACTGGCTTGGGGATTGGATGACAATTTGACGTGTTAGTTTAAGCTGCTGATGAAAAGAGAATTAGTGCATTCCTTTTAAGTGTCCAGCTGTTATCTCATGAGAGAAGGAGTCAAATGCCTAGAAAAAACCATCACGTGTCACCCTGTTGAGATAGAACTGGAAGTGGAGAGAGGAGTGAGGGAAGCTTAAAACAACAGGAGAGTATTAGGAAATTGCCTGGAAGGAAAGTGTGTGGTGGAAAGTGTGCATCACACCTTCAAAGTGGGGACCACACAGAAAGTTAGAGGCAATACAGGAGGTGCATCTCCTCCCTTCTTTCCCCAAAAGCCACAAGGCTGCGAGTTAGCGTCCATGGTTACCTACACCAGGAAACCCTGTCCTCTTTCCCCTTAGGCAGGCTGCCTGGCTGCCGCATTAGGGTTCTATGTATGTGGAGCTCAGGGCAATGCTGAACTGAAGCTAAAGATGCTGCTCTGACAGAGGAGCCAGAATTTGAAGGGGTTTGCTCATGGCAGGCAGTGCTCCCTGATGTTTATGGCAAGACATAATGTAATCAGGTCCCCAAAGCCCGATTCCTTTGTCCATCTGTGGGAAACATTCTTACTTCTTAAGTAGGAAGACCTCATTACTCCTCTTCTGCTTCACATTTGGCAAGAGCTGTGGTTGCTCTTGACTCCAGGGAAGAGAGGCAATAGCTTGTGCTTTCTTAAGATGGGGAGTTGGCTGGGTACACTCTACACCAGTGGCAAAATCAGCTTCCTCCCCAAGGATCAGTGCTGGGCCCAGTCCTGTTCAATATCTTTATTGATGATCTGGACGAGGGGATTGAATCCAGCATCAATAAGTTTGCAGATGACACCAAGCTAGGAGCAGGTGTGGATCTCTTGGACGGTAGGAGAGCCCTGCAGAGGGACCTAGACAGGGGGTGGGCAGAGGCCAATGGGATGAGATTTAACAAGGCAAGTGCAGGGTGCTGCACTTTGGCACAACAACTCCAAGCAGCGCTACAGGCCAGGGACAGAGTGGCTGGAGAGCAGTCAGGAAGAAAGGGACCTGGGGGTACTGGTAGATAGTAGGCTGAAGATGAGCCAGCAGTGTGCCCAGGTGACCAAGAGAGCCAATGGCATCCTGGCCTGTATTAGGAACAGTGTGGCCAGTAGGACAAGGGAGGTTATTCTTCCCCTGTACTCAACACTGGTCAGGCCACACCTTGAGTACTGTGTCCAGTTCTGGGCTGCACAATTCAAGAGAGATATCAAGATACTGGAATGTGTCTAGAGAAGGGCAACGAAGCTGGTGAAAGGCCTGGAACATGATCCCTATGAGGAAAGTGAGGAAAGGATGAGGAAGCTGGGATTGTTTGGCCTGGAGAAGAGGAAGCTCAGAGGTGACCTTATTGCTGTCTACAACTACCTGAAGGGAGGCTGTAGCTGGGTGGGAGTTGGTCTCTTCTGACAGGCAACCAGCAATAGAACAAGGGGACCCAGTCTCAAGTTGTGCCGGGGGAGGTATAGGCTGGATGTTAGGAGGAAGTTCTTGACAGAGAGAATGATTTCCTTTGGAATGTGCTGCCCAGGGAGGTGGTAGAGTCACTGTCCCTGGGGGTGTTCAAGAAAAGACTGGATGGGGCACTTAGTGCCATGGTCTAGTTGACTGGATAGGGCTGGCTGCTAGGTTGGACTGGATGATCTTGGAGGTCTCTTCCAACCTGGTTGATTCTGTGATTCTATGATTCTGTCAGTCTGTGATTCTGTGATTCCGTGATTCTACGATTCTATGATTCCTGTGCACAAGGGTAGAGCAGCTTCCTGTTTGCAGCACTAAGAAATTCTTGATGAAGTGAGCAAGGGCATAAAAATCTACCCAGGAACATTTCTGTCAAAGAACACGTCTGGGTGTCGCGGAGGGGGATTCTGCCGCCTACGCCAATTGGTGGCGAAGGGGAGAAATTAATTGGTACGAGATGATATGTATAAAAATATATATTTATTAACTTAAATATTCTGAACTCTCACCACCCCCAACCACTGTATATTAATAAAAAATGGATCTACACAATCATGAAGTACCTTATAGGATTAATACCACATTATAACTTATTAATAGCTATATTACATTCAACTATTATAGAATCATAGAATCATAGAATGGTTTAGGTTGGAAGGGACCTCAAGGATCATCCAGCTCCAACCCCCCGCCACAGGCAGGGACACCTCCCACTAGAGCAGGCTGCTCAAGGCCTCATCCAGCCTGGCTTTAAACGCCTCCAGGGAGGAAGCATCCACAACCTCCCAGGGCAACCTGTTCCAGTGTCTTACCACCCTCACTGTAAAGAACTTCCTCCTGACATCCAGTCTGAATCTCCCCTCTTCCAGTTTAAACCCATTACCCCTCGTCCTGACATTACTAGACCTTGTAAATAGTCCCTCCCCAGCCTTCCTGTAGGCCCCCTTCAGATACTGGAAAGCCACTATAAGGTCTCCTCGAAGCCTTCTCTTCTCTTCGCTTCAACTATAAACAGAGAGAGATGTTTTTCCTGCGGCTTAATGCCACTTGGGGCCTATATACTATTTGCCCAGCATGGTGGGCTGAAACTCTGATCTATGGCAGGAGGCAATACGAATTACAGAGGCATTAAAGCATTTACTCACAGTTCTGATTAATCAGTAATCACCCTCCAGGGTACATCACAGCCTATTACTAGTGTCCAAACTTCAGGGGGACTTTGCCCATGGACTTTGAGATTGGAATCCTCCCGGCTTCAGGGGAAAGGAGTAGCTTCCCGGCTTCTGGGGTAATGAACAGTCTCTGACCTTGTTCTCCTGGTGAGGATGCAATCTCTGCCCCTGTGTCCTGGCTTCTTCTGGATGCTCTGTCCAGGGAGTTCGTAGGCAGGACCTCAGGTGCAGGAGAAGGATGCTGTGCGGTCTGGCACAGTCTTACGCTCGCTGGTAGGCTGATCGCATGCAGACAAGAGGGTCTGCTTCCTGGTAACTTGGCAGCAATAGCGCTTACCAGGCAATGATACAGTAGCGGGCATACATGGCTGCTCAGAGTCTGAGCGCTGTAATAACAAATAGGCATAAGCAAGAGGCTAGTGAATCTAAAGCCTCATAATGAGCGAAGTGTGCCTGAATGTGAGTGATTGTGAGCAAGGGGGGCCCGAGCACAGGGCCTAAGCGTGAGAGTCATAGCATGCTAGTGAAGCAAGAGAGTGTGAGGCATTGGAGTCAGAGCTGCAGCAATGGAGTCAGAGCAGAAGACAGGTGAAGCACCTTGTTTATCTTTGTGCCTCTATTTATCAACTGTGGGCCAAGATTAATGGTCCTTTGGCCACTAGAATGACCAATCAGGCTATGGCAGTCAGCCAAACAATACCATAATAGGCTAAATCACAAGTCTAGTATCCCCAAATACAGGGAGAGCATGGGTGGGCCACAAGCTAGGCACATGGGCTTATGCAACATGTTTACAACCAGCTTATATAACCTGTTTACAACCTGNGTTAGAAAGCACGATGGAGTCCAGCTAGCAGCCTCAGCTTCTCCCCAGCAGGCAAAGAGAAGAGAACAGCCCAGCACGAAGTGCAGAGCAGAAGTGACCTTATCTAATGTCTTGCTTTTCCTTGCTACCCATCTCAGCAAGACTGTGAGGGAAGTAGACACCATTGTTTTCATTTCTCAGCCTATTATCTAGTTCTTCTCACCAAAACATGCTAGCTAGGCTCAAACTAGCACAGCCCCTTTTGGGCTTGTTTACTCGTTTGATGTGTTTACCCCTGGTTTGGGCAGAAAACATTTTTGGGCAAGGGAAGGCAAAAAATAAGCCTATATTTGGGCCTACAGGCCCTCCATGACACTGGGAAAGCCTAGACAGAGAATATATAAGGTGTGCAAGCCTTTGCTTATATTATTATCAGCCAAACATGGTGCCCATATGTGGAGACCAAATTGACAGTAACTGCAGAAATGTGCCTTATGTTATATACTTTTCCTTCATGGCTTTGGCAGAGTTCCTTGCTACATTGGTAGCCTTGAAGCCAGAGAAGACTTCAGGCCCTGTCTGCTTGCCTTCCTATTCAAACCATTCTCTAAGTCTGAAACAAAAAGCCCTTGAAAACCACTTAGCAACTTAGCAACCCACTGAGTGTTTTAATTGTAAAAATACGAAACAAAAAGCTTTGCTACCAGCATATTAGACATTTCAATAAAAAATGGTGGGTTTAGCAGATGTTGGAGCAGGCTATAGGCCTCTGAATACACTCAGCATTTTCTTGGAAAGGGAAGTTAGAGATTTCCCAGCTGGCTTCTTGAGTGCCCTGTGGCAGAAAGCCCTTGTTGGAGGTGACCATAAGCTGATCCCTTTTCTGTGAATAGATGTTCATTTTCTCTGTGTGCATGAAATGCCACAGCTGTCTTTTTCTGGAGCTTCAGCAGCAGTAGTCAGTTGGAAGAAAAACTGCTGGGAGCAAAAGTTGTGCTCACTTTTGTGGTCCAGTTACTATGGGCTCAAAGAAATTGTGTTCTCCTAAAAGTACCTGATTTCCTTCCCTCTTGATCCTTCCCTGCATCAAAATACGCACATATGTGCTTTCTCTGGATCCATACTGATCTATATTACAGCCATGGGACAGGATAGCAATGTTTGTGATGTAAGCTTCTGTGAATTTGCCGTCAGAGACTCTGGAAGACTGTCTGGCCACAGAAGGCTGTGCCACAGCCTGATCCCCGTTCGGAACAATATTCATGTGGTTCTTGCATCAAATGCTGTTTCATCCCTGATCTCCAGCTTTGACACATTCTTGTCCAGGGAAAATGCTACATATGACTAGAACTTTTGTTTTAAAAGAGGCTGATTCTTCATATCTTGCTGGTTTATAATAGTGATTAGGAATCCCCTGGAATTCCTTTAGGAATTCAGATAGCACTTCAGGATTCATTATTAGCCCCAATCACTGCCAGACTAGCAGTCTGTTTTGGAGAGATGCAAATGATGACAAGTCTTTCTGTTCAAACTGAAATAATTGGTGATAGAAATGGAGAGAAGTGGGAAGACTTAGCATTACGTGACATGGGATTTTTATCAAGGGATAGAGGATTTGCTGACCAGCCAATAAGATACAGCTCTGAGATGTCTCATCTGCTACTAAAATAGATGGTACAGTGCTCTGGGGGAAAGCCTCACTTGTTTAGTTGTGGTTTTTTTCGTACATGTAATAGTCATTAACCAAGTGTGTGTCCCGGACTGAAACAACATATTTAATGTGTCTTTAATGTTGCTGCTATGTCTGTCTACTCCGATGTAACTTCCTCTATGAAATGCCTGTTGAAGCATGTTTTAAATCTGGAACATTAAGTGTAAAAGTAGATCCATATGTGTTGCTTTTGTAAAATTTTGGGACGTTTCAACACATGCAATCAAACCTCCCATTGCTTTGCCTTAGGTTAAAGTGGGAGTAGACACTAATAAGTGCTGTTTTCACTGATTTCAAGACATCAAGAAAATCCAATAGAATTGTCAGGATCTTGTCAGTTTATATGTTTTACTGTCATTAATGTTAATTTGGGGCATCTACAGATTTGAACGATTAGCCACTGTTACCTGTTTTGCTAAAAGATCCTGGAACTAGCCTCTAAAAATTGTTTAACTAGCCTGTGGAGGCTCAGGGTGCTTACCATTCTGATGACTTTGTATCATTGGCAAGTAGAAAGACAAGGATGTTACAGGCCAAATGTAAAGACATAGTTCTTGATGTTTAGCAGAGTTTGGGCTGAACATGACTCTGTTGCAAGGCATAAATGCAAAAACAGAGGAAAGGTGTTGTAATAGTTTTATCAAGTAACAGTCACCATAGCAGCTAAACTTTACCATGCATAACAAGGTTGTCTAAATCTTCCCACTGTGTTTCTTTTCCATGCAGCTTTTGTTACAGCAGGTGTGTTGGGGACTTCAGTGGCAGTAAATTTGTGGCACTGCAGTTTCACAGTGGCCACTTTCACAGTATCACAGAATCACAGAATTATTGAGGCTGGAATAGACCTCTGAGGTCATCAAGGCTAACCTATGACCTAACACTGCCTTTGTTTCCTAAACCCATGTTGGCAGGGTCTGATCCCCTGGTTGTCTTGTGCATTCCATGTGATGGCACTCAGGATGAGCTGCTTCATGACCTTTCCAGGCACTGAGGTTGGGCTGACAGGCATGTAGTTCTCCAGATCCTCCTTTCAGTCCTTGTAGATGGGCGTCACATTGGCCAGTGTCCAGTCATCTGGGACCTCCTCAGTTAGCCAGAACCAGTGATAAATGGAAAGCAGCTTAACCAGCTCTTGTGTCAGCTCCCTAAGAACCCGAAGTTGAATCCCATATGGACCTATTGACTTGTTAGGATCTGAATGGCACAGCAGGTCATTAACGACTTCCTCATGGATTACAGGAAGGATATTCTGGTCTCCATCCTGTCTACCAACTTAGGAGCCCAGTTCCCTTAAGTATATCCAATCTTTTTGTTAAAGACTGAGACAAAGAAGCTGTTAAGTACCTCAGTCTTTCCCTTGTATCCCATTACTATGTTCCCCTCTTCATCAAATAAGGAATGGAGATTTTCCCTGGCCCTCCTTTTGTTATTGATGTATTTATAAAAAACCTTTTTTATTATCCTTAACAGAATTGGTCAGATTAAGTTCTAACATAGCTTTTCCACAGGACTGTGTGCACCGTTTCCACAGCTATACCTTATCTTGCACACAATGTTAAATCAGTCTCATATGATTCTGGTTTCTCTCCCCATCTAAATACTGTGAATATTTATTCCATTGGACTTCCTCTTCACGCTGGGTCACAAGGGCTGGGCACAGTGCTACTGAGCCTTCACCAGAGCCTCTGGCTGTGGTGTCCCAACAAGGATCAGATTTACCCTACTCTGTCCCATCCTATCATTAGTGCCACACACACATTAGATAACAGGTCTGACCTGTAGAATCATAGAATGGTTTAGATTGGAAGGGACCTCAAAAATCATCCAGTTCCAAACCCTTGCCCAGGTCTCATATCTTCTTGTCTTTGTTCTATGCAAGTAAAAACTGGATTTTTTTCCCTGCTGTGTTCTTTGCAAAATGCACATTTTGACCTTAGACTATGCTGAGTCTTTCTGTCTGCAAAAAGTGGATGACAGTGAACTTTCAATTGCTAGGGAAAAAGGTCACATAATCTGCAAACTGAGAGTATGTTATTTCAGTGAAGGGACACATAAAGAATATTAATGATTCTTCATCAACAAGGGCCCCTTTTTAATTTGGCCAGTAAACCAGCAGTGTGGTGGGATAAACTGCTAACTTGGAATACTCCCCCAACTGACTTTCTGAAAGCCCTTCTGTTGCTGAGGCCAGGCACAGTGAAATGTGCCCCATGTCCTTGTCTCTTGTTATAAAACACTGCCTTTGTCAGGCCAGCCTCATAACTGCAGGCTAGTGAGCATCCATGTGATTTGCGGATTGCTGGGGAAGGTTTCACAAACTTTAGGATACATTCCTATGGGGACTTTGTTGGGAGCCAATGGTCATCTTGTTATTGAGATGAAATCTTGTTTATTCAGCAGCACCACTACAAAACCAGGAGGGACAAGCAAATCAAGGCAAGGCTGCTCTAGGCAGCAAGGCACAGATAGACATCTCTGTATATTGACAGTTCTCAACTCTATGGTTCAAGACTGCAAAATAAAAGTTTGTTCCAGTTTATCCTAGGTCCATGTAATTTTTATCTTCCTTCCCCCCCACACTCCCC
>WAAF01009196.1:0-11919 GCA_013400475.1 Tricholaema leucomelas | reverse complement strand
TTTTTTTTTAATTTCTGGTATTTTTCTTCCTGGGCTGCCTATTCGGTGAGGATGGGTCATGGAGAAAGGCTCCCAATGCCATTTTTGCACAAGAAGTGGGACAGTCTTACATCCGTATGAGAGCAGGCTGATGACAGCCATCTACTCTGCATCAGGGACCTCCTTGGAAGGAAGCATCTGCCTCATGCCACATGCTTGCCTGCACTGGGAATTGCTTTTTAAAGTCAGCTTAAACTCCAAGCCATAATGCTTAATTCTCCCCAGACTTTCTGCCTTGTTCACTTCCTCTTGCAGTGGTATTTGTAATGTAAAAATATTTTTTCCCTTTTGGCACGCTTCATGTAATTAGGGTTTTGTTTCATAATTGGTAGGTAAGTGTTGGTAACTATGTCATCATTTTAAACCTCCCTACTATGACTTACTCAAAATTAAGTATCTCATAGAAGAAAATGGCTGTGGTCTCTCTTCTGTATTTCTTGTGCTTGCCCTTTCCTCTCTGTACTCCACTCTTCTTCTTCTCTGCAATACAGACTAATATAAATTACTCAGGTCAATTTTAGACAGTAACTTAAATGAATGGAATTGCTCCAAGGCTGGTGAGACAGTGGAAGAGGTTGCTCAGAGAGGTGTAGATGTGTCATCCCTGGAAATATCCAAGTTCAGGTGGAAGGTACTCCAAGCAACCTTATCTAGTTAAAGATGTCCTTGCTCTTTGCAGGAGGGCTATTTTGAACTCCGATTTGTATGTGATCGCCGTGATGTTTTATTTCCTTGGTAGTTTTCTTTGCTGTCTCATTCAGGACACATAAGTTGCACATGTCAAATATTCTTATATTTGTAAAGATTAGTGTGATTCAATGAATACAAGACCATGACATACTAGAGTTCTTTTTTGTATCCTGCATCTCTCATCCCAGATTCTGAAGTGGTCAATGTTATAAAAAATTCAGTGTGTACTAGCAAGGGAAGTATTTCCAGCCTGTCAGTCCAGCCAAGGACAGCAATCCAAGCACTTACAAGCTGGTGTTACTTCTGTTTTGAAAATAGTTTTTTTCCTTTTTTTTTTTTTTTTCATGATCAAGGGAGAAGAAACTGAAAGCCAGAGTGCAAGAGTTAGTGAGTGCTTTGGAGAGGCTCACAAAGAGCAGTGAAGTCAGACATCAGCAGTCTGCAGAATTTGTTAATGACCTTAAAAGGGCAAACAGGTAAAATATCTACCAACAAATGGATACACAATTGATTCCTTTTTCCATTTTCTCATAATGCACTGTAATTCTCCTACTACCTTGAAAAAACAGTTTCTGGATCCTGACTCATGAACAGTGCTTAGTCAAGTCATCATCAACAACAAATAGCTCATTGTCTCTTTGCACCATGTTTTAAAATGTTTTCAGTAAGTGGTTTACTGGTAATGGTGAGTATATGCCCTTGAAAAAAGATACAGAGATCAGTATTAATCTAAGTTTAGTCAGTAAGGTTTGAAACTAATGTGTTTTAAAGCACTAGTAAATTTTATGAAGATGATCAGTACCCAAAGTTTGGAGTTTTCCTGAGTGGGGTTTTGAGGTAGATTTTTCTAGCACTTGCTATGGACAAACCTATTTGCATGATATTGTATTGCCTTGTATTTCTAACAGCAACTTGGTAGCTGCTTATGAAAAAGCAAAGAAAAAGCATCAAAATAAGCTGAAGAAACTAGAATCACAAATGATGGCCATGGTGGAGAGACATGAAACACAAGTAAGGATGCTCAAACAAAGAATAGCTTTACTGGAAGAGGAGAACTCTAGACCACACACCAATGAAACATCACTTTAAATGCATCTCTTTCAAAGAAGCTCAGTGCCATTACAAATTTCTGTCTTGTAAAGGCTTTTAGGTAACCTTGAACATTAAAATCTGTCATTGCTGACATACTTTAAGCATATTCTCTGTGATCCCAGAGAGGTGCTGTGGGGATAATATAAATGTTAACCTTAAGGACTGGGGATCCCAGAGATATGCCATGGGGATATTGTGTTAACCTTAGAGACTGGTTCATAATGTAAAATGGCAGTGCCTGAATCATCGTAATTATGTACATTGTGGAGTTTTTGCTTCCATTTTATATATGTCCCATGGGTGACAGTGTCACATAGGAAAATACTTCCTATTAAAGAATTTTTCATTTGGGGATAATTTGATGTTTTTTCCCAATCCTTGAGCTCCCCCTGCACACAACTGTGCTGGTTCACTCAAGATTTGTTGCTGTGGTTAAATGACTAGGCAGCTGCAGTGGGAGAGGCAACAGGCTGTCTTGGTTTTTTTGTACCATGCTTGCAGTGCTGTCACTCACACTGCAGTTCAGGTAGGAAAACTCTGGTCAGTTTGGAAAGAAACAAGGAAAATCTGGTTACATCTCTGAAAACTACGAAAATGGTGTACTTCTTACAGCGTGTAAAAGGACCAATGACTGTGAGTTTCATCATGTTAGCTAGTCTATGGCAAGGCTGGACAAGAAATTACAGACCTGGTATTTTTATTGCATGGTGTTAGAAACCATTTTTCTTTTGGGTATGTTATAGGCAAAGTTTTCTTTAAGAAGCTGGACCAATTTTGTCATGTGTATTGTATAGTGCTTATTAGAGCTTCCTGTGATCATCAGGTAGATTGTCTGCTTTTTATACTTGTTTTGACCAAGAGTTACTTACAAGGAGTGTACCTGCTTCATATTGAATACATAGGCACAAGACTATAAATGTGTAGCATATGGATATAGAGCTGCAGAGTGTGGTAAAGTTTCATACAGCTTCTTAGATTAGTTTTTTTTACTGATAACATTCTCTTGTTGCAGTAATATCATGTTAGTGACTGAATTTAAAATAATGGTCTGCTATGGTTATGAACATAAGCAAAGCATGGTAATCAGGTTGATTTCTCTAGGGAGCAAAACACAGGAGGCTGTTATTGCACCAGTTTCTGTCAGTTTGCTTCTTTGAGTACATGGAACAACATCTCGTTTTAGTGTGCCAAACAAGTCCATTAGCATTGTTAGCCTGTTACCACGTTAACACCTCTACTTTGTATTCTTCATGCTGTTTTCAAGTGAATCTGATTTCATTTATCCTTTTTGCTTTATATGTGGAGTTGCATCTCAAGTTTTATTATATTTAGAATTGTAACATTGCTCATTTATTCCTCCTGTTTCTAGTACTAAAGAAATATTTTTAGACGCCTTAAATAATTTTTTTCTACTCTTAGCTTGAGCCAGGCAGCTGAAAGAGTTGGAGACATTTTTTCAGAATATGGCACTATTGTCAAGTCTTGGTCACATCTGAAAGTGTGAACACTTGGTGTTCATGGTATTTGTTATTACTGTAACTGCTGTTTTCTTATCAGATTCTACAAGACTGATACATCAGCTATGAAGCCAGCATGGTACATGATTGATTGCAAGCTAAAACAGTGTCAATTTAAACATTTCAGTTTCAGGTAGCAATGCCCTGGTGTTTTCCTCAAAGTATCAGTACTTCTTAATTTATAATGTGAATGGAAATTTTTGTTAACAAGCCTGTTGAGGTTACGTTGATTTTTTTTTTTTAAATGTCTTTATGATGTTGCTAAGTATTTATCTATGGTGTTTCAATTTTTTGGCCAAGTTTATTATCCACAGGAAGATGGGGGGAGGTTGCCATAATCTTCTGAGGTAGCTGGTCACATTTGTTTCTGAAGAAACACAATCATCCACTGGGTACTATAGCAAAAATACAGTTACAGTTTTGTCTTCTTGCAATCCAAAACACCCGCAAAGCTGTCTACGTGATAGATCTTTCACTTAAGATGACTGGAAACCACTGCTGGATTTTGTCTTAGGCTCATTTTTTTCCATTTCTTGGTAGCTAAAGAAGCCGCTAAAAATACTCTGGAGCTTAAAGCATTTGAATTGAAATCTGTCTTTACAGCAAAGACACAGAATAAGAAAGCATAAAATGTACTTGGGTTTAAAGGCATAAAAAGCTGAGGTGTCCCTTTTTCAGGCCCAAAAATTTGCTGATACTGCATAAACTAGCCAGTTTTAGTGTATCTGTCAAAATAGCACCAACCCTGAGAATGCCAAAGCCCCTCCATTTATGCAACTGGTTGAAATACCAGCCTATAGGTAGGTGAGCAAATCACCCTGAGTCACAGCAGCCTAACTCAACTTTGTGAAGAAATAATGCATTTGCAAAACAAGAAAAATAGGTGATTCTTGTCAACAGAAGTTCTTCATTAATTAAGCTGAGGGCGATTTTTTGGTTTTTTTTTCAGTCACCGGAATGCATGAAGCTTTGTATTTCACAATGTGTTCAAAGTGTCTTTTTCTAATTAAATATGTACATCTTCACCAGCTTGAATGTACTGCTAGCTCTTGCAAAACACATGTGTCTGAGTTTGCATTAATGTTAGTATTGTTCTACTGATTTTATTTACAATTTTCTCTAATACTGTACCATACATTGTAATTTTAGAAACTTTTCCAACTTACTGAATTAGTTTTAAATGTATTCCTGCTTTTTAGTTTCCTAGCTGCTGTAAAATAGCTATTTTGTGTTTATTTCATGTAGAACTGTACAAACTACATTTATTTATACAGAGACATTTATAATACCTATTTTACAAATGTTCTTATAATCTGAATAAATTTCTAATACTGATTCTTTGCCTTGGAGGTTGCTTTAAAATACCTTGCCATCTTATGTTTAATGAGTCTGCTTAAGGGTATAAAAAAAAGACTTCCTCCAAGCCAAGTTGAGTGACATGGTACGACACTGTCAGGAAAGATCATGTAACAGTGACATGGAAAGTTGATTAGTGCACCAGAGATCTGAAGACATGTTTTAGCTGAGCTCAAGAACATTAGCAGTTGTCACAAACCCTCTACAGCTTCAATTAACACTTTATAGAAATAGAAGGACATATATGAAACCATTTTCCACATATTCAGCTCTTTTAATAGCAAGTATATGGACAAAAAACCCCACAACTATTTCATAAATATTTGAAAAGCACTGATAGAGGTTCAAATACTTTCTCATCTTTAAAAACATATTTTTGCTTTCCATTCTGTTGGGTCCCTCATGCCTTTATGATTGACTTTTCCTGACACTGTATGCCATCAGTGCCAATGACTGGCTTAAGGCAATATTTAAAGATTTTACAGTGAAAAAATAATCTGTACCAGCAGCCCAGGCTTCATATTTCATAATGATCCACAATACTTACATTCATATTTCAGTACTTCAGCAAGTTTAAACAAAGTAATTTAATTTTACAGAGAAAAGTTATAGTAGAGGAAAAAAAAGTCAATTTAGTCACAGTCTCTTAAATGGTATCCTTCAGTTTCTGAATCAATGAATGACAAATCACAATGATCAACACAGCACATGTTGCAGGTAGTAATCAATTTTATTTACTAAAACTGAAGAGCTGAGTAATGCATACTTTCAAGATAACATAATGGAAATTCAATAAATCTGTAACTTTACATGGCTTTAACCCTATTACCTGTACGTACTTTCCACTTAATTGATACATGACTTACATAGCGGTGTGGAAAAAGATCGGGTTCTTGAACTTTAAACAGGAGAAGACAACACTCTTCATGTATGAGCCATATAATCAACACTGACTCCTTATTTTCTGCCAGGCATGCAACACTACACCCAAGTTCTCTTCTTGGGCAGCAACACCTGAGTCAGCCTGGGTCCTGCAACATGTACAGCAATCTACCATAATGCCAAAAAATAATGAATAAAACACCACCTTCTTTTGTGGAGTCTATTTTGCTTTTTGAAGTGGCTTGCAAACCCAGGTGAACTGCTCCTCAGGGCTGAAGTACAGCTTCCATATACTGCAGTGCTGTGCAAACATAGCAAAGTTACTTAAGGTTTCTGTATAGGCTTCTGAAGTATTTGCTGAGAGCTCTTCATCTTTTAGTTTATCATACTTCTTTTCTGCCTTTAAAAAAGGCAAAAAAAAAAAAAAAGCTTAATCTGTAAAATATAAATGGTTCATCTCCCTAGCTTAGTAACTTTGCTCAAACATTACTTTAAATATTTGCTCAGTTTTTCCTCAGTGTTCAACAGTGTGTTGTAGAGAACCAATTTTGCAGGATCTATATTCTAAAAAATGTATAAAGGCCTTGTTTTAAAATAATTAATGCTGCATAATCTGTAATATTATTTTCTTAAAGGCATGGAACTGTACTTCGTAAAGGAAGCTGGAAACTAGTTCTTCTAAGAAATGCTTAACAATGGCAAAATACTCAAGTGTTTTCAGTTAACATCATAGTGGGCTTATAGCAGCTTAAAGATTCTGTATCCTGTTAAGTTTTGAAAACTTTTTAACCTGCAAGGATTGAAGGAGGAATTGAAGACACTTCTACTTTCCAGAAGTACTTCAGAGCTAAGAATAATTTAAAGGTAAGGGTTTCTGTAAAGTTGAATCTACTACACAGTAAGTTAAGGTGAGCTTAATATAACATTTTCAACTAAGACACGTTAAAACATTTCAGTGGACCACTACTAATCCAGAATACATCCCCTTCCATGGCCTTGACTATGGCCAATGCAATTTGTTTTCCTTGGCAGTTCACAATCTATTTGAAATGAATGCACACAAAGCACAAATCCTACTGCATCTATCAGTTCTTATTTACAGGATTAAGAACAGTGCAAATACTAGCATTTAGCCTACTTTCATTCTTAAACTACACTATTGCTATAAATGCATCCCACTATGCAAAGTAGGATTACACACCTAATTTACTTTAAGAGCACCTTCCATTAGTTTATAGACATTTACTGTAATATTTTTTGTTGCCTGGAAGGCAGAAATATGGTAATAAAAGAAATTAACATATAAGCACCAGATTATTTAGCAGTGCAAGACTTATTTTCTGCAAGTAAACTGATTTTAAATTAGAATAGACTCTTTTTTAAATTGCAAATGAGTTGAGCTAACACATTTATAGAGTATAGTTAATGTCCTATTGCAAAATATTAAGGTCTAATTTTACCTCTGAAAAATAAAACCCAACAAATGGGCTGCCAGTCACCTATGGAGCAGCAGTACTGCTTTGTACCACAGACTGTTAGGGTTTGGATTCTTGGTCTTGCTTTTTATACTAGAATGACCTCCTATGAACTGCAAATCAACAAAAGTAACTGTACTGCAGTAAGCACAACATGGAAAAAACAATTTATCTGACACGCTGAGAGCAAGCCTGTTAGAAACAAGCAGACCTGAAACCTGTCTTGTTTTTAAAATGGGCTGTTGTAATAGTGATAGGTGGGTAAAGGAAAAGTATGGTTAGTATTTTCCTTCAATGACCAAATTAAATGATAAGTTGGAGCACAGTGCAGAAGCCTGGCAACAGCCTGTAAGTTTATTAGAAATTATTTATGCAAGTTTGGTCTAAAGAATTTATTTGTGTAAAAAAACCTTTTTGATTATGCAATAAATAAAGCTATTTCCCTCTTTTTCCCAGTACCACTGCTTCCAGACTACAACCTATGTAAGACACGTTACTTTCAAAAGTGTATGTGTACACCAAGGAGCTGACGTTAATAGCATTTCAGCATAGAACACACATCGTTCAGTTAGGCAGCTTTCTTTCCAGACTGAATTGAAAGTTTAGAACATTCTGTGAATATGATACTAAAAATCTCACATATCAGATTCCCAGCATGCACACATTCATAGTTTCTGGTTTGTTTTTTGGTTTTTTATTAAAAGCTTATTCCATGAGTTCTTATTCTTCAATTTCAAGAACACTGAATGACCTTTATAGGCAAGCATTCCCCAACTGAGTACTGTTTGTTTTTCAAGTATCTTGGCACCAGCTCTTGAGTTTGTTGTCTAGCTCCCATAAAATAAAAGGCTAAAATCCTACATCTTTTTGTTATTTCTTCACTCGACTACAGAAGATAGTGTCAACTGTACTTTTCAACTCAGAAATACACCTAATTATAAAAGAATGGCAAAATAAAACATATAAAAATAGTAAACCATTAAAAAATGTTCACAGTGCAGGGCATGATGGAACACATAAGGTAGATCATACACCACCACACTTAACATGGTTTTAGAGATCTTACTGAGAAAACAAAAAGAAATGCTACTGCAACAAACAGTACCCTTATACAAAGAAGTGTAAGTTATTGCATATATATCACATTTGCAACTCACATTAAGGCTAGATTTACTAAAATCATGACATATGTATAAGATTCACTTTGAGCTGCTTAATGAAGCAACCAATTACCTCTTACTTTGAACTAACCTTTCACTAAAAATCTGATCCAGTCAACATAGAGCACAGCTAATATCACCTATTCAAAGGACACACATGCTTTGTTATAAGGGCTTCCTCTGTCTGGGGAACAACTTCCCACTTATCAGAAGCTCCAAATTCTGTTTTATCAACATACCCCTTATTTAACAGAGTACTAATTGAAATAGAATAGTAATTTATCCAAAAACTCAGCTTAACTTATTAAAGATTCCCACAGCTTGATAACTCACAAGGCATGATTAGGTAACTCCACAGGCTGTAGCAACCACAGAATATGTACATAAAACAATGCCTCATAATTGAGAAAAGGCATTTTTGCTGGAAAATCAACTACTAGCACTAAAGAAGTAACTAAAGATTAGTTTTCACCTGAAGCTGAATGAAGCAACACCCTCTATCATTATCCCACCTTTGAAATTACTGTTCTTTACTATTTACTATTTTGAACAGCATCTGAGTACAGTTTACTGGTTGGCTAGGTTTAAGACAACAAACTCACAAACAAAACTATCAACAAAATTAGATCACACTATTGGTCTTGAAAAACAAGGTCCCTCTGAACTCTTGTCCTCCAGAAAGAGGAAGTGCTGCAGTCTGTCATGTTGACTGATACAGAAGTCCAGCATTCCTATCACCAAGGTTACTACAGCATTAGAGTCCCACTTTGCCTGATACTAGACAGGTAAATAAACCAGGAGATAGTTTTAAAGCTATTTCTAAGGAATAGGACTAGATTAACAGATTACAAAAGGTAAATGAAGTAGGGTGCTTGAAGGAAGACCAGGATTTTGCTTTTGGATGACATCTAAGTTGCATAAAGACTCAGTGCATAAGCATACGCTGCAATGAGACAAAGGCATAGTTCATTCCACCTATCAGATTACCAATTACTCACCTTTATTTTAGAGAAATGTCCATTTTGAAATCTGAAACAACATGCTTGCTATGACAAGCTGCTGCAAAGTTATTTCAGTGCAGAGCACATGTCCAAAACCCCTTAAGCTGAATCACGAAGACAACTGTTCATCACCTCAACTCTATGTTTTTCTGTTCCCCTCCATGGCAATTTTAAAATATTTTTATTAAGAAAGCATTGCAGCTGAAAACAACTGAGGCTACATCATTTAAATGCTAACTGCAAGTGCCATTCAATATTACTGGATATATACAGAGCATATGCTACACAAGATTTGAAGACAACAGCACAGAATACAATACTGGATACCCTTAGAATAGTCATTATAAGCCAGATTAAGCCATTTAGTGTCACACAATGTTTCTATTATCCATGCATCATCTACCTTCCTCCTCATCAAGATCTAGATGTTTATTTACATTCAGTATAAAATCTAAATGATTAACCTCCCACAGGTTAATCATGCCTTAAACTTTCGTTTTTTGAAAGCAGCTGCAACTAGGATAACACAATACTTTTCAATTTTTTCTTACTCAACTGGGGATGGCACCCAAGAGGTGAAGCTTGACACTTCAAATTACTAAATTCTACTCCATTTGTGTATCCTTTCTGAAGAGAGGCAGAGTAGGTGCAAGAAGTCAGCATGCTGTATAGATCTGACTCCAAGTACTGCTGATCACCAGCCAACAAGCTATCAGCATGAAGGAGGGGAAGTGTTTTAAGCAAGGAGCCATGACAGAGAAGGAATGACAGGCTGAAACTAGGTTTGAAATGTGCAACTTGGTTTAAAATTCATTAGGACAGAGGAGCCCTCTGAAGATCAGTTTCACTGACGCTGCTGTAATATTATACTACTCAACAAGTCCCATAATTTACATCAGAGCAGTTAAAACACTTAGCAAGCCGGCAACTTTTTTTTTTTAAATGTCAACGACATTCTACAAAACACACAGCAAGTAAAAACAAAATTAAATGCCCTCTAACGTATGGATAGGAACTGAACGCTAGAAAGGTACTTCTGTGGACAAAGGCTATACTGCATTTAAAGTGCAACACTTGACTATGTCACTCCCATACTGCAGAGACCAAGCCCTTCCACAACATCTGGTCAGTCCCTGCACTTCATCTGAAAAGAAATAAAAAACTCCTGAGCAAGAGTAAGGCTGGATAAGAAACCCCCTCAGCTGCAACAGGTAAGTTTGATTTTTGTGCCTACTGTTTGCTGTCAGAGGTCAAAACTTTTCATTATGGCATCATGGTCAAATTTGAAACTCAAGAAAGCTCTTGATGAGAAAGCAAATTTGTAAAGGCCATTACATCCCACAGAATGTCCCTCTACGTGTTCTGGCAGCGTGTCTTCACTGGAGCAACACATCTCATAGGCTGCATCTGCTTGAAGGGAAAAAAGCACAGAGCAAACTTTAAATACAGTTACCAACAAAAGTATCAATAACAATACAAAGCCATACCTCAAAGCTATATTCAATTAATGTTTATAACAAAATGTCTAAGTCTGATCATAAACAAAAGGTAACTCACAACCATATTTACAAGTCAACTTGTTGCTGTAACAAATCTTAAGTCTCAGTAATCTAGGGAAAATTTCAATACTCAGTTTTAACCATAGGTATTGTTTGCAACTCATTTCTACCTAATTAGGAAAGAAATATGGCCATGTTATCTGAACAATAAATGAAGAACTCTGTGCACTCTCCAGAGTAGTCCAGTATCAATAATGGCTTACAGCTAGCAGGACAGAAAGGCTTCAACCTAGATTCAATTAACAGTACTATGTTGATTCACTCAGCTTCCCATCACTTTTTATTCAACTACCTGGTATCACCTGACAGTACTCTAACTACAACATGAAGCAGCACATAAAGTAAACAAAATGAAAGAACTCCAATCCTCAAACTGCTTTGAAAAATACGGCCTTCTAACACTTGATAGGCTAGTATACAAGGAAAAATCCTTGACCATACAGGTGCTTTCAGCCTGTAATGCATGACATGGAGAAAAATCAGACTGCACTTGCCTGTTTCAAAGTTATCTTGAAGTCTTCTTGGATTAAGCCTTTTTTCACATTTCTAGTGAAGATAATGGCAATGCATTATACACTTCATAAAGAAACATTATATTTCTTACGAGTACAGCTTAAGCATCATCTAAAAGGCGTGCTGATTATGTTTGCTTCAACAGGCCTCCTGATGATCTGGGACGTGGAATACATAAGCTTCAGAAGACTGACAATTATAACAATGCAAATTAGACATCACAGAAATATTTAGCAAAGTCTGTAAAGAACCTACAAAGTAACTGTGGAATATTAACAGTCCCACTTATTTCAATCAAATTCTACAGATTTTCTTATATTTTCTAAGCAGTCAAACTTCTGGGCAGTCAATCCTTTTACTTTTCGTTCTACTTTCAGACCCAAAGGCAGGATTTTAGAGAAACCATAAATGTGCATCCTGAACTTCTACACAGAAAACAGAAGGTAATAAACACAAGCCATATAGGGAAGAATGTACCTTGCAGATGGTAAACAAGAAAAACTAAAGCCTAGAGAAGCCAGTAATGCTGCACAGAGAACTGAGGCTCACTGCTGCAAAGAGCCAGTGAAGTAGAACTGGAAAGCCATGAAAAACAAGGGTGTAGGAAATAATCATAAATAATAAATATTTTAAAA
>WAAF01009194.1:142611-179548 GCA_013400475.1 Tricholaema leucomelas | reverse complement strand
GTTGATTCTATTCTATTTCTATTCTATTCTAATTTGTGGAGGGAAGAATGAAGTGATGGAAAGGGGATAACACCTACTGAAGAGAAACCAGCCACTATTGGATTTGGACACACTGAACAAGGGACAGCAGCGATATGAGAGTTGTGATGCAACACATGAACACTGCTTAACCAAGCTTCACAGTAAGTAGGACGAAACTGGATTTGTTAATTCAAATATGATGAGCAGGCCTTAACTGTGATGAAAAACAAAAAAGACAGAAGGGAAGGAGCAGAGCAGCAAGCTCTGTCCCAGTTTCAGGTGAGAGTTTTTAGTCATGCCAGATGTTAGTGTTGTAGGTAGAACTGTACAACAGCTTCTTCAGCCACACAAGGAAAGTGTTACTGTTACAGCTAGAACTGTACCACATCTTCTTCAGCCGTGCAAGGAGGCTGCTGCTTCTCCAAAAACACTATAGCTACCATGCCACATGCTGGCTCCTGTTCAGCTACAGGTACTGGACATCAACAGAAGACATGACTCTATAGGCAGTTTATAGCCTCCTGGAGCATGCTGTCCTGCAAATCAGTCTGCTTTATCCCAGACAGAGACAATTCAGATCCCTGGAGAACCTTTGGCATCAGATCCACAGGTCTTGCTTGTTAACTGTGAAAGTTTGCAGTGTCTACACAGCCCAATGCCAGCAAAGATTCCTGGAGAAATTACTTTCCTAGGCAGGGACTGAGCACATCTCATGTCTGTAGGGACTGGATCCATGCAAATAGAGCATTTGGATCAGAAATGTGCAAGTCAAATGTTGTTAAAATTAAAATTCTATTGAGAAGAGAGGACCCTAACACCTTTTGAATTTAATGGAATCATTAAATTCACTGGAATTTAATATCTCCAGCACTTACACCCATCCTACGGGACAGCATTCCTGTCAGAACAAAATATTACTACCAGTATAAAATGAAGGACTTGGGGATTAGAAAATGCCATCATTGAAACACTATGATATAGTCATTAATTACATATCTGTTTCTGAGTGATGTCTATGGCATTATCATTCAGTGCCTTTAGCATAACAGGCAGAGAAAGCTGTTGCTTAGAGCAGTTTTCCCTTGCTTTGTCTCTAAGGCAAGGGCTGCTCAATATTTTAGGGAAGCCTCTACAGACCAACTGTTATAGAGGGGTTTGAGTCTGAGTTTGGGGTGAGATCTGAGGCCGATTGAAAGGTTATTGAATAATTTATTAATATATAGAATCATAGNTAGTCCCTCCCCAGCCTTCCTGTAGGCTCCCTTCAGATACTGGAAAGCCACTCTAAGGTCTCCTCGAAGCCTTCTCTTCTCCAGGCTGCAGAGCCCCAACTCTCTCAGCCTGTCCTCATAGCAGAGGTGCTCCAACCCTCTTGAGCATCTTCGTGGCTCTCTGCCCCCAACTTAGACACAACTAACCCACACAAATTCTTTGATACGGTTGGAAAAACTATTTTACAGAATGTCCATATACAGCCGAATTAAGCAACTTGGTAGAGGGGTTAGAAACGTTCTGGTCAGACAGTCTGGCGGCATAAACTGCCGCTGGTAAAGTTAATATAATTCCTTAGCAACTTGAATCAAGAGAGTTCAAATACTCACTAGTTGGAAGGCTCAGTTGGAAGGTTCCCAAAATATGTACAGTGAGAGCCATGGGGTTGATTTCGCATGGAGCTGATAGTTCAGTTCGAATTGGGGCGTGCTGTCTGAGAAGGCTCCACGGGCACGGTCGGGCTGGCCCGGAGGGCTGGAGCGGCGGGCTGGAGCCGCGGCCGGCCAGGGACGCGTTGTTCGACCATCCACTGGATCGGAGCGAAGTGTGGTGGAACAAAGGAGCACGTTAAGAGAACAAAGGTAATAGCCCCAAGAAGCAGGCAGGCGGGGAGAGGTGAGCTGAGAGAGCGGCAAGAGCCTCTTGTTTACCTAGATTGCCCTGTTTATCGGATGTGGGCAGAGATTAACGGTCCTTTGGCCACAATATTGTCCAATAGGCTTCTGGCAGTCAGCCAGAACACACCAAATTAGGAAGGGTCCACAGGTCTGGTTCCCCCAAATATGGGGAGAGCATGGGCCTTGCGCCTGCTGGGCCCTACGCTGAGACCGTGGGCCTATGCAACCGCCTTATACAACCTGGGCCTTGGGCAGGCCAGACGTTGTGGCACCAGGCCTACTGTGCCCCTTTTGTCTGTTTAATGTGTTTACCTCTGGTTTGGGCAGAAAAACCTGTCCAGGCAAGGCAAGAGAGCCAATGGCATCCTGGCCTGGATCAGGAACAGTGTGGCCAGTAGGACGAGGGAGGTTATTCTTCCCCTGTACTCAACACTGCTCAGGCCACACCTTGAGTGCTGTGTCCAGTTCTGGGCTCCTCAATTCAAGAGAGATGTTGAGATACTGGAATGTGTCCAGAGAAGGGCAACAGGGCTGGTGAGGGGCCTGGAGCACAGCCCTGTGAGGAGAGGCTGAGGGAGCTGGGGGTGTGCAGCCTGCAGAAGAGGAGGCTCAGGGCAGACCTCATTGCTGTCTACAACTACCTGAAGGGAGGCTGTAGCCAGGTGGGGATTGGTCTCTTCTCCCAAACATCCAGCAACAGAACAAGGGGACACAGTCTCAAGTTGTGCCAGGGGAGGTTCAGGCTGGATGTTAGGAGGAAATTGTTGCCAGAGAGAGTGATTGGCATTGAAATGGGCTGCCCAGGGAGGTGGTGGAGTCACCGTCCCTGGGGGTGTTCAAGCAAAGCCTGGATGAGGCATTTAGTGCCATGGTCTGGTTGACTGGCTAGGGCTGGGTGCTAGGTTGGACTGGATGATCTTGGAGGTCTCTTCCAACCTGGTTGATTCTATGATTCTATGATAAATAAGCCTATTTTCGTGCCTACAGGCCCTCCACTACACCAACAAATCCACAGAGGCTTTCATTTCTAAACTCTACACCTGAGGCAAGGCAATGAATGGCCATTAGGTATTAGACTTTCAGCCTTGCTTCTGTAGACAAAGGCAGTTTTTAAAACTTCATTCTCTTCACAGACTTTGGCCCAATATTTACTCATATTTTTCAGCCTTTCAGGCTGACTGAATTTTAAGTTAAAAGGTGTTTGTCCAGATTATTCTTGCCTCACATTACAGAATGAGATAAAGTGATGTGATGATTTAAGTACCTGTCTTCTTAGAGTCTGTGTCCCAGAGCTAATTCCAGATGCTGAACTAATCAATTAAATGAAGCTTTCTGAAGGTAGTTCTTAATCTCATACCCTTCCTAACTTGTAATATTGTTGTGTCAATTCCCTGACTGCTTTGTCGCAGAATCACAGAGCAATTCAGGCTGGAAGGGACTTCAAAAGGTCTCCAGTATGACCTCCTGTGCTCAGCCACGAGAGAGACAACAATGTTATATAATATTCACTTTAAAAATCAATTTCTAATTATCTAAAGCTGGGCACCAGAATTAAGAGGTCCTTGGTATTACCTTCGATATACTTTAGCCTTCTCTCTGTAAAATGGGATCAATGAGACACATTCCTGTCATGGTACTGGGAAATTACATTTATCAACTTCTATTTACTTAATGAACTTAAACTTTATTTATTAACTTTTAAGTTTTAGGTTCAGTAAATTTATTAACTTTTAAGATGACTTTGTATCAAACAGTTGAGGGATATATAACTCTGTTTTAAAGCAGGATTTGAATAGTGAGCAATAAGAATATTTGTGGTCAGGGTTTTTTAGGCTCTCAGGGAGTAACAGGACCAGGGGGAATGGAGAAAAGCTGGAGATGGGGAGATTCAGACTGGAGGTGAGGAGGAAATTCTTGAGCATGAGAGTGGTGAGAGCCTGGAATGAGTTGCCCAGGGAGGTGGTTGAGGCCAGGCTGGATGAGGATGTGGCCAGCATGGTGTAGGGTAGGGTGTCCTTGCCCATGGCAGGGGGGTTGGGACTAGATCATCCTTGTGGTCCCTTCCAACTCTGACTGACTCTATGATTCTATATTAAGAAAGAGGTGAACTCCTAGAGGGAGTAAATGTTAATTGTCATGATCATGAACAAAATGCTGTGAATTAGAACATTTTTAAGTTTGCATTTCCTAACTCTTCAATGCTCTTTTCATTCTCATTGAGGTCATTCTAGTAGCATCTTTTTGTATAACAGACAATAACAAAACAGCTTAGCACAATTTCCATAAATCAATTGTGATTTTCCTTCTGACATTGGGGGTGGAGAAATCATAAGTAGGGCTTTGAGTTATATGGTGGCTTTGGTGGGCTTGATTTGAGATGGAGTAGGAAAATCATAGAATCATAGAATCAACCAGGTTGGAAGAGACCTCCAAGCTCAGCCAGTCCAACCTATCACCCAGCCCTAGCCAGTCATCTAGACCATGGCACTAAGTGCCTCATCCAGGCTTCTCTTGAACACCTTCAGGGATGGCAACTCCACCACCTCCCTGGGCAGCCCATTCCAATGCCAATCACTTTCTCTGCCAACAACTTCCTCCTAACATCCAGCCTTGACCTCCCCTGGCACAACTTGAGACTGTGTCCCCTTGTTCTATTGCTGGTTGTCGGGGAGAAGAAACCAACCCCCACCTGGCTACAACCTCCCTTCAGGTAGTTGTAGACAACAATGCTCCACATGTGAGAGGTAGCATTGAAGCTGCAGCTGTTGCCTCTTAACATTTGCCATGTCCAAGAAATACATACCTCCAAAGGGTCCACACCACCTCATTTCAAAGTATATCCTTTCTCTTCTGCTTTTATTCATTTTGCTCTGTTGTTGCTGTTCCATTATGTTAATATTTACCTGTAAATTCATAAACAAGTTCCTTAAGGTCCTTCTGTCATGGGCTCAGTGTTGTGATGTGCATGAGCCACTGTAAAGTATTGCATTATCCTGCCTCTGGATGTCAGCATTTGCCCTCATTTGGAAACAATATATGTCCTAAGAACTGACTGTCTCAAAGAAACCATGAAACTAGATGGATTTTGGCAGATTTAAGCTCTCATTCCGTAGTCTGAAGAGTTTAGTCTGTTTTATGAGCATTTTCAAGTAAATTGGAATAACAATTCTGAGTCAGAAAATTATATTTTCAGTGTAATTAAGAAGGCATTCTTGTTCAGGCTTTCACTTCCAAAACATAGGGAAAAGGAGCTTCAATTCTGAATTTGCTTTTTTTTCCATGACATGCCCCACATTAGAGGCCACTTAAGAAACTGGATGCAAACAAGACTGGACTTGATGAGCTCACAGGTCTATTTCAGCCTGAACTATTCTGTGATTCTGTGAAGTCTGCCACAGCAAGCTCCTGGGAAAGCTGGCAGCTTGTGGCTGGGACAGATGCCCTCTGACATGAGTCAAGAACTGGCTCGAGGGCCAGGCCCAGAGAGTGGTGGTGAATGGTGCCACATCCAGTTGGCAGCTGTCACTAGTGGTGTGCCCCAGAGATTAATGATGGGCCCAGTCATGTTCAGTATGTTTATGGATGATCAGGATGAAGGGATTGAGTCCAGTATCAATAAGTTTGCAAGCAACACCAAGCTAGGAGCAGGTGTGGATCTGTTGGAGGGTAGCAAAGCCCTGCAGAGGGACCTTGCCAGGCTGTCTGGGTGGGCAGAGGCCAATGGGATGAGATTGAACAAGGCCAAGGGCAGGGT
This sequence comes from Tricholaema leucomelas, assembly GCA_013400475.1. NCBI lineage: Eukaryota > Metazoa > Chordata > Aves > Piciformes > Lybiidae > Tricholaema lacrymosa > Tricholaema leucomelas. The sequence goes on along the minus strand of WAAF01009194.1, from coordinate 173,884 downwards.
TCTACACTTTGGCCACAACAACCCCAAGCAGCACTACAGGCTGGGGACAGAGTGGCTGGAGAGTAGCCAGGATGAAAGGGGGGCTGCTGGTAGAGAGTAGCTGAACATAAGCCAGCAGTGTGCCCAGGTGGCCAGGAGAGCCAATGGCATCCTGGCCTGGCTCAGGAACAGTGTGGCCAGTAGGACAAGGGGATGTTATTCTGCCTCTGTACTCAGCACCGGTCAAGCAGACCTTGAGTGCTATGCCCAGTCCCTCTTGTGTTGAGGTGGAACCTCCTGTGCTGCAGCTTACATCCATTGCTCCTTGTCCTATCCCAGGGAGCAAGTCAGCAGAGCCTGTCCCCCGCTCTCCTGACCCCCAGCCCTCAGATATTTATAAACACGTATTAAATCCCCTCTCAGTTTTCTCTTCTCCAGACTAAACAGCCCCAGGTCCCTCAGCCTCTCCCCATCAGGCAGTGCTCCAGTCCCCTCATCATCCGTGTAGCCCTTCTCTGGACCCTCTCCAGCAGATCCCTGTCTCTCTTAAACTGAAGAGGCCAAAACTCAACACAATACTCAAGATGAGGTCTCACCAGGGTGCAGCAGAAGCAGAGAATCTCACTCATTCTGAAGATGTAAAAGGAACTTTCTAGCATGAAAAGTGTTTGTTCAAACTAAGGCAACTGTGGTGCATTAATCTTGGCTGGTCATCAGGTGTCCACCCAGCCATTGCATCACTCCTCCTCTTCAGAAGATCTGGAGGAGAAGGTCCAATGTAAAGCTCATAGGTTGAAATAAGGACAGGGACATCATTCACCCTGTATCATCATGGGCAAAACAGACATGAGTTCAGGGAAATGTGTTGCCAATGTATCACAGGCTAGGATAGTGAGAAGTAAAAACAAAACTAAGACCACCTTCCTCTCCACCATTCCTTCTTCCCAGGCTCTGCATCACTCCTGACTCTTCTACCCTCTCTGCCTTGAGTAGCTCAAGGTGGAGGGGCATGGGAATTGCAGTAAGTTCATAGCTAATATCTTTGTTTCTTCTGCTCCTTCCTCCTCATGCTTTTCCACTCCAGCCTCCAAGCACAGGGTGCCTCTCATGGGATAGAATCCTTCACAAACTTGTCCAGCATGGATCCTTTACATGGAGTGCAGTCCGCTGGGAACAAACAGTTCTGGCGTAGGTCCTTCACAGGTCCTGCCATGAAACCTGCTCCTCCTTGGGTCCTCTCTAGAAGTCACAGCTCCTGCCAGGAGCCTGCTCCATTGCAGGCTCTCCACAGATTACAGCTTCCCTCAAGGCATATCCCTTTTTCTAGTGTGGAGTTCTCCACAGCTGCAGAGGGACAAGGTACATCACAGCACTCTTCTTCAGGGGAATCTGCTTCAGTGCTTGGAGCACCTTCTTCCCTTCCTTTTTCAATGACCTTGGTGTCTGCAGGGCTGTTTCTCCCACATTTGCTCACTTATCTTTCACAGCTGCTGTGCAGCACTTTTTATCCTTTCTTAAGTGCATTATCGAAGAGGCACTATCCACGAACCTTAAGGGATTCCATTTTGGCCAGCAGCAGGTCTGTTTCGGAGGCAAAACTGCTGCACATCTCTCTTGGTTATACTCCAGCAGAGGCCTTAGAATAGTAGAATCATAGAATCAACCAGATTGGAAGAGACCTCCAAGATCAGCCAGTCCAACCTAGCACCCAGCCCTAGACAATCAACTAGACCATGGCACTAAGTGCCTCATCCAGGCTTTGCTTGAACACCTCCAGGGACGGTGACTCCACCACCTCCCTGTGCAGCCCATTCCAATGCCAATCACTCTCTCTGACAACAACTTCCTCCTAACATCCAGCCTTGACTTCCCCTGGCACAACTTGAGACTGTGTCCCCTTGGTCTGTTGCTGGTTGCCTGGGAGAAGAGACCAAGCCCCATCTGGCTACAACCTCCCTTCAGGTAGTCGTAGACAGCAATGAGGTCTTCCCTGAGCCTTCTCTTCTCCAGGCTAAACAACCCCAGCTCCCTCAGCCTCTCCTCATAGGGTTTGTGTTCCAGGCCTTTCACCAGCTTTGTAGTATTTCTCTTCCAAGCTACAGAAAAACCAACCCCATTATTATTCTTTTTACTGTTCCTTTAAAATCATCACAAGATGTGTTTGCTTCAGCGAGCACTGTGATCTCTGTATATTTTGTAGCTCATAAAAATAGCCTACCCTCTTTTCCCATTGCTGCATGGAAGCTGCTTGAAGATGAGACTGGCATAATAAGGTCAGTGCTTCTGGGTAGTGGAACAAAGTTGTCAGTAAATGTTAATATCAAACCCAGCAACTCAGTAACAGCTTCTTTATTCTTTTTGCTTGCTTAAGAGTTGCAGTTTTATGTCTCACCACTTGCTGTTTTCAGGGGAAGAAGAAATAGGCACAGAATAAAGAAAGAAATGTAATTAAAACATTTCATTTCAAGCCAGGAAAATGTTCCTATTCTAATCACTAGAAGGAACAAGTACAGGCAACTACACTTAATTTCCTGTATGTGCTAGCAATAATGTCTTTTGGGGTGAATTTCTGGCGTGTTGATCACCATCGTCCTGGCCTGTATCAGCAACAGTGTGGCCAGCAGGAGTAGGGAAGTGATCATTCAAGAAAAGACTGGATGAGGCACTTAGTGCCATGGTCTAGTTGACTGTCTAGGGCTGGGTGCTAGGTTGGACTGGATGAGTTTGGAGGTCTCTTCCAATCTGGCTGATTCTATGATTCTATCATATGTCAAAGTGAGTCAGAGAGATGGTTTTGAGTAGCATGCAGTCTAATCCACCTCCCTTCACTAAGCAACAGAAAGGTTTACAGCTGAGCTCCCTGACTGGGGAGGGGAAAGAGGGCCTCTATAAGCTTGTCAGTCATTTTAGTCTTTATTCAGTCAATGTAGGATTTATTTCACAATCTCTTCTGCAAACACATTTATTGTTTTTGCTTTGCTTTGTGGCAGCTTAGAATTCTGACATAAGATTCTCTGTTGTTTGTTCACACTTGCCCAACAGTACAAGACTGCTCTGCAATTTTTTTGTCTTTTCCAATGTTGGGGTGTAAAAGGAAGGTTCTGTTTGGAGCCAGCACTTAAAAATAATCCTGAGGTTGCATAGTAATGGGAAGAGTGCATGTTCAATACCAAATCATCATCCTTGCCTTTCTGTTACTATGGAGATAGTATGGCTGCTTCACAGCTCATTCTGCTACCTCCACAGCTGCAACAGGAGCTTTGGTAGGGTGCATGTGATGTCTCTGCTTCTCATACCTTCTCTCTCCTTCACAAACACAAGAGGAGAAAAGGATTATTTTCAGTTCATGCTTAGATCCTAGCTTTCTGTAACACCATGTCACTGCTGTGTTCACAAACATCAGTGTCAGTACGTCCTGGGACTGTGTCAGGCTCCAGGGATAAGGACTGATCCTATAAACACATATACCTCTGAGAGCACTGCTGTGAACTATCTCTTTTCTGTCCAAGATCCTAATTTCACAGTACCTTATCCATTCTTTTTCTGAGAACTTCTTATAGACATTCAATTTAATACTGAAATGTGCAAACATAATGTACATTTATCAAGTATTTTATATTCTAGGGGTATAGTGAGGAAGAAAGGGAGGGGAGTTAAGCAGCTGATGGCTCAAGGTCTGAGAGAGAGGCATATGGCAAGGAGCCTTCTCTCCCTTCTTGTTGTGCCAAAAACATTTTAGCTAACACATTGAACAAAGAAGTAGGTCATATGATAATTTCTTTTTATGAACAGCATTTGAGAGGCTGAACTAGTTCAGAAGTGTGCCTGATATTTTTTGTGAAGTATTTCTTCCTCCAGTATCAGGGAAGCAGCTACAACCCCATGTACAAAAGCCCATTTCATGCACATGTTGGACACTTGCAATAATGATCTCAAAGTTAATTAACCCAGTCAAGTTAAACTATCTCTTGATAACTAGGACTACGATATACCCATCTTTTTACATCAAATAAGTAAGTAAATAAATGAGCACATCCTTTTCCACTGAGCTATCTTCTCCCCCTCTACTCTGCCCTGGTGAGACCTCATCTTGAATACTATGTTCAGTTTTGGGCTCCTCAGTTTAAGAGGGACAGAGATCTGCTGGAGAGGGTTCAGTGGAGGGCTACAAGGATGAGGAGAGGCTGAGAGACTTGGGAATTTTTAGTCTGGAAAAGAGAAGACTTAGAGGGGATTTGATAAATGATAATTTATAAGTATCTGAGGGCTGGCCAGGAGTGGGGCCAGGGGGAAGGCTCTGCTCACTGCTCCCTGGGGTAGGACAAGGAGCAATAGATGTAAACTGCAACAAAAGAGGTTCCGCCTCAACACGAGGGGGAACTTCTTTACTGTAAGGGTCACAGAGCACTGGCACAGGCTCCCCAGAGAGGCTGTGGGGGCTCCCTCTCTGGAGACTTTCAAGGCCTGTCTGGATGTCTTCCTCCATGATCTGTGTTAGATAGTATTGTCCTACTGTGGCAGGGGGGTTGGACTCAATGATCTCCTTGGGTCCCTTCCAACCCCTAACATCCTGTGAACCTGTGATCATGCTTGTATGGGGTTTGAAGGAAAGCCTCCTTTTTTATCTTTTTAATTTTTTGCCTGTATAATATTTTGTTGCAGGTGAAAGGTCTCAAAATGCTCTTCGAGTTCTGTATGACAGAAATAACCATGTGAATTCAGATCTATTCATCAAGGACCAAAATCTAGCAAGCTTTTGACAAAAGCATTTGTCTTTCTACCAATCTACTAAGCAACCAAGCAGCACTAGATCTACCAGGGAAGCTTCAGAAGGACTATCTGCTTGCATGTTACTAGCTCTGTTAAGTGGTGTCACTTACCAGCAAAGGTAAGTAAAAGTCCCTGACAGGCTGGTTGGGTGGGCAGAGGCCAATGGGATGAGATTGAACAAGGCCAAGGGCAGGGTTCTACAGTTTGGCCACAACAACCCCAAGCAGCGCTACAGGCTGGAGATAGAGTGGCTGGAGAGCAGTCAGGCAGAAAGGGACCTGGGAGTGCTGGTAGATAGTAGTTGAAGATGAGCCAGCAGTGTGCTCAGGTGGGCAGGAGAGCCAATGGCATCCTGGCCTGGATCAAGAACCTTGTGGCCAGTAGGACAAGGGATGTTATTCTTCCCCTGTACCTTGAGTATTGTGTCCAGTTCTGGGCTCCTCAGTTCAAGAGGGATGTTGAGATACTGGAACACGTCTAGAGAAGGGCAACAAAGCTGGTGAAGGGCCTGGAGCACAGACCTGTGAGAAGAGGCTGAGGGAGCTGGGGTTGTTTAGCCTGCAGAAGAGAAGGCTCAGGGCAGACCTCATTGCTGTCTACGACTACCTGAAGGGAGGTTGTAGCCAGGTGGGGGTTGGTCTCTTCTCCCAGACAACCAGCAATAGAACAAGGGGACACAGTACCAAGTTGTGCCAGGGGAAGGTCTAGGCTGGATGTTAGGAGGAAGTTGTTGTCAGAGAGAGTGGTGGAGCCAGGGAGGTGTCAGGGAGGTGGTGGAGTTGCCGTCCCTGGAGGTGTTGAAGTAAAGCCTGGATGAGGCACTTAGTGCCATGGTCTGGTTGACTGGATAGGGCTGGGTGCTAGGTTGGACTGGCTGACCTTGGAGGTCTCTTCCAACCTGGCTGATTCTATGATTCAAAACTGTTTTCATTTGGCATACAGACTCAACCTTTTGATTAGCATATGTAGATAAGTTTTGCTTATAGCTTTTAATTTTTGCAGTTCATGCTATCTAACTATGAACATAGGTTTGATGGGGACTACATACTCTCTAATATGAAATATAAAGTTATGCTGTACATCAAATCTATCTTGTGTAACACCAGCTGAACACATACCTTGGTATCTTAAGCTAGTCTTTTTCCTGTTTCGAAGACCTCTCAAAGTTACAGAGATGTGCAAATAGCTCTCAGCTCTTCTATTTGGTATGTCTAAGGGCAAGACCATTTCCCATTACCATCAATCATACCCTTTCCATAAGCACAATTCCCATAAGGCTGGAGTCTGGATTGCTTCCTATTAAGACTAATGGCTGTCGTATGCATACATCAGGCGCACTTCAGAGACAAAAGAGATTTAACGCAGGCCATCGGGCTGCGGAGTGAGCTGCCAGGGGAAAGGGCAGGGGAGTGAGCAAAGGAGCTGGCAGGGGAGCAGAGAGAGTCTCAGCATTTCGGGTCCACGCCGGGTGCTGTCCGCGGTGCTGAGGCGGTAGCCGGAGTGGGAAGGACAACGCCAAGGCCGCAAGCACCGCAACAGAAGGGAAAAGCTTTTGACCCAGCGAAAGCTAGAAATTGCCCTAAGGTTCAGTGTAAATAGATAGAAACAACACTAGACAGTCTTCCCTGAGCCTAATTAATCCAGGAGAATAGGAATTCTTACACTAAGGTCTCTGTATCATTGAATCACAGAAGAGAATCATACAATCAAGCAGGTTGGAAGAACTCCAAGATCATCCAGTCCAACCTAGCACCCAGCCCTAGCCAATCAACCAGACCATAGCACTAACTGTCTCAGACAGGCCTTTCTTGAACACCTCCAGGGATGGCGACTCCACCATGTCCCTAGGCAGCCCATTCCAATGCCAATCACTCTCTCTGTTAAGAACTTCTTCCTAATATCCAGCCTACACCTCTCCTGGCACAACTTGAGGCTGTGTCTCTTTGTTCTGTTGCTGCTTGCCTGGGAGAAGAGACCTCCTTTCATATAGTTGTAGACAGCAATGATGTCTGCTCTGAGCCTCCTCTTCTCCAGGCTGCACACCCCCAGCTCCCTCAGCCTCTCCTCACAAGGCTGTGTTCCAGGCCCCTCACCAGCTTTGTAGCCCTTCTCTGGACATGTCTCAGTACCTCAACATTTCCCAAGGCAGGAGGGGTGGACTAGCTGATCTTTCCAGGTCCCTTACAGACCAAACTAGGCTGTGATTCTATGAATATTTATGTAGACTAAAATAGTGCTAATCCCTTTGCAAAACAGACACATTTTGACATCGATGTCACTAGCATAAATCAACATTCTCCAACAGGCATTCAGTTACACTTCTGCCATGATTTTTCACAGTGATATTCTCTGATGTAGGTTTAAAAGAAATAATTATAACTAAATTAAGCCTGGGTGCTTCTGATCAAGTGTTGGTCAGCAGTTATTTGGTTTCAACAGTGCAGCAGTTATTTGGTTTCAATCAGCCTTCTCCAACAGGAGTGCAGTCACACTTCTGCCATGATTTTTCACAGTGATATTCTCCGATGTAGGTTTAAAAGAAATAATTATCATAGAATCATAGAATCATAGAATGGTTTAGGTTGGAAGGGACCTCAAGGATCATCCAGCTCCAACCCCCTGCCATAAGCAGGGACACCTCCCACTAGAGCAGCTTGCTCAAGGCCTCATCCAGCCTGGCCTTAAACGCCTCCAGGGAGGAAGCATCCACAACCTCCCTGGGCAACCTGTGCCAGTGTCTTACCACCCTCACTGTAAAGAACTTCCTCCTAACATCCAGTCTAAATCTCCCCTCTTCCAGCTTAAACCCATTCCCCCTCGTCCTGACATTACTAGACCTTGTCAATAGTCCCTCCCCAGCCTTCCTGTAGGCTCCCTTCAGATACTGGAAAGCCACTCTAAGGTCTCCTCGAAGCCTTCTCTTCTCCAGGCTGCAGAGCCCCAACTCTCTCAGCCTGTCCTCATAGCAGAGCTGCTGCAGCCCTCTGATCATCTTCGTGGCTCTCCTCTGGACCCGCTCCAGCAGTTCCATGTCCTTCTTGTGTTGGGGGCTCCAGAACTGCACACAGTACTCCAGGTGGGGTCTGAGGAGAGCAGAGTAAAGGGGGAGAATCCCCTCCCTTGCCCTGCTGGCCACACTGCTCTTGATGCAGCCCAGCACAGGGTTGCTGTCTGGGCTGCATGTGCACACTGCCGGCTCATGTTGAGCTTCTCGTCGACCCAGACCCCCAGGTCCTTTTCCTCAGGGCTGCTCTCAGCCATTCACCACCCAGCCTGGATCTGTGCCTGGGATTGCACCGACCCAGGTGCAGGACCTTACACTTGGCCTTGTTAAACGTCATGAGGTTGGCCTGGGCCCACCTCTCCAGCCTGTCCAGGTCCCTCTGGATGGCATCCCTGCCCTCCAGCAAGTCAACTGTGCCACACAGCTTGGTGTCATCTGCAATTTATACCTAAATTAAGCCTGGGTGCTTCTTATCAAGTGTTGGTCAGCAGTGATTTGATTTCAACAGTGAATTTTAAGAGATTCCACACTCTTTCCTTGAAACAGGAGAACACTTAGGCGGAACTTAAGAAGAAACCTAGGTTTGGGGTGATACTCTTTTTCCTCTGGAGTTAATAAAGTAGTTAAAAGAGATGAGAGAAAGACAAAATCAAACATCTGAGTCAAGGAAGCATGAGAACAGCTACTTCCACAAGGAGATAATGAGTCCTTCACACAGGGAAAATTGGACTTTTGAGAAGAAGTCTTGTTAGGAAGATAAATGCAACATAATAAGCTGTTCCCTGTTTGGCTAGTGGCCAGAGAAAGAGGGGCATGAATAAGAAGCACATAAACAAAGATAATAAAGTAATCACACACTCACAAGCAGTGCAGAAAAGCACTCCTGAGACAAAGTAAACAGGATGGAAATCCCAAAGAACGATATCAATGAGGGGCCAACTACTTTGTAGGCTTTGGAAATCCCTGAGGGTCCTTTAAGTCTGTAATTAACTCCATTGCTATCCTGCAATTTGATTAGCTGTTACTTTGCATGCTCTTTTCCCTCTCTTACTAGGAGTTTGTAAATATTTACTAAAGAGTGTTGATTCTCAAGATTCATTGATTTGAATGTCCAGGAGACTAACTCTCTTTCAGTTTAGAGCATTAAAATCATGTGAATAGTTTCACTTAAAAGATGGATAGTTTTTTTTTCCACAGTCCCAGCTGTGATACTTTCCATAGGGAAGATGGCACTCTCCAAAATACATTCCACTGAATTCTATCATATAGAATTAAATTACAGAAAGAGTGATTGGCATTGGAATGGGCTGCCCAGGGAGGTGGTGGAGTCGCCATCCCTGGAGGTGTTGAAGCAAAGCCTGGATGAGGCACTTAGTGCCATGGTCTGGTTGACTGGCTAGGGCTGGGTGCTAGGTTGGACTGGATGATCTTGGAGGTCACTTCCAACCTGCTTGATTCTATAATTCTATGATTCTATGATACTCAAATCTTGCAATGGGCCTTGTGGAAAGAAAATGTTCTTTATTTTACACTTTGGCTTCCTTCTTATCTTCCTTACCCCTCTTTATACATCTTTTTTTTTTTTCATTTCAAACTATGTATTCCCTTTGAAGAAATCGTACAGCATTCTAGAACAATAATGACCTGTCTGATTCAGGCTCTCTTTGAGACAGGCTGACTGTAATTGACATAAACATGTTTAAAAAAGGTCTGGAATTCCTCAGCATTCAGATTTTCTTTTCATTGCTTGGATACACTTTGTAGGAGAATTTATTGGATGGGCAACAAAGAGTACCACAGCCAAAGCTTTTACGTCCTTTAACTTCATGTGTTGATGCCCTTAACTGTGTCTGCTTTTGCATCCACACCTCTGAAAGGGTGCAGCACATCTTCTTGTTTTATTAACAGGATATTTGGCTAGAAGCTCTTTGTCAGATCAAATCATTGCTCCACAAAGTAACAAGAGCAGTGTGAAGTAGCAGGTTTGCCATTGGCATCTGCCTAGAACAAAAGTGCAGTGCTGCAGCTGAGGACTTGGTATATATCTCTCTCTTTTCTGTTTTGGAAGGGAAACCATAGCCACACGCCTAGTACATTTAAACAACTTCATTCTTTTCATCTAGATCAAGAAGGAAGATATCTTTTACCAGTGTGTCCAAGACAGGACTCTCTAAGAAGAACACAGCCCTTGTTGTGTCATCTCATTTCTTTTGAAAAGGTGAAGTCTTTCCCTCTTTAAAATATGAAGGAGGTTATCATTCCTATTGCACTGACATTGCTGGCCCAAGTTCTCTTTGCTTTCCTGAATCAAATCACTGGGATTTGTTCCAGGAGTCAGTACTAAAAAGACTTTTAAAATAAGATTTGTGGGAGGGGAATAATTTTGGGAGTTTTTTGTGTTCACAGCTTGAAAATAACACAGCAGTCAAGAAATCACCATGCTTCACCTCAGGGAGATCTTAATCTTTTCCTGTTGCAATAGGCCTTAAAACATTGTGGCTTTTTAGAGAGCATTTTTAATAGTCTTTATCAGTGTAGGCAGCATTTTCATGTAAGTGAAAACCAGCCAGATTTACTGTATGATCCAGCACCACTAGCCACTGTCTGTCAAACAATGCTTACTAATCTGATTATAGTTCCATTATGTATTTTTAAAGGATTATTGTTTAGCCCTGCAGTTTTGCAGGAAGATATGGAGTTTTAAAGTTTGCTGAGTTTTGAAGTGAGTAAAGGAAAACTTCTCTTGCCAAGAAGATAGTCAAGCACTGGGACAGGCTTCCTAGAGAGGTGCTCAATGTCCTGAGCCTGTCAGCATTTAACAGGCATTTGAGCAAAGTCCTTACTTAACATGCTTTAGCTTTTGGCCATCCTTGAATTGATCAGGCAGTTGGGCTAGAAGATCATTGTAGGTCCCTTCCAGCTACTCTCTTCTGTTCTGTTCTACTCTATTCTCATAGAATCACAGAATTAGTCAGGGTTGGAAGGGACCACAAGGATCATCTAGTTCCAATCCCCCTGCCATGGGCAGGAACACCCTATCCTACATCAGCCTGGCCACAGCCTCGTCCAGCCTGGCCTTAAACACCTACAGCCATGGGGCCTCAAACACGTCCCAGGGCAACCCATTCCAGGCTCTCACCACTCTCACCACTCTCATGCTCGACAACTTCCTCCTCACCTCCAGTCTGAATCTCTCCACCTCCAGCTTTGCTCCATTCCCCCTAGTCCTGTCACTCTCTGATAGCCTAAAAAGTCCCTCCCCCGCTGGAGAGGGACTATTGACAAGGTTTTGTAATGACAGGACAAAGGGTAATGGGTTTAAACTGGAAGAGGGGAGATTCAAATTGGATGTTAGGAGGAAGTTCTTTACAGTGAGGGTGGTGAGACACTGGCACAGGTTGCCCAGGGAGGTTGTGGATGCTTCCTCCCTGGAGGTGTTCAAGGCCAGTTTGAATGAGGCCTTGAGCAACCTGCTCTAGTGGGAAGTGTCCCTGCCTACAGCAGGGGGTTGGAGCTGGATGATTCTTGAGGTCCCTTCCAACCTAGACCACTCTATGATTCTATGACAAATCATTTTGCTTTGGATTCTGAGGTCTTCATGGTTCTTTGTTTGCAGTTTAGAGGTGCAGCATGTGGTATGCACATTTCTTTCTGACCTGATCTGTTGTGGGTATATATTGAAACTCGTTGCTTTTACTTTAGTCCTTAACTTTAAGTGGTAAATACACTAGAGGGAGGAAAGGAAGAGCCTATGATTTTGGTGTAGGCAGCCCCATTAGAGACATGTGCCCTAGTTTTTGCTGTCATAACTTCTTGCACTCAGAAATAGATGCCTTGCCTTTCCTCTGCTATCTTCTTCAGAAAAATGAAAGCTAAAATTCTCATTTATATTTTCAGTTCTCCCATGCCAAGGGTGGCAACAGCCATGCTCTTCACTGAGCCACACTCAAATTCTGCCATCTTCCTCACTTATCCCTGCTGAAGTCAGCATAAATAAAGGAAGTATATTAACCTGAATGTCAATTTTTGCTTTTACATAGCTACACACATTTTCATTTGACATTTACTGGAACTATCTGGCTCATATAAGAAGTTTGTGTGGAGCTTCTGTACAAATGATTTTTTTGGTTCTGTATGCTATGAAGAATGAATACCTTAATACATCTACCTTCAGGGACATCTATGTCTGAAATATTCTCTCAGTTCTTTGTCAGTTTCAGTTTTGTTGCAAAAACACAAAAGACCTAATAAAAGTCTATTCAAACAGCTATTCAAAAGACCTAATGAAAGGTTCTTTTAGCTACATTGAGATTATAGAATCATAGAAACTTAGAATCACAGAATCATGGAATCAGTCAGGGTTGGAAAGGACCACAAAGATCATCTAGTTCCAACCCCCCTGCCATGGCCAGGGACACCTCACACTAGATCAGGCTGCCCAGAGCCTCATCCAGCCTGGTCTTAAACACCTCCAGGGACAGGGCTTCCACCATCTCCCTGAGCAACCCCTTCCAGGCTCTCACCACCCTCATGCTGAAGAACTTCTTCCTAACATCCAGTCTCAATCTACCCATTTCTCTCTTTGCTCCATTCCCCCTAGTCCTATCATAACCTGACAGCCTAAAATGTCCCTCCTCAGCTTTCTTGTAGGCCCCTTAAGATACTGAAAGGCCACAATAAGGTCACCTCAGAGCCTTCTCTTCTCCAGACTGAACAACCCCAACTCCCTCAGTCCCTCCTCATAGCAGAGGTGCTCCAGCCCTCTGATCACCCTTATGGCCTTTCTTTGGAAACCTCAGTCCCTCCTCATAGCAGAGTTATAACACACATCCATATCCCTCTTATAACAGTGGCTCCAGAACTGGACACAGTACTCCAGGTGGGGTCTCACCAGTGCAGAGCAGAGGGAGAGGGTCACTTGCCTCACGCTGCTGCCCACTCTTCTCTTGCTGCAGCCCAGGGTCTGGTTGGCTCTCTGGGCTGCAAGAGCACACTGACAGCTCATATTGAGCTTCTTGTCCACCAGCACCCCCAAGTCCCTCTACTCAGGGCTGCAAAATCCATTCCTTGCTTCTTTATGTAATGAAATTGTGGTTCTCAGAATCAGTTAAGAAAAAATACTTTTATCTTTAAGATGGGATGAAGAAGGAAAAAATGCTCCATTTTATCTGCCATGCTTCTTTGCTTTAAGTTCCCCTAATTATTTACAGCAGTTTCCTCTTTCCCAGTTGTTATTCCTCAGAGAAGGCTGTGATACTCCTTGCTCCTCCCTCGATTTCACATTTGGAGTTTGAGTGCAGAGAAAAAGTTACCACACTTTTTTCCCCCCACACTACAATTGTCCATGTGCCCTCTTATGCCCTAGAAATGTGAAGCAATTTAAGTTAGCTCACCCTTTAGAGGTTGAAAGGCAATTCCCCATTCATTACAGAGAAGCAAACAACTCCAAAGGCAATTGCTGCAAAGCTGCTGCTGTAGGGTAGCTTGCTGATGGATTGACTCACCTTAGAACCATTATCTGCATGGGAAGACTCCTGATCAGCTGCCTAATCTGGTACACACTGAAGCACAGGTCATGTTTTAGCAAATTTTATGAAGCTCAGAGCTTTGTACCATTTTTATACACTCAAGATCGTGGATAGATTTAAAATGCCTGTAGATATAAAGTAAATAAAGTATCTGTGTCTAAGCATAAATTATTCTCACTCTTCAGAAAGGTCAGATTTAATATTGGGTTTCAAAAGTATCTTAATTTATTCAAGGAAAACAAAACACTCCACACAAAAAGGCAACTGCCATCCATGGACTGAAAGGAAATGAACAAGCTGGCACTGGAATTAGAGGCTGAATTTTCCTTATCTGTCTCAAAGGGGATGTAATTCAAGTCATTTTATCTGGCATTGAAAAATAGCTAAATTAACTCAAGTGACTTTGCATCTGTCATCAAAATTAGCATGCACTTCATCACTACAGCCCAATTAATGCAACATAACTTAGAATCATGGAATCAGTCAGGGTTGGAAGGGACTACAAGGATTATCTAGTTCCAAACCCCTGCCAAGGGCAGGGACACCCTACCCTACATCAGGCTGGCCACAGCTTTATTCAGCCTGGCCTTAAACACCACCAGGGATGGGGCCTCAAACACCTCCCTGGGCAACCCATTCTGGGCTCTCACCACTCTCATGGTCAGCAACTTCCTCCTCACAGCCAGCCTGAACCTACCAATCTCCAGCTTTGCTTCGTTCCCCCATAATCCTCTCACTCCCTCATAGCCTAAAAAGTCCCTTCCCAGCTTTCTTGTAGGCCCCCTTCAGATGCTGGAAGGCCACAAGAAGGTCACCTGGGAGTCTCCTCTCCTCCAGACTCAACAGCCCCAACTCTTTCAGTCTGTCCTCATAGCAGAGGTGAATTATACAGACTTTGTGCCAGAGCCCTAGAACACAACCACTGTGGCTTCACTAGAGTCAATCCTTCTTGGCTTTTACAACTGTGTAGGACTGAGTTTGAGGCTTATGGACTTTTCTGGAAGTTCATTCAAAAGCAGTAATCTGCAATAAAAGCTGCTCATAAGTGATGCAAAACAACTATGAGACATCTCAGAATGCATCACATGTTTTTTATTGTGTCTGTATAAGTTTTTACTTGGTAAAAATAAATTAATTGCATTTGTCACATGAACAGATGGGAAATTTACTGTGGACTGAATTAAGTTGCTATGTAAAATACCAGGTAAGATCCCTGGCAACATAATATATCCTCTTAGAATCATAGAATCAACCAGGTTGGAAGAGACCTCCAAGATCATCCAGTCCAACCTAGCACCCAGCCCTCTCCAATCAACCAGACCATGGCACTAAGTGCCTCATCCAGGCTTTGCTTGAACATCTCCAGGGACAGTGACTCCACCACCTCCCTGGGCAGCCCATTCCAATGCCAATCACTCTCTGTGGCAAGAACTTCCTCCTAACATCCAGCCTAGACCTCGCCTGGCACAACTTGAGACTGTGTCCCCTCCTTCTGCTGCTTGGCCCAAAGGTGTTTAAAAGAGATAATTCACTCAACAATAATGGACTTTGTGGCTATGAATGATGGCTATTTGCTTCTGAGCTATTTCTCATGGAATTACCATACTAAAGATACCACATTCATGAAGGAATTAATTAGAATTGCTTTTCTCTAAGATGTGATGAAAAGATACAAAGCTTAGTAATTAACAAATACCATGTTGTGCCCTTTGTGTGTGCCAGAGATTCAGAAAATGGCAAAGGAAATGATTTTCCTTTCATTGGTGCCTAGGAAAATGATCAGCCTTCTCCATCAATGCAGCAAAACTGCAGCGATAAACAGTTGCATAGAAGAGGGAAGCTGACTCAAACCCAAACCACCACAAAAGGGCACCAACTGCCCATTAGCAGACCTTAAGTGCCTCCCTGAAAAGTTCTTAAATACTGTGACATTTCTTCACTTCTGTGCCGTTGACCTTTGACTGATCTGTGGGCAAGAAATTTCGGAGAACAAGTGTCAGAATCCAGAATGTTGATTAGGGAGTATCAAGCTGCAGGATGCTACCTACAATCAGTACATCTGGAAAAAGGTAGAGCCATTAACCTGGAGCTACTCCCCAGATGCCTTTTTATGTATTATTGTTTATGTATTATTTATGTGTCCTGGGCTGCAGCAAGAGCAGTGTGGCCAGCAGGGCAAGGGAGGTGATTCTCCCCTTTTACTCTGCTCTCCTCAAACCCCACCTGGAATACTGCATCCAGTTCTGGAGCCCCCAATACAAGAGGAACATGGAATTGTTGGAGCCAGTCCAGAGGAGGCCACCAAGATGTTCAGAGGGCTGCAGCAGCTCTGCTATGAGGACAGGCTGAGAGAGTTTGGGCTCTTCAATCTGGAGAAGAGAAGGATTCAAGGAGACCTTAGAGTGGCTTTCCAGTATCTGAAGGGAGCCTACAGGAAGGCTGGGGAGGGACTACTGACAAGTTCTTATAATGACAGAATGAGAGGTAATGGGTAGATTTAGACTGGATGTTAGGAAGATGTTCTTTGCAGTGAGGGTGGTGAGACACTGGCACAGGTTGCCCAGGGAGGTTGTGGCTGCTTCCTCACTTGGAGGTGTTTAAGGCCAGGCTGGATGAGGCTTTGAGCAACCTGTTCTAGTGGGAGGTGTCCCTGCTTACAGCAGGGGGTTGGAGCTGGGTGATCCTTGAGGTCCCTTCCAACCTAGACCATTCTATGATTCTATGATTCTATTTTGTGAAGAGAGAGGGAAGTTAAATAAAACATAATCCTTTCCTCCACTAGCATGGCTGCTCTCCAGCCACTCTGTCCTCAGCCTGTAGTGCTGCTTGGGGTTGTTGTGGCCAAAGTGCAGAACCCTGCGTTTAGCCTTGTTCGATCTCATCGCATTGGCCTCTGCCCACCCACCCAGCCTGTCTAGGTCCCTCTGCAGGGCTCTCCTACCTTCCAACAGATGCACANCTCTCCTACCTTCCAACAGATCCACACCTGCTCCTAGCTTGGTGTCATCTGCAAACTTACTGATGCTGGACTCAATTCCCTGGTCCAGATCATCAATAAAGACGTTGAACAGGACTGGGCCCAGCACTAATCCTTGGGTCACACCACTAGCGACAGCTGCCAACTGGCTGTGGCACCGTTCACCACCATTCTCTGGGCTCAGCCTTCCAGCCAGTTCTTGACTGTCTTGATTGTGTAAGGTTAATGCTTGGACTCAATAACCTTTGTTTTGCAACCTGTATGGTTCTATGTTCTATGATTCGTTTCTCTCAAAGATTAGGACTTGTGCATATTCTCTCAACCTGATCTTAAAAAGTCTTCCCTCATTTTATGATGCCTTAGCAATTATATGCATCAAATGAAACAAGAGACTAATTCAATTGTTGTGTTTTAGGAGTTCATGTGCAACTGGGATCAGCAGCTGTCTGATTACAAAGTGCTCTTTCTCTCTCCCCCTTATGCATACTTTGCATGTTAGGCAAGAGGCTGACTTTGGCAGTACAAGAGTTTTGTTTTACTGATGTACTCCTTCCAGAATTACACCTAAAACTCCTGTGCTTGGTTCCCTGGGAAGCATTCAGGCTAAAGGCAAAAGCTATGGCTCCACTCTTGGGAAAGGCACAAGAAGTTGGATTTGTCTGTGCCCACCAGATTGCTTTCTCCTCTTCAACACCACTGTGGCTTCACTGTGGCTGTTCTTGCTCTGTTTCCGAGCACATGAACATGCAATTGCATGATTTTGTTTATCATGCAGCCTTAGCAAATGGACATCAATAATGATTTATGCCAAATTTAACCCCTCTCTGATCACAGGATCTCAGGATGTCAGGGATTGGAAGAGACCCCAAAGAGATCATCAAGTCCAATCCCTCTGCCAGAGCAGGACCATACAATCTAGCTCAGGTCACACAGGAACACATCCAGACAGGCCTTGAAAGTCACCAGAGAAGGAGACTCCACAACCACTCTGGGAGCCTGTGCCAGTGCTCTGGGACCCTTACAGTCAAGAAGGTTCCTCTTGTGTTGAGATGAAACCTCCTGTGCTGCAGCTTCCATCCATTGGTCCTTGTCCTATCCCAGGGAGCAAGTGAGCAGAGCCTGTCCCTCACTCCTGACCCCTAGCCCTCAGATACTTATTGAGTGCCCTCTCAGTCTTCTCTTCTCCAGACTAAACAGTCCCAGGTCCCTCAGCCTCTCCTCATCAGGCAGTGCTCCAGTCCCCTCATCATTCTCACAGTCCTCCATTGGACCCTCTCCAGCAGATCCCTGTCCCTCTTAAACTGGGGAGCCTAAAACTGAACACATTATTCAAGATGAGGTCTCACCAGGGCAGAATAGAGGGGGAGGAGCACCTCCCTTGATTTGCTGGACACAATCTTCCTAATATACCCCAGGATTCCTTTGGCACTCCTGGCCACCAGGGCACATTGCTGTGCCATGGATGTTATCCACCAGCACTCCCAGGTCCCTCTCCACAGGGCTGCTCTCCAGCAGATCACCTCCCAGCCTGTACTGGTGTAGTTTATTATTATTCCTCCCCAGGTGCAGGACTCTGCACTTGTCCTTGTTAACCCTCATTTGGTTCCTCCGTGCCCAGCTCTTCAGCATGCCCAGGTCTCTCTGGATGGCTGCACAGCCTTCAGCTGTACCAGCCAAGCCCCTCAGTTTGGTGTCATCAGCAAACTTGCTGAGCAGACACTGTAGATAGCCTCAGCATTTCTGTTGAAGAAGGAAATAACTTTGTTTGTCTCATCAATTTCATTCTCATTTTGACTTCCCATTCAAGACGTAGCTGTGGCCTGTCAGTTTCACTCCCTTAAAGAGCCAACACTTTTCCAGGCTCTAGTGCCGCTCTTGAAACGGCCAGGAGAGGGCGCTGTAGAGCACAGGCTGCCTAACTGCTCCCTGGGTACTTCCATCCTCAGGAAGTAAACCAAAGCCCATTACAGTGATTTTGTGTTTTCCTTATCCCACCACTTTACTTTCTTCCCTCTCTAATTTAAACTTCTTGCTGCCCACTCTATCCCTTTCAAATGGCAAATTACAATCAACAGTTACCACTAGTGACATCTGTCAAAGATCTCAGCTTTGAAAATGGATGCAAGAGGCTAAAAAGACTGAAGCTTCATCCCAAGGAGTTGATAGAACGTGGCAGGAACTTGTCTCTGGTACAAGGGCGGACTGGCATAAACATAGGCCTGTTTTAAACCTAGGCAGCAATGATCCCTGCTGCAGTCTGAACAGCAGCTGGGGAGAAGAGCTTAGAGGCATAGATCTTTGTTCTGGCAATATCCACTCAAGTGGGAGCCAGCCACAGTGCTGGTCTCCAGCCACAGTGCTGGTCTCTTTTCAATTCCCCTCCAGCCATAACCAAAATGGTGATTTTTGCCCAAACTCTCTGTAAGCATCCAGAGGAAGAAGAAATGACTAAGAGCCAATAAATTATGTCAAGCCAATGAAAATTCCTTTGTGACAGGGTGACAGGCCTGGAAGAGAGAAACAACTGATGTCATACACTTTCATTTTAGTACTTCTTCTGAGGCTGTAAGGACAGTGCATTCTCAAAACAAACCAGGGGGATGTGATATAGATAAAATATCACTGACTGACTGTGAAAACAGTTACAAAATCCTATCAGGAGGGCAATTATCAATGATTCTCTGTAAAAATTACAGCATATATTTCAGTAGGGTCCTCAGAGATCTGCCCTGGGTCTGGTGAGCTGTTCCATTAATAGCCTGCATGATGCAATAAGAAATACATTATTAATGTGGAGACAACTACAAGCTGAATTGGACTATCAGACCTTTGAAGAATGCTTAGTACTAAAAATCATCCTAAAAAAATTGTAGAATGGTTTTCTAAACAGGAAGAATGAAAACTAATGAAAGTACAGAATGAGGAAGAACTTGTTAGGTGGCAGTTCTGTAGCAAAGGATCAGAGCTGCTGTGAAACACAAACTAACTCCATTGTCATATCAACAGGAAGAAAACACATAATGGCTTCTATAGATGCTAAGAGTGAAGTACTTCTTCAGCTTCCAGGGACTCAGCTGGAATACCATTCAGGTTTAGATACCACAAAGAACTGCTGTAAGTGTAGTGAGAACTACAAACCAAGACCTTCAATCAATGGCTTGCACAAAATACAAGTGTTAGGTGTACACAAGAGTTAAGCAGAGGGCAATATGCAAGTGCATAAGACAAGAAGGACATCTGGTCTTCTGCCAGGCAACCAGCAACAGAACAAGGGGTCACAGTCTCAAGTTGTGCCAGGGGAGGTCTAGGCTGGATGTGAGGAGGAAGTTCTTCACAGAGAGAGTGATTGGCATTGGAATGGGCTGCCCAGGGAGGTGGTGGAGTTGCCATCCCTGGAGGTGTTCAAGCAAAGCCTGGATGGGGCACTTTGTGCCATGGTCTGGTTGACTGGATAGGGCTGGGTGCTAGCTTGGACTGGACGATCTTGGAGGTCTCTTCCAACTTGGTTGGTTCTATGATTCTATGATTTGCCAAGATCCAGAATCTGCAGGAGGATGATAAAAAAAAAAACAAAAAAAAAAAAAAAAAAAAACAAAAAGCCAACAACAAAACCTTGTTATTAAAAACATTAAATCAACTTCTATGAAAACCTCTTTATTACAGAGTAAGGCACAATGTGATGTCTGTTTTCTGCAGAACAAAGTGAATTCAGATTTATTTAATATTGCCATTACTATAACTATCAACTGAGGGCAGACTCCTTAAGCTAAAAGCATATTCTGGATGGGAAAAATTCCAAGTATGATTTCATGGTGATTTTTTTTTCTAGTCCCATTGGGAATTGAGGAGTGGCTCCTGACAAGGAGCTGGAGGAAGCTTACAAGGACTTCAATAAAAGCAGAAATAAGTGAGGAAAGTTAGGAAAGGCATCACATCACTCAGGAATTGCAAAAAAGCAAGGAGTTCACACAAGGAGTTTCACACAAGGAGTGTGAAAAGCATTGGTAACACATTGCAATATGAATCTAGTAAGAGATGCAATTGGAGAACTAAGAAATGACACCACATAGGCCCATTGCAGGCATTGGAATCATAGAATCATAGAATCAAGCAGGTTGGAAGAGACCTCCAAGATCATCCAGTCCAAGCTAGCACCCAGCCCTATCCAGTCAACCAGACCATGGCACTAAGTGCCTCATCCAGGCTTTGCTTGAACACCTCCAGGGACGGTGACTCCACCACCTCCCTGGGCAGCCCATTCCAATGCAAATCATTCTCTCTGCCAACAACTTCCTCCTAGCATCCAGCCTATACTTCCCCCAGCACAACTTGAGACTGTGTCAGACATTGGATTGGACTGCCCAGGAAGCTGGTGGAGTCACCAGCCCTGGATGTGCTTAAAGGTAGTTCGTATGTGGTGTTCGGGGATATGGTTTAGGGTGAGCACTGTAGAGTAGTGTGATGGTTTCGGTGTTCCCCACCCCCCACACACTTAGAAAATCACTCAGACTAAACTCAGATCATCTGGAAATTGGAGAATGAAGCTTTATATTTACAGCTTAGCACATTTTACAAGCCGATATTTACAGTATATATACAGCTATAGACAGAAGTATACAAGTTAAAAGGTAATACAGAAACACAACAGCCCTCCCAGACACCAGAGTCCCCAGGAGGGGCTCCCAATCACCCTTCCACCTTCTTCCCACCACTCTACCTTACCCCAGGCTTTGTCTTACATTCAAGATGAGTTTGGATGGTCAGCCAGGGGGGATAGGAAGCAGAAGGATTAGTCAGGCAGCAAGTTAGGTTAGAGAGAGAGAAGTGCAGCCCCAAAACAGAGAGCAAGCTGCTCCGTTATTTATGTTTGTGTTCTTGTTCTTATACATCCCAACAAGCCTATGAGTGCAGCAGGCATCACCATTGTTTGCTTTTCACAGCCTATCATCTAATTCTTCTCACCAAAACATTCCAGGGAGCTTCAAATTAGCACAAGTAGGGTTATTGGTTGGACTTGGTGATCCTGAGGGGCTTTTCCAGCCTGGATGTTTCTGTGACTCTGTGATTCTGTGATGTTATTATCTGCCTGTCACTGAAAGTAGACATTGTCAGTGAATGCTTCCAACCTACAAAGCACCAAAAAAAGTATAAATACTTGCTTTGAAATCCCTAAATGTTCTTATTTTAGTCTAAAACAAGCCTCAGAATTCCACACTAATGTTTCTTACACATTGCAGTAGACAAAGGGTGTACTCTTACCAACCTGCATGGTATTGTTCATGTGATGGAAAACAATGCAAATGCACCACAAAACCAAAGGAGAAGGCTGTCATGGCACCAATTTGGACAAGCACATGTAAGAAGAGCAAGGACTGAGGAGTTACTAGTGCTGTCATCCAAGCTACAGAGCTAGTCATGATCAACTACCTAGAAGGAGGTTGCAGTGAGGCTGGAGCTGGTCTCTTTGCCCGAATTACTGATGATAGGACAAGAGAAATGGCCTCAAGTTGCATCAGGGAGGTTTAGGTTGGATGTTCTTCACTGAGTTAGGCACTGGAACAGGCTGCTCAGGGAAGTGGTGGAGTCACCATCCCTGGAGGTGTTTAAAAGGTGGTCTAGTGATGAAGGATGCTGGGATGAAGGTTGGACCTGGTGGTCCTTTCCAACTATAGTGATTCATAGTGCTTAGATGTTGTGCTGAAGGATTTGGTTTAGTTAAGGACCTGTCAGTGTGAAACTAATGATTGGACTCAATGATCTGAAAGGTCTTTTCCAATCTAAGAAGTTCTGTGATTCTGTGATTTTCATGCAACAGTTTCTGTAATTTTATTCTTATTGCTGGCTCACATTTTAAAACTCCTAAATTCACAAATAAAATGCTGGGCCATGAAACATGCATCTCAGTCACTTCTTATAAATTGTTGTGCCCTTCAATTACAAACCTGTGCAAATGATGGGAGGTGGCACCAGCTTTAAGCTGGAAAGGAAGAATAAAAACTCTGCCCTCTGCAAAAAAGTGCATGCCCTTCATTTCTGTACATTGCCTTGTAAGTCACAGAGAGCTGGCAGATAAAAGCACTTTCCAAATGTGTATTTCAGTGGAGTCATTAAAATACTTAGATCATTCTATGTTTTGTGCCAAAGCACCCGTAAAAGTTAGTGTGATTTTAAAAGTTAGCTGAGGTCATGGAAGAAACTGTAGTTTAGACTAACTGTAGAAGGTAAATGAAGCAAAAAAGAAAACAGGGCAAAGAAAGCTCTTTTCAGTTCTATCTTGCAGCTCGAAAATAGGATTAGAGAGAAAATAACAAAATATTATTGCTAAGGCAGGACTACAAGCTTCATGGAATCATAGAATCAACCAGGTTGGAAGAGACCTCCAAGATTATCCAGTCCAACCTATAAACCAGCCCTCTCCAATCAATCAGACCATGGCACTAAGTGCCTCATCCGGTCTTTGCTTGAACACCTCCAGGGACGGCAACTCCACCACCTCCCTGGGCAGCCCATTCCAATGCCAATCACTCTCTCTGCCAACAACTTCCTCCTAACATCCAGCCTAGACCTCCCCTGGCACAACTTGAGACTGTGTCCCCTTGTTCTGTTGCTGGTTGCCTGGCAGAAGAGACCAACCTACACCTGGCTATAGCCTCCCTTCAGGCAGTTGTAGACAGCAATGAAGTCACCCCTGAGCCTCCTATTCTCTAGGCTAATGGTCTATGGAGGTCCCTTCCAACCCCTAACATCCTGTGATCCTGTGAAATTCAGGAACTTTTGGTGGGATTAGAATGAGTGAGGATAGTGACATGTGGATATTTTTTGACTGATGGTAGACTATGAAAACCATGTTTAGTGAGGTGCAATGCATTCCAGTATAGGATCATTTGAGGGTACACATAAGGTGACACACAGACTTTGGATACATATAAAACACTGCAGATATTTGTATATGATCTCTGGAGATCCCTTCCAACCTCTGAGGTTCTGTGATTCTGTATTCCTGTTGAAGTGCTGATAAATCTGAGTACTTGGGAAGATTCCCAGCTGGTATAAACAAAGGGTTCCATAAAGAAGCTGAACTTGGCTCTGAAAACAAAATCATTGGCAGTGTGTTCTGTAAACTGTAAAGATAAAATCACACCCCATGCTGCCCCCATTATCAAGGTCTGTATTCTCCAGTCGTGTCCAGTTTCATCTGTTTTGGTAGTGAAGGGAGTTTCTCTGCACGCTGAGGTCAGGTTACAGACACAGAGTGTTTGAGAAAGCAGTGCAGTATCTGATGAGAAATTGCACCAAGGGCACTGAGCCAGGCATGTGTGCTCCCAGACCAAATGACAGCCTATTTTTTTTCCTTCTTCTATATAGACAAGCATAGAAAACTCTTGTTGGCTTTGACAAATGCACCCCTACCCTGGTGTTTTAAATATGTATAACCTCACCACTTCAGTGGCATCCCCAGAAATCCATTTATAGTGTTATGAATGTTAGCATGTACTAGGCAAGATCTAAACATTAACCACACTTTTCCTGCTTTGTTGCAAATAGCAGGTGCACTACACCATAACTTTCCTAAGTGCAAAGGAGAAGAAGAGTCAGCATGCATATAGGAGCAACAAAAGCAACCAGTGCTTCAGCAGCCAGGAAGAAAGGGACCTGGGGGTACTGGTAGATAGTAGCTGAAGATGAGCCAGCAGTGTGCCCAGGTGGCCAAGAGAGCCAATGGCATCCTGGCCTGCATCAGGAACAGTGTGGCCAGCAGGACAAGGGAGGTTATTCTGTCCCTGTATTCAGCACTGGTTAGGTCACACCTTGAGTGCTGTGTCCAGTTCTGGGCCCCTCAATTCAAGAGAGATGTTGAAGTGCTGGAAAGTGTCCAGAGAAGGGCAACAAGGCTGGTGAAGGGCCTGGAACACAAACCTTATGAGGAGAGGCTGAGGGAGCTGGGGGTGTGCAGCCTGCAGAAGAGGAGGCTCAGGTCAGACCTCATTGCTGTCTACAACTACCTGAAGGGAGGCTGTAGCCAGGTGGGGGTTGGTCTCTTCTGCCAGGCAAGCAGCAACAGAACAAGGGGACAGAGTCCCAAGTTGTGCCAGGGGAAGTCTAGGCTGGATGTTAGGAGGAAGTTGTTGGCAGAGAGAGTGATTGGCATTGGAATGGGCTGCCCAGGGAGGTGGTGGAGTCACAATCCCTGGAGGTGTTCAAGCAAAGCCTGGATGAGGCACTTAGTGCCATGGTCTGGTTGATTGGAGAGGGCTGGGTGCTAGGTTGGGCTGGCTGATCTTGGAGGTCTCTTCCAACCTGGTTGACTCTGTTCTATTCTATTCTATTCTAGCTGGTGTTTAAGAGGCTAGATGAGGCACTTAATGCCATGGTTTAGCTAATTAGAAGGGTTAGGTGATAGGTTGAACTCGATGATCTCAGAGGTCATTTCCAACCTGTGATTCTCTGGTGATGAACTGCAATGAGAATTAAATTCTGAAATAACAACAGGGCTTCTAAACTTCCCTAAATAGGATCAGGAAGCAGATCTATTTTTCCTTCTGAAAAAAAAAAATCCCTTAAACTTCAGTCTGTGATGGGTATCTGTATACAGAGATGGTGATTAATAGCTTTATAGTCAGGTGATTGCAAACCTTCTTCACAGACACACCATTTAAAAATGGTGGTGACAGGAACAGGCAAGTGCCAAGTCCCTTCTTTCGC
This sequence comes from Tricholaema leucomelas, assembly GCA_013400475.1. Classification (NCBI taxonomy): domain Eukaryota; kingdom Metazoa; phylum Chordata; class Aves; order Piciformes; family Lybiidae; genus Tricholaema lacrymosa; species Tricholaema leucomelas. Next base: position 148,923 of record WAAF01009194.1, on the reverse strand, counting down.
TTTGGTGTTACTTTTGCAGTGAAACTAATAGCATTGTTTGGTACAGCCTGTGGTATTTGCTTACAGTAGGTTTCAGCAGGCTATATTTCATTTTGTCACAAGTTCTCTCTCGAGTCTCTGCTAGAAGAATGTTTCTTTTAACTCTACTGATACCATGAAGAATAACACAGAGGGTGTTATTTGAATCATAGAATCAGTCAGGGTTGGAAGGCATCACAAGGATCATCTAGTTCCAACCCCCTGCCATGGCCAAGGCCACCCTACCCTAGAGCAGGCTGCCCACAGCCTCAGCCAGCCTGGCCTTAAACACCTCCAGGCATGAGGCCTCAAACACCTCCCTGGGCAACCCATTCCAGGCTCTCACCACTCTCATGCTCAACAACTTCCTCCTCACGGCCATGCTGAATCTCCCCACCTCCAGCTTTGCTCCATTCCCCCAAGTCCTGTCACTCCCTGAGAGCCTAAAAAGTCCCTCCCCAGCATTTTTGTAGGCTCCCTTCAGATTCTGGAAGGCCACAAGAAGGTCACCTGGGAGCCTTCTCTTCTCCAGACTGTACAGCCACAACTCTTTCAGTCTGTCCTCACAGCAGAGCTGCTGCAGCCCTCTGAGCATCCTCATGGCCCTTCTCTGGACACTCTCCAGAATCTCCACATCCCTTTTGTACCAGAGGCTCCAGAACTGGATGCAGTACTCCAGGTGAGGTCTCAGAAGAGCCCAGTAGAGGGAGAGAATGTGGGTATTGCTTATGTCCATTTTATTTGTAAGTTATTTTGCATCGGTAATGTAATTTTAATACTGGGTGAAGGTCAATACACAACTGCTGATGAACAAAGTCTTTCTTCCATCTTCTTTCTTTGCTCTGCTCTCACAAGCCCCCACCTGGAGTCCTGTGTACAGTTCTGAACCCCCCAGTACAAGAAGGACATGGACCTGTTGGGGCCAGTCCAGAGGAGGTCACAAAGATGCTTAGAGGGCTGCAGCTGTTCTGCTATGAGGGCAGGCTACAAGAGTTGGGGCTCTGCAGCCTGAAGAAGAGAAGGCTTCAAGGAGAGCTTGTAATGGCCTTCCTAACATCTAGTTTGAATCTCCCCTCTGCCAGTTTAAACCCATTACCCCTTGTCCTGTCATTACATGACCTTGTCAATAGTCCCTCCTCAGCCCTCCTGTAGCCCTCTTCAAATAATGGAAGGCCACTCCAAGGTCTCCTTGAAGCCTTCTCTTCTCCAGGCTGAAAAGGGGTGTCCCTGGAGGTGTTTAAAAGGAGGCTGGGTGAGACACTTAGCACCATGGTTTAGTGAATTAGAAGAGTTATAGGTTGGACTGGATGATCTCTTCCAACCTGGTCAGTTGTGTGACTCTGTGATAAAAATGCAAATGCACAGTGCAAACAAAATTATCAATCAGATGCAAAAAAAAAGATATAAAGAAGCTTTAAAATCTTGTTTTCCTCTTCTTGACATTTCTAATCAACACAAAGTTCCTCAGGCAGCCCTACAAACACACATCTTCTGCCCTTTGCATGTTGATTGCACTCCAGAAGCTTCACAAGCCTTTGTATCAAAGCAGTGTCACTGCTATTTACTGACAGCTGTGGAAAATGTGATACCAGCATCATCTGAAAGTAGATGCCTAGATAAAAAAAACAGTGACAGTTGCCTTTTAATTGCCCCAGATAGCACAACAATCTCATTGGAAGGAAGTGGGAGAATGGTAACAAGATACTTACTCACTTGGGGATGTTATCAAGCAGAGATGTACCTGCCAGGAACCACACAAAGAAACCACAGGCACATTTCTCCAGAGTCTTAATGCTAGTGATTTAAAAGCTGTCAAGGATCCCACAATCTGTTTGATTACTTGAAGAACTTATAGCCCAGCTGGCATCCTGACAACCTCTCTGATGTTGAAGGCATTAGCCTTTATCTTTCACTCCCATTAATATTAGCATTTATTGTTTATATGGAGTTGGCAATTCAAGGCCCCGTTCAAGACCACACTGCAATATATACTGGAAAAAAACAGATCAAAAAGCCTTGCCCTCATTCATAGTTCAGGCTCTAAACCTTCTCAGGTATGGCCATGCTGCCATTACTGAACCAGGGCCTACAGGGAGGGCACTGCTGGCTTAGTGTCTAGCCAAAACCATCAATAACAGCAGAAAGGAAAAAGGAAAGAATCATCATAGAATCATAGAATCAGTCAGGGTTGGAAGGGATCACAAGGATTGTCTAGTTCCACCCCCCCTGCCATGGGCAGGGCTACCCTACCCTACATCAGGCTGGCCACAACCTTATCCAACCTGGCCTTAAACACCTCCAGGCATGGGACCTCAACCACCTTCCTGGGCAACCCATTCCAGGCTCTCACCACTCTCATGCTCAACAACTTCCTCCTCACATCCAGTCTGAATTTTCCCATCTCCAGCTTTGCTCCATTCCCCCTAGTCCTGTTTCTCCCTGAGAGCCTAAAAAATCCCTCCCCAGCTTTTTTGTAGCCCCCTTCAGATCCTGGAAGGCCACAAGAAAGTCACCTCAGAGCCTCCTCTTCTCCAGACTGAAGAGCCTCAACTCTTTCAGTCTGTCCTCACACAGAACTGCTTCAACCCTCTGAGCATCCTCGTGGCCCTTCTCTGGACATGCTCCAGCATCTCCACATCCTTCTTGTAATATAATGGCTCCAGAACTGGATGCAGTACTCCAGGTGGGGTCTCAGCAGAGCTGAGTAGAGGGGGAGAATCACCTCCCTCGACCTGCTGGCCACACTTCTCCTGATGCAGCCCAGGCTGCATCAGAAGGATGAGAGTCACTATAATATGACCCTCAGCTTATATACATATCAATGCTGTGAAGCTGACAGATGCTTGGACAGCTAAGACCAAACACCATATAAATGCTATATCATATATAAAACATGTTTCTATGGTTCCTCTTTGGTGCTGTGCATTTATAAGTGAACACCCATCTACAAATTTGTACTTGTTCTGCACAGGGTCTCAGTACTGAACAAACCCATGCATGTCCCAGACTTCATTATCAAAGCAACCCCAGGACTAAAACAGTTCTTAGTAACATAATTAGACTAAAAGACTTTGTAAGGTTCTTACTTTCTAGAGTGTATTTTTGGGGTGGGAGTATTCATAGAATCATAGAATCAGACTTCATTATTAAAGCAACCCCAGGACTAAAACAGTTCTTAGTAACATAATTAGGCTAAAAGACTTTGTAAGGTTCTTACTTTCTAAAGTGTATTTTTGGGGGTGGGAGTATTCATGGAATCATAAAATCAGTCAGGGTTGGAAGGGATCACAAGGATCATCCAGTTCCAACCCCCCCCTGCCATGGGCAGGGACATCCTACCCCTAGATCAATTGTTCACGTTTATGTCATTTAAAAGGACATGTGGTAAAATGCCTCTGGTTTTGACCATTCTTCATTACCACTACTTGTGAAATATGGTTAAAATTCAATTCAGTTAACCCATGTTCAAATTACAATGCTCTGTTAATGCAATTTCTGCTCTTCCCTTAAGCTGAACTGCTACTGCCACTGGCAATTGTGCCCTGTTTATCCTGCTTTTCTTATTTCAGTGGCAGTTCAGATGGATTCATGCCTCATATATTGTATTATTTTGGCAAGCGGTGCCTCGGATCACATCTGCACCCAAGATATCCTTTCCCCATTATCTTGTGTCTGCCCCTCAGGGACTTAGCACTGATCATCACCTCCTATATCACATCTCACATGTCTGCAGCACAATACAGAGTGTGAGGACACTCTAAACCTCATCTTCTTGTCCACCATAACAGTCTCTCATTTTGCCTTTCACTCCTGTGCAAGTGTTTCCATAAATTGATTAAATTTGTCCCAGTTCCAATCATTACATTTTGCCAGAAGCATGTGACAATTGGCAAGGCATTACTTTGATTCCAGGTCAGTGAGAGTTTATCTTCTTAACCATATTAAATGTCATCAACCAATTTCAAGCTCACCTCAAGATTTCTGAGTGTGCTTCAATCCCTGGACAACTTTCTGATACACAGGTATCACTGCATCCTTTGTCTTTCCCACACTGAAGAGCGTCTGAAATCAAACTCCTCTCTATACAAAGGGTAAGAACAGAATAAAAGTAACTCAGAAATAAATCTCAGAATGTAGAGACCCAACTAGGCATGTAAGATAAATAAGAAGACAATTTTCAGACAGCCATTTGGGAGTCATAAAACTCCTTTCACAAGTGCTTTATTCACCAAGAAGCACTTTTCTCTAGATAGAACTTGAAATATTAGCTATGCTTCTTCAAGTGACGCTTTGGTCTAGATTCCAAATCAAATGCTTTTTCTCTCTGCTCCATCCTGCAAGTATGTGTGCTGCTGTGTAAAGAAACCTTAGGAAAACAAGGCAAGATACTTAAATGTTCTTGATAACCCCAGGAGATGCAGCATTCAGAGATAATTAACTACCAAATACCACTGCTGCTTACTTTCACATTCATTCCAACTCAGTACCAAAAATGTCTCTCTCAGATTTACCATACCCATATCCTCCACATTAAATGATGCTTGGCTGAGCCAGGATGAAAGTGGAGGCCAGTGACAAGTGGAGTCCCTCAGGGATCAGTCCTGGGACCAGCCTTGTTTAACATCTTTGTGGGTGTCATCGGCAGTGGCACTGAGTGCAGCCTCGGCAAGTTTGCTGATGACCCCAAGCTGTGTGGTGTGGCTGACAGCTGGAGGGAAGGGATCCATCCAGAGGGACCTGGACAGGCTGCAGAGGTGGGCACAAGACAACCTCATGAGGTTCAACATGACCAAGTGCAAAGTTGAGAAAATCCCAAGCACCAACACAGGCTGGGCAGTGAGCGGCTGGAGAGCAGCTCTGAGGAGAGGACTTGGGGGTGCTGGTGGACAAGAACCTCAACATGAGCTGTCACTGTGCTCTTACAGCCCAGAGAGCAACCAGAACCTGGGCTGCAGCAAGAGAAGTGTGGGCATCAGGGCAAGGAAAATGATGCTCCCCCTCTGCTCCATACTGGTGAGACCTCACCTGGAGTACTGCATCCAGTTCTGGAGCCACTATTATAGGAGGAATATAGGTGTGCTGGAAGGTGTCCAGAGAAGGGCCACGAGGATGAGCAGAGGGCTGGAGCACCTCTCCTATGAGGAGACTGAGGAAGTTGGGGTTGTTCAGTCTGGAGAGGAGAAGTCTCTGAGGTGACCTTTTTGTGGCCTTCCAGTATCTGGAGGGGGCCTACAAAAAAGCTGCAGAGTGACTTTTCAGGCTGTCAGGGAGTGATAGGATTGGGGAGAATGGAACAAAGCTGGAAATGGGCAGATTCAGACTGGATGTTAGGAAGACATTCTTCATCATGAGGGTGGTGAGAGCCTGGAATTGGGTTGCCCAGGGAGGTGGTGGAAGCCTCATCCCTGAAGGTGTTGAAGGCTAGGCTGGATGAGGCTGTGAGCAGCCTAATGTAGTGTGAAGTGTCCCTGCTCATGACAAGGTGGGGTTGGAACCGGATGATCCTTGTGTTCCCTTCCAACCTTGACTGATTTTATGATTCAGTGATTCTACAACACTTGCTCTGAAGTTTAAAAAAAAAGAAAGTTTTCACAATTAGGTAGGAGTCACAGTGAGCATTTCCATCATCTCAGAACAATCTGTCTTCCTTGGGTATTTGTGTTTCAGCAATACCATACTAAACTCCCAACCAATTGGTGTTATTGATTATACTGGGGCTGACCTAGCAGAAATAGCTGCACATCACCTTTTTCTTGCCACATCCCAAGCTCTGCTGCAACTCTGTGTAGATTTTACTTCATATTTTCACAAATGCCATGTAGTAGAGTAAGCTACAGTTATGCAGCTCAGATTGGTTGAATTTCAGGGCTCCTAATAAGACTGCTCCTAAATTTTGATGCTGCATCAATGTGCTAGTTTGAGCCTAGCTAGCATGTTTTGGTGAGAAGAACTAGATGATAGGCTGAGAAATGAAAACAATGGTGAGGTCTACTTCCCTCACAGTCTTGCTGAGATGTGCAAAGAAGAAAGGCAAAACAAAGATTAGGGCACTTGCTTCTTCTCTTCCCTGGGGAGCTTTGCCTGCTGGGGAGAAGCTGAGGCTGCTGGCTGGACTCCATCTTGCTTTCTAACCTCACCCTCCTTTTGCTTGGCTGCTTCACCTTGCTTTTTAACCCTCTTGGCCGAACCTCCATTCTTCCTTAGGACTGGGGTAAGGTTGAGAGGGGTAGGGGGAAGGTGAGGGGTGGTTGAGAGCCCCTCCTGGGGACTCAGGTTTCTGGGAGGGGAGTTGTG
>WAAF01009194.1:109923-142519 GCA_013400475.1 Tricholaema leucomelas | reverse complement strand
GGCAGGTCCTGCCTGACCAACCTGATCTCCTTTTATGATCAGGTTCCTGCCTGGTGAATGTGGGGCAGGCTATGGATGGAGTCTGCCTGGACTTCAGCAAAGCCTTTAACACCATCTGCCACAGCAAGTTCCTGGCACAGCTGGCAGCTCCTGGCTTGGACAGATTCACTCTGAAATGGGTCAAGAACTGGCTGGAGGGCCGGGCCCAGAGAGTGGTGGTGAATGGTGCCACATCCAGTTGGCAGCTGTCACTAGTGGTGTACGCCAGGGATCAGTGCTGGGCACAGTCCTGTTCAGTGTCTTTGTTGATGATCTGGACTAGAAGATTGAGTCCAACATCAGTAAGTTTTCAGATGACACGAAGATAGAAGCAGGTGTGAATCTGTTGGAAGGTAGGAGAGCCCTGCAGAGGAACCTTGCCAGGCTGGATGGGTGGGCAGAGGCCAATGGGCTGAGATTTAACAAGGCCAAGTGCAGGGTTCTACACTTTGGCCACAACAACCCAAGAGGTTGAGGGAGCTGGGTGTGTTCAGCCTGGAGAAGAGGAGGCTCAGGGCAGACCTCATTGCTCTCTACAACTGCCTGAAGGGAGGCTGTAGCCAGGTGGGGTTGGTCTCTTCTGCCAGGCAACCAGCAACAGAATCAGAGGACACAGTCTCAAGTTGTGCCAGGGGAGGTCTAGGCTGGATGTTAGGAGGAAGTTGTTGTCAGAGAGAGTGATTGGCATTGGAATGGGCTGCCCAGGGAGGTGGTGGAGTCGCTGTCCCTGGAGGTGTTCAAGCAAAGCCTGGATGAGGCACTTAGTGCCATGGTCTGGTTGATTGGACAGGGCTGGGTGCTAGGTTGGACTGGCTGAGCTTGGAGGTCTCTTGCAACCTGGTTGACTCTATGATTCTATGAAAAGACAGAGGATATTTCTGTGTCACTTACAAAAGCATAGCCCATGATGGGAGTGCCTGCTATGTTAAGGCAGTTTAGCAACTGTTTCTAGCAAGTTTTTGTTTGGCTGCTTTGGGGTTTTTCTCATGTGTTTATACTGTGTTTTGAAATCAGACCCAAACTGCTCTTTAACCCAACTTTTCAGTATTTCCCAAACTGTTTGGATGCAGAGCTGAGTCACAAGGGTTGGCAGAACTCTGGGGGCCCCGGTGGAGGGAAGCTAAAATCCAGTCAGGCACTGGCCACTGGTCTTTCCTTGCACCTCTATCTCCAGTGTGAGCACAGCCATAGCTATGTCTGATTTTCATGACTCCGCCTCTATGTATCTTCAGTGGCTTAAACTGGCTCCCCAGTTTAAGAGGAACAGGGATCTGCTGGAAAAGGTCCAGCAGAGGGCTACGAGGATGATAAGGGGGCTGGAACACTGCCTGATGAAGAGAGGCTGAGGGACCTGGGGCTCTTTAATCTGGAGAAGAGAAGACTGAGAGGGGATTAAATACATTTATATATATATATATCTGAGGGCTGGGGGTCAGGAGTGGGGGGACAGGCTCTGCTCACTGCTCCCTGGGATAGGGCAAGGAGCAATGGGTGAGAGAATGATTTGCCATTGGAATGGGCTGCCCAGAAAGGTAGTGGGGTTGCTGTCCCTGGAGGTGTTGAAAAACAGACTGGATGGGGCACTTAGTGCCATGGTCTAGTTGATTGGATAGGGCTGAGTGATAGATTGAACTGGATGAACTTGGAGGTCACTTCCAACCATTACATGTAAGCTGCAGCACAGGAGTCTCCAGTTCAACACAAGGGGGAACTTCTTGACTGTAAGGATCAGAGCTCTGGAACAGGCTCCCCAGAGAGGTTGTGGAGTCTCCTCTGGAGCCTTTCAAGGCCTGTCTGGATGTGTTCCTGTGTGACCTGAGCTACACTGTATGGTCCTGCTGTGGCAGGGGGGTTGGACTCAATGATCTCTTTGGGTCCCTTCCAACCCCTGACATCCTGTAATCCTGTGATCTGATGGTTTCATGCAGTAACTTCAGATGCCTGAAGTCAGACAGGCCATCTGAAGCCCTTTCTACATATAAAGGTTACTACACAAACATCTGTGATGACAGATCACAGACACAAATGCCTGTGATTGAGCCAATGGCATCCTGGCCTGCATCAGGAATGGTGTGGCCAGCAGGAGCAAGGAGGTCATTCTGCCCCTGTACTCTGCACTGGTTAGACCACACCTTGAGTACTGTGTCCAGTTCTGGGGCCTCCAGTTTAAGAGGGACATTGAGATGCTTGAGCGTGTCCAGAGAAGGGCAATGAGGCTGGTGAGAGGCCTCGAGCACAGCCCTACGAGGAGAGGCTGAGGGAGCTGGGATTGTTTAGCCTGGAGAAGAGGAGGCTCAGGGGAGACCTTATTGCTGTCTGCAACTACCTGAGGGGTGATTGTAGCCAGGAGGAGGTTGCTCTCTTCTCTCAGGCAGCCAGCGCCAGAACGAGAGGGCACAGCCTCAAGCTACGCCAGGGGAAATTTAGGCTTGAGGTGAGGGGAAAGTTCTTCACTGAGAGAGTCATTGGCTACTGGAATGGGCTGCCCAGGGAGGTGGTGGAGTCGCCGTCCCTGGAGCTGTTCAAGGCAGGATTGGACGTGGCACTCGGTGCCATGGTCTAGCCTTGAGCTCTGTGGTAACGGCTTGGACTTGATGATCTGTGAGGTCTCTTCTAACCTTGGTGATACTGCAATACTGTGGGTGAGCAGTGCTTTAGGTTGCTTTCTGGCTTGCATTTCACCGAGTAGTACTGACAGAGATCTGTCCAGTACAAACAGATCACACAGTGCTTATCAGAAGTCAGTTTAAATAAATGTCCTGCAGAAAATAACATCTCCCTTGAACTCTTCCCCACTAGAACTGAACAGACTGTTCCAGCAGATACCTTACTCTGTGTGCACAGGCAGGATCACTCCCCCATTTCAGCTAAGCACTCCACTTCTTCGCCACTCACTCTTTGAAGTACCGCCACAGTCTAAGGACTCATATTGAGACATTCACTGCTAGGAGGAGTCCAAAGTATTGAGACATTCACTGCTAGGAGTCCAAATTATTTCTCTCATCACTGCCTTCCAAAAGAGTTTCCCATCTTACTGGCAGAGATGTAGTATTTGTCCCAGATGTTTCTGATTTGGCTGCAGTTTTTCCTAATGTTCCTCCACAGTCTGAACACAAAAGATACTCACTCACTCTGAGCACAGAAACACCTTCTGATACCTACTAGTTATATTTTTTAACCTCTGATTTCTGTTTCTGGAGTCCTAAATGAATTATTCTCTTAATCACCCCAACAGGAAGCTCTTTTCTGTATATTGCAATGATATTTGTAGTCTGCTCATCTTTCTGTTCTTCCAGCATTTCTTAAAGCTGGTCTCTGGAGATGTCCACTGTAAACTGTTGGTATGGAAATGGTTGGCTACAGCTGGTGCTCATTTGTGCAGTGTTTGAGTGAGAGCAGCCACTGTGTTATATAACCTACTGCAGAGAAGAATGGGATCAACACATTTGATAAGCAAACTACAGGGTGTTTATTCTGCATGGAGAGCTGGAACTCATTTGAACTAAGATCAGTCAGAATGGAGATCATGGAATTACAGCGTCGCTGCAAAGGACCTTTAAAGAATACCACATCTCACAGGTTTGACACCAATCTGGGAGGCTTGGCTGATGCAGCTGAAGGCTGTGTGGCCATCTAAAGAGACTTGGACAGACTGAGAGCTGGGCAGAGAGGAACCAAGTGAGGGTTCAACAAGGACAAGTGCAGAGTCCTGCATCTGGAGAGGAATAATAAACTGCGCCAGTAAAGGCTGGGAAGTGATCTGCTGGAGAGCAGCCCTGTGGAGAGGGACCTGGGAGTGCTGGTGGATGACATTCATCGCACAGCAATGTGCCCTTCTGGCCAAGAGGGCCAAAGGAATCCTGGGGTGAATTAGGAAGAGTGTGTCCAGCAGATCAATGGAGGTTCTCCTCTCCCTCTACTCTGCCCTGGTGAGACCTCATCTTGAATATGGTGTTCAGTTTTGGGCTCCCCAGTTTAAGAGGGTCAGGGATCTGCTGGAGAGGGTTCAGCGGAGGGCTGTGAGGATGATTAGGGAACAGGAGGGCATTGCCTGATGAGGAGAGGCTGAGGGACCTGGGGCTGTTTAGTCTGGAGAAAAGAAGACTTAGAGGGGATTTGATAAATGTTTATAAGTATCTGAAGGCTGGACAGGAGTGGGGGGACAGGCTCTGCTCACTGCTCCCTGGGATAGAACAAGGAGCAATGGATGTAAGCTGCAGCACAGGAGGTTCTACCTCAACACAAGGGGGAACTTCTTTACTGTAAGGGTCACAGAGCACTGGAACAGGCTTCCCAGAGAGGTTGTGGAGTCTCCTTCTCTGGAGACTTTCAAGGCCTGTCTGGATGTGTTCTTCTGTGATCTGTGTTAGATAGTATTGTCCTGCTCTGGCAAGGAGGTTGCACTCGATGATCTTCTTGGGTCACTTCCAAACCCTAATATCCTGTGATCCTGTGAATAAACCTCTTTTGCTGTAGGGTACTGCAGAGCTCTAAGTGATTTTCTCCTGGGCATGGCATTCCTTTCTCTTGCTCTTCTGAAGCACCCAGTTCTGAACAAAGTTATTTGGGTACTTAATCAGGATGCCAAGACCTTTAGCGGACTTCTCTACGGCTGTTACTCTGACAGCTCATGAACAAAAATATTACACTGCAAGAAAGCAAAGTGGAAAACATAATTTGCAGATGTCTAGAAACAATAGAATAGAACAGAATAGGATAGAATCAACTAGGTTGGAAGAGACCTCCAAGCTCATCCAGTCAACCAGACCATGGCACTAAGTGCCTCATCCAGGCTTTTCTTGAACACCTCCAGGGACAGTGACTCCACCACCTCCCTGTGCAGCCCATTCCAATGCAAATCACTCTCTCTGTGAAGAACTTCTTCCTAACATCCAGCCTAGACCTCCCCTGGCACAACTTGAGACTGTGTCCCCTTGTTCTGTTGCTGATTGCCTGGGAGAAGAGCCCAACCCCACCTGGCTACAACCTCCCTTCAGGTAATTGTAGACAGCAATGAGGTCTGCCCTGAGCCTCCTCTTCTGCAGGCTGCACACCCCCAGCTCCCTCAGCCTCTCCATGTGTTCCATGTATCATCAGGTGGAACAAATAAGTAAATTTCACTGAAAGCTCTGCAAAAACCAGATGAAGTTTTTGCCTTGACAGTCCAGATGTGGAAGCATCAAGACTCCGAGTTCCTCGTGTTTGTGATAAAGGATACAGCTAAGTACTGGCTAGCAAAACTCTGCTGGATCAGAACCTCATTCCCCCTCCCACTGAGAAGGTTGGGAGGCAGCAACAGAAAAGAAATAGAGCTGACAGCAGAACGTAGTCTATGATGTGCTGTAATTCACCCCATCCTCCCTCCCTTACATATTTTTCAGGCAGAGTGCTCCATTTGAGTGTAGATCCTAGCAGCAAAGCCTGAAATAAAATCTGCTTCATGTGCCTCGCTCCCCTTTCAGGAAAGCATAAGGTCTAACCCAGAGGCCTGGCTCAGTGCCCAGCTTTCCCTGGCAGCTCCAGGAGCCCAGGCCCTTCTGCTGAATCTGCAGCCCTCTGCGGCTTCCTGTAGCCGTTATTTTTCAGGAGGGAGCAGAGCAAGAAAAAGTCTAAGAAGATACTGTGTTCTCTGAGCCCTCCCCATGAATGTATAACATATTTCCTATCCACAGCAAATGCAGTTTTGGTCAGCTGAATACTGCTTATGAAAACTGGCTTTATAGATAACACAGCAATACCACCAGTTAGTAAAAGACATCAAAGAGAAGAATAAGAGCGATACCGCAGGACGTGTCAAGTATGTGAGCCTCCCAGTACTTGATGATTAACTAGTTCAGAGCAAAAATGTTTTAACAAGCTGAGAAGTGACTTAATTCCTCAATATTTATTAGATATACAGGGACTGTAAGGGGGGGAAAAATATTTGCTTGAAAATTAATGATGCCTTTATGATTTATAATAAGGCTATAAGTCTCCATGCAAAAGAGGAGAGGAGATCAAAGGGAATCACATCCCATTATGCATCCTGAGGCAGCCCAAAGACTTCACTTTTGTATCTTGTTCCTTAGCAAGGGGAAAAATTTGAGCTTAAAAATGGAAAAAAAGATAAAGCAGGCCCTGCCAATTGAATCACCATCATCAAGTCGAGCTGAGTTACTATGGCAATGGTGCTGCTGCTGCACAGCTTCTTCTGACTCTGTCCGCCGGTAGAAGAGCTTTGACATGTACATGGGAAATTTCCACCGCCTGTGTGCCACGTGCAGCTTGCAGGAGAAGCCCACGGTCTCAGGTGCCCTAGTCTCTGCTGAAGGGAAGAGTAAATTTGTGTGATTAAAATATATCCTTTGCAATTTTTTTTTTCTCATGGAAATCATCTCAAAGCAACAGAGAAAGGTCTGGGATTCTTCCTACTCTTTTGTGCCTCAGGAAGGTATAACTCCAGCACTTAGAGCATATAAGCAGGCAGAATTTTTAATACAGATTTTTTTTAAGCCTTCCTTTCAGCAATAACTACCTCATTCCTCTGAATTATAGATGTCTTGACACTGCCAGGGGAGGATGGTATCATCTTTTTGGCAGAGTGTAGCTTGGAGCTCTATGTAAGTAATGGATCTAATCCTGGCAGCGAGTTAATAAATTAGTAATTATAACTCTTTGTGTATGCAACAATCAGGGCATCAGTACTCACCAGTGTCCTCTTTCCTCTTTGAGGACCAGATGAATCTATCACCTTGCCTATTACTGGTGGTATGTTCCCTGCACTGTCCATAAAAGACACATTTGCTGTTAATTATCTTTGAGACATATTTAATATTTATGCTCCAACAGCAAACGTAAGTTCCCGACAGGAACTGGGGCCCTTTGAGGGATGCATACATGCAAAAGTAATCTTTGCCTCAAAATACTATTGCTGGAAATAGAGTTTCTGCAAGCTCACTAAATATTATGAACAGATATTTATGTTGAACTTCAAATGAGCTCCATACTGAGAATTTCATCATCCTTTTCACTCACTGTGTGGATATGAATACAACCCAGATTGCAGTCCTGCTAATAAATGCGTATCTTTTAAGTAGATCCACTGTGGGGAGCAGGTGAAAAAAACGTTAACACAGGCATTAATCAATGGAAGGGTCAACAATTACCACAATAAAAGGAAAGGGAGATAACATAATAATTACATATTCTATGCAACATATTGTCTGTGAATCTAGTAAGTTTTCACATGTTCCATTAGAAGCTGTCACTGCATAAAAAGGAGCAGAGAGCATCTGACGCATCTTGCTATTTATATAGCTATAGATCCATCCTATTTCTACCGGTAACATCTGCCCGCTGTCGTGTATTTGGTCTGGTGCATCGGTGTGAAATTGGTACCACTGCACTCACAACCTGTGCTACCCTGCCTAGCTTTTAACGCGTTAACGTTCCTTTCAGCCGTTTGCGAACAGGGGTAGCCAGCACGGGCAGGGAGCGGGCAGGGAGCGGGCAGGGAACGATGTCCCCAGGCCGGCCCTCCAGAGACGCGGCTGCCGCCGGGGAGTAGCGAATGGGCCGGAGGGCTCTGGCGCTGGACCCGCACCTGCTCCGCGTCTTCGGTGGCGGGAGGGGTGTGTGGGGGGGTGACAGCATCGGCGGCGGCAGCACCACGTGTCGGGGCGGGGAGCGGCGACGGCGGGGCCGGGCCGGGCTCCGCCACCCCTAGCGCCGCAGCGGCAGAAGCAGCCGCAGCAGCGAACCCAGCTTAGCGCATCCCTCTCGCCCATGCCAGGTGCCTGGCCCCGGCTTCCCGGCGACTGAGGAGCGATGGGGCCTCTGCGGGAGAGCAGTAAGGTGAGGAGCCGGTGAGAGAAGAGAGTGGCGAGTAGGGGCTGCAGGGACAGAGGAGAGGCAGGGGCAGGCGGGCACCGCAGGGGCGGGGTGGGGGGGACGGGTTTGCCTGCCTCTGCCGGGGTGTTGGGAGGAGGAGGGAGCGTCCAAGGGGTCCCTGACGCCGCGGTGTACTTTACCGAGCAGGAGCAGAAGACGCAGCTGGAGAGGGAGGTGTCCCGGAGCCGCATCCCCCGCCTCGTCCTGCGGCCGCAGCCAAAGGTATCTCCCGCTTCCGAGTCTCCCTTTTCGGAAGAGGAGAGCCGGGAATTCAACCCGCCCAGTTCCTCCGGGTGCTCCGGCAGAACCATCAGCAGCAACAGCTTCTGTTCAGGTACCGCAGACAGCCCTCCCCCGCCCCTTCTAAGTCCTCAGCCTGGGGGTCACGGAGGGTCGCACTGCGCCGACCACCGAGGCTCTGCAGTCATCCTTAGATACAGCATCCGTGTGTCGGGCTCGTATCGAGCCCTGACGAGCATCCTGCTTTGCAGACGAGAAGCAACCATCGATTTTGGGTGGAAAATTCAGTATCCCTTCATTTAATGCGTGTCCATAAGCAACACCAGATGTTTCCATTTCAAGGGCTGCCATCCCTGCTAAAAAGTTGGTGGATTCACTGCAGCAGAATAGTTGCTTTAAAGAGAAAGATTTGCCTCAGAACCTGCAGCCTGGATCTGAGGCGTAAGCCTGTAAAGCCACAGAGCCTGTAAAACAGGAGAGCTGCTGTTCAGGGTATCAGGCGTCAGAAACTGCACTGCCTTTCGGTTTTGTGACAACGATCCTTGCTCATGAATCAACGTAAAATATGTAGGTGAGGTCTTCACTGTCACGGTGAATTGAGTTTTTATCTATCTGAGGATTCAGGCTTCACTGACAAGCATGTCACCAGGCATAAAGTGGGCATGATGTCTTCTTTACAGAGTGGGCAATGGCTGGGTGATACACCAGAAGGAAATTACTACTTTCCAACTGCAGACCACAAAACTGGTGTTTGCTCTTCAAAATAAGTATATCCCTTTACTTCAGGAACAACTGGAAACCATGTCTTTTCACACTAAATACTACTCCTGTGCAGAGTTTAGCCCCATTTAAATGCCTCGACTAGCAGTGAATGACTCAGATATCTACTAGTGCTGAGTAATCTTTAATTCAGTGAAACCGTTCACTGTCTGTGACATTCTGTGCGTGGATGACAGCATTGGGGATCACATCATGAAGAACTTAGGTTCTGTGTGCATGTAGCAAAGATGTTTTGGTTATGAGACTTTTGGTTTTAATAGTGCTTTCAGAAGCATAACATTTTTCTATCTAATCATCTGAAATCTAGCAAGTATTTCGGTAAAAGTTAATATCGGAGCAAGTTCTTAAGCTAGCTTTTCATTTGTTTGTAAGGTACTTCAGCTACCAAGGGTTTTCCTGAGAACAGCCAGAAATGCTCACATTTATCTTTGTCTTCGCTACAGTGGATCAGGTTTTCAAATTCTAACCAAAAGCAGTTCAGCTTTCCAAGATGAAAAACACAATATCCGTGTCTGAGTCGACCATTTCCTTCATAGCTTGGATACATTTTGCAACTCAGGCTCAGTGGAATGATCTATTTATTATTTAATGAACAGTGCAGAGCATTAAACAAACAACATAATATTGCAGGAATGCTGAAGCCTTTTCCCCTTGCCTTTTGAACCCCTCCACCTTATCTGCTTTGGTTTGCCTGTTACAAAGAACTAAAACCCTTTGAAGCTTTCTAGAAACAGATTATTTTTATGGTCCCTCCTCTATGGCTGCTTTTTATCCTGATTTTTTTTTCCCTGTGTGTTGACAAGCCTTTCATCCTGGTTACTGATGCTTCTTTTTTTATGTCTTTTGGGTTTGTGTCCTCAGATCAGCTCAGCAAAGAGTTGCCAAGGCAATACCTTTGCTATCCCACTGCACTGCATAGGCTGTCCTGAGTCCCAGCAGAGCTTTGCGTTTACTTTGGGTGTGTCTGATCTCACAGCCTGACAGTTTTAAGGTGCCCTTTGCAGAGGTATTCGAGAGTGCAAAGCCAGCCTCTTAACTTGCTCTTGAATCATAGACTCATAGAATCAACCAGGCTGGAAGAGACCTCCAAGATCATCCAGTCCAACCTAGCACCCAGCCCTAGCCAGTCAACCAGACCATGGCACTAAGTGCCTCATCCAGGCTTTTCTTGGACACCTCCAGGGATGGTGACTCCACCACCTCCCTGGGCAGCCCATTCCAATGCCAATCACTCTCTCTGGCAAAAACTTCCTCCTAACATCCAGCCTAGACCTCCCCTGACACAACTTAAGACTGTGTCCTAGACTTGTTCTGTTGCTGGTTGCCTGACAGAAGAGACCTATCCCACCTGGCTACAGCCTCCCTTCAGGTAGTTGTAGACAGCAACGAGCTCTGCCCTGAGCCTCCTCTTCTGCAGGCTGCACACCCCCAGCTCCCTCAGCCTCTCCTCACAGGGCTGTGCTCCAGGCCCCTCACCAGCTTCATTGCCCTTCTCTGGACACGTTCCAGCACCTCAACATCTCTCTTGAATTGAAGGGCCCAGAACCGGACACAGGACTCAAGGTGTGGCCTGACCAGTGCTGAGCACAGGGGCAGAATAACCTCCCTCTTCCTACTGGCCACACGGTTCCTGATGCAGACCAGGATGCCATTGGCTCTCTTGGCCACCTGGGCACACTGCTGGCTCATCTTCAGCCTACTATCCACCAGTACCCCCAGGTCCCTTTCTTTCTGGCTGCTCTCCAGCTAATCTGTCTCCAGCCTGTAGCGCTGCCTGGGGTTGTTATGGCCAAAGTGCAGAACCCTGCACTTGACCTTGTTAAATCTCATCCCATTGGCCTCTCCCCACCCATCCTGCCTGTCTATTTAGTTTGATTTTTTTCCCCATGCTGAGAGCTCTCTGCTTCTCAAACTGCCTGCAGCACCCATACAGGTATGCACTACCTGGTTTGACTGCTGGGTGTCTTCAAACATCACCTCAAGGCACCATCCTCCATCCTGCTAGGTGATTTTGTTGTTGACAGGTTCAGTGGATTTTTCACCACGATGCAGGTATGACAACAGCTGCTGACTTCATTTCCTCACTCTCTGACAGCCCCTGTCTTCCACTTATGGTCCTTCCTTATCATAGAATCATAGAATCAAGCAGGTTGGAAGAGGTCTCCAAGATCATCCAGTCCAACCTAGCACCCAGCACTGTTCAGTCAACTAGACCATGGCACTAAGTGCCTCATCCAGTATTTTCTTGAACACCTCCAGAGAATCATATGTATAATTTAGACTGAAATTCCCCAGAGGCAGCAGGCAGCTGCTGGATCCTATTTTTGAGCTGGAAGGGGGAAGCATGGTGAAGAGCTGCATGGAGAGGTGAGTAGAAGGGCTACAGCCTTTAACCTGCCTGTCCTGGTGCCTGGCTAGGAGTTTTCAGTCTTGGCTGAGAAGTGGCATGTGCAGAAAGTGTGCTGAAATTAGCAAATAATACATTTGGAAGAGGTGAGCAGATGAATGTGATGTGAAGAATGACAGTGTGATGGCAGCATGAAAAAGGAGTCTTTTTTTGTTACTGCTTTGAAGCATTCTAGAAGGTCGTTGGTAAGCAGCAGACAGTGTGGACAGACTCCTGGAACAATTCCTTTCCTCTTTACACATCTCTTGACAAGTTCCTTTCTACCTTTCTCCCTTTGCTATTGACATTGAGTGGCTGTGATCAGTACATTTCTTTTAACCTCAGTAGAAATTTGATTTGGTTTTTTTCCCTCTTGTCCATTTAAGTATGTTTCCTCCTTCATTCCCTAGAGCTTCTGAGGTTGCTCATTTTCCTTGGGTGCCTGGGTTGTGAAGGGTTGGAGGCCTTTCTCCCTAAATGAGAGCATCAATGTCTTCCAGGTTTAGGTAGGAGGAGCCTTTGAGACCCATGACAGTGTCGCCAGCATGATTGCAGCAGCAATAAATTCCTGCTGGCAACAGACAAGACACCTGGTTCAAATGCTTAGTTTCTTTTGAAGTTGTTATTTCTGGCTGAAATAAGTTATAAATTCGCTTTATCATCTCCCTTTTTATCTTGTTTGAGTCAGAGATTCACTTGGTCATGTTGGACAGTTATTTGCAATTGACTTTATGTTAGTTTTGCTGTGTAAGTCGGGATGGAACCCTGTGAGACTGTCAATCTTATCAGTGATATTCCCAGTGAAATATGGTTTTAGCATTTTATGTTTCTGCCAAATGAACGTGGATGCCCTCTGGATGAGAGTTGGACCTCTGTATCTGTGTTCATGATGCAGAATCCTTCTTAAAATATTAGCCCATCGGGGGGCTTGTTTGTCATGTGATAGAGGAGCAATTCTCTTCCTTAGCCACTGCCTTCCTTTGGCTTGGACGTTGGCCACAGAACTTGTGTGATGTCAAATGATGACTAAAACACTCTCCCATCAGCTTCATTTGACTCAGCTGCTACCACTCATTTGCCTGTGTCATGCATGTTTTCCTCCTAAGCTGCACTTGGCTTGGAAGCAGCTGTGTATGCTTACCTTGTCAGCTGGACAGAGAGCACAATTTGAAACATGGGGAACAATTTATCTGCTGACAAGCTCGAGGTAGAGGAGCTGCTCTGAGAAGGAGCCAGGCTGCCTTTGGCAATTCCAATTGCAGTGTTTGCCTTGTAAGAAATAAGATACTTAGGGTGGGGTGTTATCCTTGGGGTTTCTGTACACGTCCTTTTGATGCCAAGCCAGTTGCATATTGGATCAAAGAGAGCCTGGGTGTGCTAAGCTCAGCCGTTTTGCTTTTCATTTTAAAATGAGGTTCTTTTAGGATATACTTTTTTTTCTGTTTTCTGCCTCTGAATAACTCAGTTTCAGACTCTGTTCTTATGAGAGAGTTGTTACATACTGCCTTTATAATGACACCCTTTAGAACAACTTGTGTCAGAAGGCAGCCAGCTGAATTTCTGTAAGCCATGCAGCAGCGCTTAGCTGAGGTGCAGCTTGGCAGGAGTCATGGAGTCATAGAATCAAGCAGGTTGGAAGAGACCTCCAAGTTCAACCAGTCCAACCTATCACCCAGCCCTGTCCAATCAACCAGACCATGGCACTAAGTGCCTCATCCAGGCTTTTCCTGAACACCTCCAGGGATTGTGACTCCACCACCTCCCTGGGCAGCCCATTCCAATGCCAATCACTCTGTGAAGAACTTCCTCCTAACATCCAGCCTAGACCTCCCCTGGCACAACTTGTGCAAGGAATCACTTGTGCATTTAATAATCATTTCAGCGAAAGACTTTACCAGCCAGAGGTCCTGTTTCATGCCCACAGCTCTTTTCTTGAGCTTACCTGCAAATCACCTCTTGGAAGTAGTCTGTGTAGTGCTATGTGCCATTGAAGGTTCAGTAGCATCTCTATACATGAACGATTGTAACTTAGTCTAGGTTTTCAGAAATAGAAGTTGAAGGTTCTTCTTTGCTTTTCCTTTTAGATTTCAAGATCTCAGTTCAATGCCCATTTCATAACTTGTTATTCTCTGGTGTAAGGTGTTGTTTTTTCGAGGCCTTGTTCTTTACATGCATGGAACAATAAATGTGCTCTGGTACTACGGCTTCACTGTAAGCCCCAGGGTGTAGGTGATGCAACAGGACTCTCAGTGTTGCCTTTCCCTGCTCGCTTCCTCCTGTGCATTGTCCCCTTGAACTTGCAGATTATTTGCCAATTGGCTCAGCTGTTCAAGGCTGCTGGGTGCAGTGCATGTGTTTAAAAAAGCTGATATGCTTTAGGCAGGCTAAGTATAGTCAATATGAGTGTGGGACCTGTACTGGGACCTGTGTTGCTAGCCACAGGCAAGAACAAAAGAGTTGTATGGGTGTCATCGGGTGAAAAACTCTGTCTTCTCACACTCTGGCAAGTAATTTCTTTGCTAGTGCATGGAAGTAGGTTGTATTGTAAACCAACTAGCCTCGGGGGCTGCAGCATTAGAGTGTGTGTACTTAAATATATATACTTCTGAATAGAAAAAGACAGAGGAAAGCACATTCACAGTGTTGTAACAAACCAACAGATTGAGGCCAGAGGGTTAGTATAAACTACTGAAAATAATTACCTCTATTATTTGTGTGTGTGTTATTATGGAAACAGTGAACTCTCCCCTTCTTCTTGTTGCTTTGTATAAATAGTTCCTTATTGTTTTATTTGCCTTTTTATTTTTCAGTCTGAGTTACTGGATGAAAAAGATATTAAAAGTTGGTAATTATGGGGGTTGGTCTCTTCTGCCAGGCAATCAGCTACAAAACAAGGGGACACAACCTCAAGTTGTGCCAGGGGAAGTATAGGCTTGATGTGAGGAGGAAGTTTTTGACAGAGAGAGTGATTGGCATTGGAATGGGCTGCCCAGGGAGGTGGTGGAGTCACTGTCCCTGGAGGTGTTCAAGCAAAGTCTGGATGAGGCACTTAGTGCCATGGTCTAGATGATTGGATAGAGCTGTGTGCTAGGTTGGACTGGATGATCTTGGAGGTCTTTTCCAACCTGATTGATTCTATGATTCTATGATTCTAAGACACCAACAATTACCTAAACCCCTGTGAGTACCTGTTTATCACTTTGGGAGGGGACATAAAGCCCCAAGCCTTTGTTTTCCTCCCACCCTTGCTTTCCCCATCAGCAGAAAAGTAGGGTAAGGCAGGATGTCTAATAGCCTTCCAGCACAAGGTCTTCTCCAGCACATTTATTTGCAGCACTCTGTGAGGCATTTCAGTATTCACAGTGCAAAACCACTGAAACAAAATCTGCTTTCACAAATGCACCTATTGCAGAAGCATGACACTGGGGACATGCTTCCTTTCCTCACTGCTGCTTCCCATGGAGAATTTCCTGCTGGACCAGCTTATGTGCAATAATTTGTTACTGCTTCCTATTGTGACCCACCGGTTCTGTTCCTGCAGGGCACAGATCTGTTCCAAACATGGAAATCAGCAAAGTGCCTAGGTACTGCAAAGCAAAGCCAGGCCTGCCCATCCCTCAGCATTTGGCCTTTGCCTGCTTCCCTTTCAGCTTGACTATTTATTCTCTCTTCCTAAGTAATGATCTTTTTGTTCCTATGCCACATAACAACATCTGGAAGCCAAAATATTTGACCTTTAGAGATGTTTGTTGTCACCTTTTTATGTATCTGTCAGCACTATGAACCTTTAAAGCCTGACCCAGAGCCTCCTGAGGTCAGTGGAAGAGTTCCTGTTCTCTCTGGCACATTTTGGATGGTGTCCTCAGAACATTCAGTACTTCACCCTTTCTTCTGCCCTCTTTCTGGCAGTTTATGGCATACTACAGACTGCATTCTAAGCTTCTCATGCAATTTTCTGTTGAGTTGAACATTATTACACTTAACTGGAGAACATCACAAATTGTAGCAGGAGGGAAACTTCAATCTGCAGTCTTTGGTATTCCTTTTTTTGTTTAAATCAAAATAGAATCTTGATGTCTTGAAAGAAGTTTCTACATGACCTGTTTTAGATCTACATTTATAGCTTTAACATGAGTCCTTGAAATATTGGGCTGGTGTTTTGATGTGCATCTCCAAGTACAATGAGTGGGCATAGAAGATGTGCTGATGCTAAGAGCTACTCTGGGCTTGGAGAAAGTTAACAAATTAAATAATAGATAGAATGTATGTGATTTCCTTCCATTAGAGGGTAAACCATGAAGCCTTATGAAGTGATGTTAAAGCTGGGAGGGTCACAGTCATATGCTGTCAGCCACGGAGGCAGAGCTGTATAAGAACAAAGGGGTATAATATGGTTTATAATCTGAGGAACAGGGACAAATTTCTGTGTGGTCTATTATAAGTTTTTGTTTCCACAAGTGGTACCTTCAGAATCAGAGAGTAGAGATACTGGAACTGATCCCTCAATTCAAGAGAGATGTTGAGATACTGGAACGTGTCCAGAGAAGCACAACGAGCTTGTTGAGAGGCCTGGAGCACAGCCCTGTGAGGAGAGGCTGTGGGAGCTGGGGGTGTGCAGCCTGCAGAAGAGGAGGCTCAGGGCAGACCTCACTGCTGTCTACAATTACCTGAAGGGAGGTTGTAGCCAGGTGGGGTTGGGCTCTTCTTCCAGGAAACCATCAACAGAACAAGGGGACACAGCCTCATGTCGTGCCAGGGGAGGTCTAGGCTGGATGTTAGGAGGAAGTTGTTGTCAGAGAGAGTGATTGGCATTGGAATGGGCTGCCCAGGGAGGTGGTGGAGTTGACATCCCTGGAGGTGTTGAAGCAAAGCCTGGATGAGGCACTTAGTGCCATGGTCTAGTTGATTGACTAGGGCTTGGTGCTAGGTTGGCCTGGATGATCTTGGAGGTCTCTTCCAATCTGGTTGATTCTATGATTCTATGAATATTTATTATTTCTTGCTATGCTGATGATGGAACTAAACACATGAAAAACACACACAGAGAAACCCATCTATACCTACATATACATCTCACATTACCTACATATACATCTCCATTATGTCAATATTTCATGAAGAATATTGGACGCAGTCAAGGCTCTCCCACCAGAGGTAGCAGCAGTGGTTTTGCTTCCACCTGTTGTCCTCATAAAAGGTTATTGAGGTCTACTGAAGCTCTTCGAAACTCCTACCAAACAGCCAAGGCTCTTCTTTGTCTCCTTTTCAGATTTGTCCTCTTCTCACTTTTAGTTGAAACTTTCCTTTAAAGTTTTTAAATAGATTTTCAATTCTTTGTCATCTTAACCTCCTTTTCCCCAAATGTAATCTGTGCTGTGAAAACTCTAGAAGCTGTGCTATTCCTGACTGCAGCACTCCTAGTAACAGTACTATTTTTATCAATGTTCTTACTAGTAAGCCTTGATGCTTTTGTTCTGTAATACTGATGCCATTAGTGGTACTATAAATCATAGAATCATAGAATCAACCAGGTTGGAAAAGACCTCCAAGCTCAGCCAGCCCAACCTGGCACCCAGCCCTAGCCAGTCAACCAGACCATGGCACTAAGTGCCTCATCCAGGCTTTGCTTCAACACCTCCAGGGATGGTGACTCCACCAGCTCCCTGGGCAGCCCATTCCAATGCCAATCACTCTCTCTGACAACTTCCTCCTAACAGCCAGCCTAGACCTCCCCTGACACAACTTGAGACTGCATCCCCTTGTTCTGCTGCTGCTTGCCTGGGAGAAGAGACCAACCCCACCTGGCTACAACCTCCCTTCAGGTAGTTGTAGACAGCAATGAGGTCACTCCTGAGCCTCCTCTTCTCCAGGCTGCACACCCCCAGCAACCTCAGCCTCTCCTCACAGGGCTCCAGACCTCTCACCAGCTTCATCACCCTTCTCTGGACACCTTCCAGTACCTCCACATCTCTCTTGATTTGAGGGTCCACTTCCAGTATTTCTACTCTCTGATTCCGAAGGTACCAGTTGTGGAAATAAAAACTTTCAGTAGAGCACACAGTACTTGAGACTGTGTCCCCTTGTTCTACTGCTGGTTGCCTGGGAGAAGAGACCAACCCCCACCTGGCTACAACCTCCAGGAAGACACAATTATATAGTCCATTTTTTCCCAGATTGTTTCCCAGAACTCACATTAGTGCTGCTTATTAGTGAAACGTTCAAATAAAAGGAAGATTGGTAGAGGCATCACTTGCTGCCAAAGTCAGTCAGCATTTCCTGCTCCAGTGTTACTTTGATATTTCACAATCCTATAAGGACATGTTTATTGGAAATACTGCATGATAAAAGATGTCCAAGCTCCAGGAGTGGGTCAGTCTATCTTCTTTCACCTTCTTTTCCCTTGTTCTACACAATCTGATCTCGTCACCACTCATGCCATGCTGGGAGTGAGCATGGAGGACCTCCTGCCAAACTGAATGAGGATCATAGAAGCATAGAATCAGTCAAGGTTGGAAAGGACCACAAGGATCATCTAGTTCCAACCCTCCTGCCATGGGCAGGGACACCCTACCCTAGATCAGGCTGCCCACAGCCTCATCCAGCCTGGTCTTAAACACCTCCAGGCATGAGGCCTCAACCACCTCCCTGGGCAACCCATTTCAGGCTCTCACCACGCTCATGCTCAACAACTTCCTCCTCATATCCAGCTTGAACCTACCCATCTCCATTTTTTGCTCCATTCCCCCAAGTCCTGTCACTCCCTGATATCCTGAAAAGTCCTTCCCCAGCTCTTTTGTAGGCCCCTTCAGATCCTGGAAGGCCACAAAAAGGTCACCTGGGAGCCTCCTCTTCTCCAGACTGAACAGCCCCAACTCTTTCAGTCTGACCTCATAGCAGAGGTGCTCCATCCCTCTGAGCATCCTCGTGGCCCTATTTAATTCAGCCTCTCCTTTGAGGCAGGACTGTTACCAGCATTGCATCCCATCAGCCATGGCTTTGTCTCTCTGAGTCTGGAAAACCTTTGAGGACAAGCATTTGCACAGCCTCTCCAGGTGACCTCAGCGAGCGGTGGAGCTGCTACTGCCTTAGTTCATGGGCAAAGTGGGGCAGAGTTAATTCGAGTCCTGTCTGTAGAGACAAAGAGATTAAAAGTGGAATTAATTTGCTTAGCAGGATTTCATATAAGTAGGCCTTCTCTCTTTTCCTGACAGAGCTACAGTTTTGATTGCTCTTAGAGTCCCAGAATCAGCCAGGGTTGGAAGGGACCACAAGGATCATCTAGTTCCAACCCCCTTGCTATGGACAGGGACATCCTACCCTACACTTCTGCTCAGCTTTAATGTGCTTGACTTCTAGTAAATCAATTGCCTCACAAGCACACAATATCCTGATTAATTTATTAACTATCAACCCCAGCAGATCTTACAAATTACTGTAAAATGAGGTTAGAATAGATCAGAAGGATGACAACTAGCAGCATTCGTAAGACTCTACTTTTAGTGAAGTTATGGAATCATTTTTTTTTAACAGCCTGTGTAATTTTCATAGAATCATAGAATCATCCAGGTTAGAAGAGACCTCCAAGATCATCCAGTCCAACCTAGCACCCAGCCCTGATCAGTCAACCAGACCATGGCATTGACTGCCTCATCCACTCCTTTCTTGAAGACCCCCAAGGACGGTGACTCCACCACCTCCCTGGGCAGCCCATTCCAATGCCAATCACTCTCTCTGCCAACAACTTCCTCCTAACATCCAGCCTAGACCTCTCCCAGCACAACCTGAGACTGTGTCCCCTTGTTCTGTTGCTGGTTGTCTGGCAGAAGAGACCAATCCCCACCTGGCTGCAGCCTCCCTTCAGATAGTTGTAGACAGCAATGAGGTCTGCCCTGAGCATCCCCTTCTGCAGGCTGCACACCCCCAGCTCCCTCAGCCTCTCCTCACAGGGCTGTGCTCCAGGACCCTCACCAGCTCTGTTGGTCTTATCTGGACACCTTCCAGCACCTCAACATCTCTCTTGAATTGAGGAGCCCAGAACTGGACACAGCACTCAAGGTGTGGCCTGAGTAACCTCCCTTGTCCTACTGGCCACACAGTTCCTGATGCAGGCCAGGATGCCACTGGCTCTGTTGCCCACCTGGGCACACTGCTGGCTCATGTTCAGCTACTATCCA
Source organism: Tricholaema leucomelas (assembly GCA_013400475.1). Classification (NCBI taxonomy): domain Eukaryota; kingdom Metazoa; phylum Chordata; class Aves; order Piciformes; family Lybiidae; genus Tricholaema lacrymosa; species Tricholaema leucomelas. Next base: position 123,031 of record WAAF01009194.1, on the reverse strand, counting down.
CCAGTACCCCCAGGTGCCTCTCTGCCTGGCTGCTCTCCAGCCACTCTGTCCCCAGCCTGTAAAGCTGCTTGGGGTTGCTGTGGCCAAAGTGCAGAACCCTGCATTTAGCCTTGTTCAATCTCATCCCATTGGCTTCTGCCCACCCATCCAACCCGTTCAGCTCCCTCTGCAGGGCTCTGCTACCCTCCAACAGCTCCACACCTGCTCCTAGCTTGGTATCGTCTGCAAACTTACTGATACTGGACTCAATCCCCTGCTCCAGATCATCAGTTAAGATATTGAACAGGATTGGGCCCAGCACTGATCCCTGGGGCACACCACTAGTGACAGCTGCCAACTGGATGTGGCAGGTTTTCAGGTTCCAGGTTGTTAGTAACAACTGGCTCATCTTCTACAGTGCCTGAAATCACCTGTTGGAATGGCTGCAATAAAAATGGCATGGTTTGGGACAAGTAGGAGCTGAGGAGAATATTCAGACTGTTTATGTGATTCATTGCAGGGCAGGTGAAGGTGTTCCCAGAGAACTGTTCAGTGTTGTGATGAGGTAGGATTTAGACTCCTATCTGCTGAAAGCCTGGTGGTGTGGACACAAATGTGCTCCTTCTCTGTCTTTCTGTATGCACTACTCATTTTGTGCTGTTATGTCTCATCCTGCTGCTTTTACTTTGCTGCCCAGAGTGTCCGAGGTGCATATCTCCCATTAGCAATGATGTCTGACTGCATGATGAGACCTCACACCTCAGCAGATCAGACTGGTGGTTGTGCCAACCAGTGGAGAGAAGTGAGATCCTCCAAAGTGAGACTCAGAACGATGACTGAGCTTGAATTAGGCTGTTGCTCAGGCTCACCCTTCAGAGAAGCCTCCTTCTCTCCATTTAATACAATAAGAGCCCTACAGGTGGAAGCTAGGTGATATATTCCCTTTGGCAGCTTTCATTAGTGCATAAACCACCCCTGCACTACAGAATGGTGCTGGTGGATGAGAAGCTGGGCATGAGCAGACAGTGTGTGCTTGCAGCCCAGAAGGCAAATCACATCCTGGACTGCATCAAAAGAAGTGTGGCCAGCAGAGCCAGTGATTCTGCCACTTTGCTCTGCTCTGGTGAGACCTCATCTGGAGCACTGCGTCCAGTTCTGGAGCCCTCACTACAGGAATGACATGGACCTGATGAAGTAGGTCCAGAGGAGGGCCATGAGAATGATCAGAGGTTTGGAGCAAGTCTGCTATGAGGACAGGCTGAGGGAGCTGGGGGTGTTCAGTCTGGAGAGGAGGAGGCTCTGGAGACACCTAAGAGTAGCCTTCCAGTACCTGAAGGGGGTCTACAGAAGGGATGGAGAGAAGCTGTTTACAAAGGCTTGCAGCGACTGGACAAGGAGCAATGGGTTCAAGCCTGAGAACAGCAGATTTAGATTGGATGTTAGGAACAGGTTCTTTACCATAAGGGTGGTGGAGCACTGAAACAGGTTGCTCAGGGAGGTGGTTGAGGCCCCTTCCCTGGAGACATTGAAGGTGAGGCTTGATGGGGCCCTGAGTGACCTGGTCTGGTGGGGATGTCCCTGCTGACTGCAGGGGGGCTGGACTAGTTGACCTCTGGAGGTCCCTTCCAGCCTAGACCATTCTATGACTCTTGAAATCATAGAATCTTTGGTCTTGAAAAGAAGACCAAAGCAACATGGAGGGGATGAAAAAACATGGAGCAGACAAACAGAGTGGGAGACTAGCCTGAAAAAAACATTGAAATGCCCTTTGGTGATACCTTCATTGTTAATAACCAGCTCACAGTGTGCCACCCCAGCAGAGCCATGGCTGCACAGGCTAGCAGCTCCTGGGCCAAATGGAAAGGGAGCTGTCATGTAAGAGTCAGGAAAGTATTTTTGCCTCAGTACACTGAACATTTAAAGTTCATTTGCCATTGGAATGGGCTGCCCAGGGAGGTGATGGACTCACCATGTTCAAGCAAATCCTGGATGAGGCACTTAGTGCCGTGGTCCAGTTGACTGGCTAGGGCTGGGTGCTAGGTTGGACTGGATGATCTTGGAGGTCTCTTCCAACCTGGTTGATTCTATGATTAGAGGCTCATGTTTCATTCTGGAACCCACTTTCCTTAGTGGAAGTGCAGCCTTAACATTGGTCAAGGCTACTATAAGAGAGCATGAAAGTGGAAGAGTGGAATCAGGTAGGGAGTGGACATTTCAGACTCAAAATAGCACCTAACTAGATCTGGCAGCTAGCAGTGAAAGCAGAAATGACTCAGTGGCTCTTGAGCCAGAGCACCATTAATTATTTGGCTACATTATGTAAGGAGGTTGTCCCTTCAGTGTTTCTTAAAGCCATTGAGGCATGTTCCAGTGAAACTCCTCAGTGCCCAGAAAGGCATTTTCCAGTGAAACTCCTCAGTGCCCAGAAAGGCATTTTCCAGTGAGACTTCTCAGTGCCCAAAAAATCAGAGGTAGTCAGCATGTCACAGCATATGGCCTCAAAGTCTATGAGAATAATGTTTTTGTCAGTCATTAAGAGCATTGTTATCTTTAACACTGCTGTTTGTACTCCAGCTTTGCTATGTGAACGTTAGGCAGTGCATGCAAATGTCAGAGTGCTCTGAGCAGCTTCCCTGCTTGTTTGTTTGAGGAGACACCGTCCCAGGCTTGGCTTTGAAACTTGGCAGGCGTGTCTGATCTGGGACAGGGGTTGGATCTAGACTTCCAGTGATGAAATCCAGCTGATGTTCAAAGGGAAAGTCTGCTCCCAGAATGCTCTTAGAAGGCTGCTGTGAAAAACACACCACAAATAGTGCTAAGAAAGCAATGACAGTCCTGTGGTATACATTGGTGCAGCTCTCCCTCTTATGCAAGTGAATAATACAGGCAGGATTAGAAGGATGCACTTTCACTTGGTGTTTTCCAGTTTTATGTCTTCTCCCTTCCTCATGTGAAGGCAAATCAGGTCTATTTGTATTCCTGAGAAGTCTGGACCTGAAATCCACACTGGTGCAAAGCTCTTGCTGAGTTATAGGACCGAATCCTTAACTAACCTTGCTGAAAACTGATTCACATTGTGTTTTAAGCAGAAAGTTAGTTGCATTGCCAAGTGAATCTCATTGTGAGCTTATCTACTCTTATTACCCTGTGATAGATGCCTTGCCTTGGCCCATTTCTGGGCAGGTGGAGGTCTTCTGTCAGAGTTCACAGGATCACAGGATGTCAGGGGTTGGAAGGGACCCAAAGAGATCATTGAGTTCAACCCCCCTGCCACAGCAGGACCATACAGTGTAGCTCAGGTCACACAGGAACACATCCAGACAGGCCTTGAAGGTCTCCAGAGAAGGAGACTCCACAACCACTCTGGGACCCTGTGCCAGCGCTCTGGGACACTTGCAGGAAAAGAAGTTTCCTCTTGTGTTGAGGTGGAACCTCCTGTGCTGCAGCTTACACCCATTGCTCCTTGTCCTATCCCAGGCAACAAGTGAGCAGAGCCTGTCCCTCCTCCTGGCCCTCAGCCCTCAAATATTGATAAACATTGATTAAATCCCCTCTCAATCTTCTCTTCTCCAGACTAAACAGGCACAGGTCCCTCAGCCTCTCCTCATCAGGCAGTGCTCCAGTCCCCTAATCATCCTCATAGCCCTTTGCTGGACCCTCTCCAGCAGATCCCTGTCCCTCTTAAACTGGGCAATCCAAAACTGAAGGCAGTACTCAAGATGAGATCTCACCAGGGCAGAGTAGAGAGGAAGGAGAACCTCCCTTGATCTGCTGGACACACTCTTCCTAATACACCCCAGGATCCCACTGGCCCTCTTGGCCACAAGGGCATATTGAAAGTGAGCAGAGACTCTTCCCCCAGCTCCTAACACCCAGCCCCATTGTCAGTGGGGTTTTGGAGAACCTTGCAAGTCTGTAGGAAATGCTGAAGCTACACTGCTGAGGTTGCATCCTTCCTGTTGTGGATAAGGAGCAGAGGTGTTCTCTGCAGCATTGAGCAGGGTGGATGGTCAGGCTGTCTGCAGGACAGAAGGGCCATCAGCTTGATGCGTGGTGAGGGTCACTGGGGAGCTCTCCTGTACTGCTGGAGAGCAGCCCTTTGGAGAGGGACCTGGGAGTGCTGCTGGATAACATCCATGGCACAATAATGTGCCCTTGTGGCCAAGAGGGCCAGTGGAATCCTGGGGTGTATTAGGAAGAGTGTGTCCAACAGATCAAGGGAGGTTCTCCTCCCTCTCTACTCTGTCCTGGTGAGACTTCATCTGGACTACTGCCTTCGGTTTTGGGTTCCCCAGTTTAAGAGGGACAGAGATCTTCTGGAGAGAGTCCAGCAAAGGGCTACGAGGATGATTAGGAGACTGGGGCACTGCCTGATGAGGAAAGGCTGAGGGACCTGGGGCTGTTTAGTCTGGAGAAGAGAAGACTGAGAGGGGATTTAATAAATGTTTATCAATAGGAGGGCTGGGAGTCAGGAGTGGGGGACAGGCTCTGCTCACTTGCTGCCTGGGATAGGACAAGGACCAATGGATGTAAGTTGTAGCCCAGGAGGCTCCACCTCAACACAAAAGGGAATTTCTTTTCCTGTAAGTGTCCCAGAGCACTGGCACAGGCTCCCCAGAGAGGTTGTGAAGTCTCCTTCTCTGGAGACTTTCAAGGCCTGTCTGGATGTGTTCCTGTGTGACCTGAGCTAGATTGTATGGTCCTGCTCTGGCAGGGTAGTTGGACTTGATGATCTCTTTGGGTCCCTTCCAACCCCTGACATCCTGTGATTCTATGTGTAATAGCAAATGCAGCTCAATAGCTCATTAAAGCCTCAGTAGAACAAAAGCAAGTGCAGGCAATGTGGCTTGCACTAAGCAGCTGGATTACACATCATTGTTCAGAAGGACTTCTCCTTGTGCCAGAAAGGTGAGGTGCAGGTCAGGTGGGAGATGCATCCTCCAGCTGTACAGCAGAGCTTTGCTTGCCATTGATGGTAAGCACTTGTATCTTGTGTGCAACTGCTCCCTTCTGTGATAGTAGACAGACTGATCTGCAAAAAGCTGATGCAGGAAAAAAAAATGTTTCTCTGCAGCTTGCCCTAGATTTAGAAACTTTATAATTTTATCATAGACTCATAGAATCAAGCAGGTTGGAAGAGACCTCCAAGATCATCCAGTCCGACCTATCTCCCAGCCCTGTCCAATCAACTAGATCTTGGGTGTGAGGATGATCTGGCTGTGACATCTGTCACCCCATTGATCTTCAGGGTTGATTTGGCTGATCTGGCTGGCTAGGTGGGTGTCCCCTTCCTCCCTCACCGCTCCATGTGTGTCCCTCCTGAAGCTGCATGCTCAAAGAGGATGACCTTCCCTGATAGAAATGGTACCATTCATCGGTCAAGGGTATACAGCAGCTGCACTCCCCTGAAAGAACCACCAAACAAGCTCAATTATTTCTCCCATGGCCCACTCCTCTCCTCCACTCTTGTCCATCAGGATTTTTCCCTCCAATATATTATTGCAGAGATGCTGATCGATTTGGCCTTGGCCAAATGCTGGTTTGACTTGGAGATAGGGGAGCTTATAGAAGCTTTTTACAGGAGTCATCACTATAGCCTCTCCCCTACTACCAAAACCCTACCACACACAAGCCCAACACACTGCTCTGAAGTGTAATGTGAGTCAAACTTTGGTTAAGATTTTCCCTTTCTAATTTGAGGTAGACTCTGATCTGTATTGGTATTGAACATTATCATTGAGGTGGTGGAATCACCGTGCCTGAAGGTGTTGAAGCAAAGCCTGGATGAGGCACTTAGTGCCATGGTCTGGTTGACTGGATAGGGCTGGGTGCTAGGTTGGACTGGATGAGCTTGGAGGTCTCTTCCAACCTGGTTGATTCTACTCTATTCTATTCCATTAGCTGATGACTTTGTTCAGCTGTTTGAATTATTGTGTTCTATTCCAAATACAACCTAGGAAGGAGCAGAAGACAAAAAAATAATGATCAAAGGAGAGGAGCACAATAAAGTAATTCATTTACTCCAGCTGCAGCGGGGATGCTCACCTGGTTATTGGTGTGTCTAAAGGGCAGGAGGGGTATGAGCAGAGAAGAGCTATTGTTCTCTGTGCCAGACTCATTTAGTCCTTTAATAAATTCCCTGCTGCAATGAAAGCTGAAGTCCTGCAGGGTTAAATGAGGATATGTAGATAAGACTTAATTTGAGCATGCAGTGTGATATTGGAGGCAATAATATGGGGGGGGGAGGGGGTAGCAATCAAAGCATCAACTTTGCTTATTGCTGGTTTTTTTTTGCATGCTTTCTTCATCTGATTTCCTTATTGCAGTTAGGTTTGGATGTTTGGTTTGCTTTGGTGTTTTGTTTGGAGGGTTTTTTGGTGAGTTTTTCTGGTGGGGTTTTTTTTTTCCTTGGTTTGGAGCTTTTTTTGTTTGGTTTTGAGGTTTATTGTTTCGTTTTGGAGGTTTTTTTGTTGGTGTTGTTTTTTTTTTGCTTGGTTTGGGTTTTTTTTATTTGGTTTTGGGGTTTACTGTTTAGTTGTGGAGGTTTTTTGGTTGGTTTTGAGTTTTGTTTGTTTGGTTTGAAGTTTTTTTATTTGGTTTTGGGGTTTATTGTTTAGTTTTGGAGGTTTTTTGGTTGGTTTTGGTTTCTTTTTGTTTGGTTTGAAGTTTTTTTATTTGGTTTTGGGGTTTAATGTTTAGTTTTGGAGGTTTTTTAATTGGTGTTGGGTTTTTTTTTGCTTGGTTTGGGGTTTTTTATTTGGTTTTGGGGTTTACTGTTTAGTTGTGGAGGTTTTTTGGTTGGTTTTGAGGTTTTTTTGTTTGATTTGAAGTTTTTTTATTTGGTTTTGGGGTTTATTGTTTAGTTTTGGAGTTTTTTGGTTGGTTTTGGGTTTTTTTGTTTGGTTTGAGGTTTTTTAATTGGTTTTGGGGTTTATTGTTTAGGTTTGGAGGTTTTTTGGTTGGTTTTGGGTTTTTTTGTTTGGTTTGAGGTTTTTTAATTGGTTTTGGGGTTTATTGTTCAGTTTTGGAGGTTTTTTGGTTGGTTTTGGGGGTTTTTTGTTTGGTTTGGAGTTTTTTATTTGGGTTTGGGGTTTATTGTTTAGGTTTGGAGGTTTTTTGGTTGGTTTTGGGGGTTTTTTGTTTGGTTTGGAGTTTTTTATTTGGGTTTGGGGTGTATTGTTTAGGTTTGGTGGGTTTTTTTGGTTGGTTTTGATTTTTTTTTCATTTGGAGTTTTTTTATTTGATTTTGGGGTTTATTGTTTAGTTTTGGGGTCTTTTTGGTTGGTTTTGGGGTTTTTTGTTTGGTTTGGGGTTTTTTTTAATTGGTTTTGGGGTTTGTTGTTCAGTTTGGGGTTTTTTTTTGTTGGTTTTGGTTTTGGTTCTTGTTTGTTTGGGTTGGGGTTTTTTTGTTTGGTTTGGTTTTTGTTTGTTTGTTTGGGTCATTCTTTTTTTTGGTCGTGCTTTGGTCAGGCTGAAAACTTTGCTAGAAGTTTTCCCTTTCCTGTTGTCCTTCTAGGGATACAGTTGGAGAAGGCAGCAGCAAGGTGGCAAGAGGAGGTGATTAATTGAGGTGATTTGAAGGAATGAAATTTGACTAAAGTGTATTAGCTGCTTTGCACTGTTACTGCCCCTTTTGCCTTGGGAGGTAATTCTGGCAGTAGTCTGGGCTGCCTCTGTGGCTTGGCATCAGGTCTGGCAACCTGCAGAGGCCTGGGCAGCACCGCTTGAGGCTGCTGAGTGCTGTTACAAGCTAATACACTTAGCATGGACAGGCAACACTTACAGGTAACTCATTCATCATTGCAGCCAGGATATGTAGAAATGAGAAGGAGAACATTGGAACAAATAGGCATGAGGGAAAACTGTTCACATGGAAGGATAAGGTTGTTCTGTACTGAGGGAGCAACAGTTGACAACAGCAAGAGCTGCACTTCATTGCAACGGAGAAGTGGGGAGGAAGGGAATTAGATATGGGTGCCCCTCTTGCCTCATAAATGCACTGTCACATACTGACTTTTAAAACCATTTGTCCATGCAGAGCTCACTCTAAGATGAGTCTTGACCTAAATTCTGAGCGGTGTGGAAATGGTGGGTGCAGTAAGGTCATGCAAATTATTTGGCTCAGTCACGGATCCATCTTTGAGTTTCAGGTTAGGTAAAGATAATGCACTGGGAGCAGTGTGCAATAGCATAATTAAGAGGGCAGCTTTCCTTTTGTCCTGGGAATTGCACTTGTGCAGGAGAGTAAATATTCAAGGCTTGCCAGTGTCAGAGCAGTCTGTGTGGTTTTGGTTTGTATCTCCAAAGCCACCGTTACTTTTTGGAGAGCTGTGATTACCCAAGATACAGAAGGTATGATTAGATGAAGGGCATGTTTGATATGTGAATTTCACCTGAACTCAGACTCCTTGCTTTGCATTTAATATTAAGATCATCATAGAATCAACCAGGTTGGAAGAGACCTCCAAGATCATCCAGTCCAACCTAGCAACCAGCCCTAGCCAGTCAACCAGACCATGGCACTAAGTGCCCTGTCCAAGATTTTTCTTGAATGCCTCCAGGGACAGCGACTCCACCACCTCCCTGGGCAGCCCATTCTAATGTCAATCACTCTCTCTGCCAACAACTTCCTCCTAACATCCAGCCTAGACCTCGCTTGGTACAACTTGAGACTGTGTCTCCTTGTTCTGTTGCTGGTTCCCTGGCAGAAGAGACCAACCCCACCTGGCTACAGCCTCCCTTCAGGTAGTTGTAGCCAGCAATGAGCTGTGTCCTGAGTCTCCTCTTCTCCAGGCTGCACACCCCCAGCTCCCTCAGCCTCTATATTAGTAATATAATAATATTAAGATATGGAGTGTTAGTATTCCTGGAGCTCAAGAAAGTGGATCTGCTCCTGAGGTCATTGGTGTGCCCTCAGACGAATTCAGTTTTAAACAAAACTGGTCTGTGCATCAGGCACCCTTTTCAGCACCAGGTACCTCACAGTCACTTGTCCAGAATGGAAGAGCTCTGTGATCATGGTTACTTTAAAAAGATACTTTGGAGAAACCATTATTGATTTCAGACATGAAAATTCTGTCTCTGTGCACACAGGCTGTAGGCCATTCAAGAGGAATATACCCTAAAAGAGACCGCATGGCTCATGTTTGCTTTCCATTCAATGTGCACTACACAAACTGTTCCTGCGTCTTTTATGCATTTCTTCTTGCTGTGACACTCCTTAACCCAGCTAAGTGAGAAGAATTTATTTTAGAGCTGAGTTTCCAGGATCTGTCACTCATTTTGTGTCTTGACATTTCAGTCTTCACAGAGAGAGTGATTGGCATTGGAATGGGCTGCCCAAGGAGGTGGTGGAGTCGCCATCCCTGGAGGTGTTCAAGAAGAGACTGGATGAGGCACTTAGTGCCACGGTCTAGTTGATTGGTCAGGGCTGTGTGATAGATTGGACTGGATGATCTTGGAGGTCTCTTGCAACCTGCTTGATTCTATGATTCTATGAGGTATTCAAGGCATCTTCACCAAAAGGGAGATGTTAACAGCTTCTCACTGGTTGCAGAGCTGACTGCCAATGGTTGTGGTTCAAACTTTAATCTTTTTGTTCTCCTTTTTGTTTTCTTTCAATTACTTCTGCCAATGTTCATGTACTTATGAGTTAGAAATGGTGACATTTTCCTCTTTTGTCTTTAGATGACACTGGCTGTCCTAGTAGCCAGTCAGTATCTCCAGTTAAGACTCCTGATGCTGCAAACAGTCCAATCAGTTTTTCCACTGGTAGCGATGGAGACTTCTCCAGGAAGAAATTCAGTCCAGGGACAATGAGTGAAGGGAATCCACAGCTGGCTCGATACAAGAAGGAAACAAAGTCAAGCCTTGTAAAGCCTGGTGAGTGTGGTATAGTTCCTACAATTCCTGTAATTACACTTTCTAATTAACTAGGACATCTACAGGTCTCTACATACATTGTGTTTTGCTGTCTGTGGTCTCACCAATGCTGATAGCAAATGCAAAGAAATGAGTTCTTTCTGTGGATCCACCTGCAAGATTTGAAAACATCTCCAAGGAGACCTTCTTGTGGCCTTCCAGTATTTGAAGGGGGCCTACAAGAAAGCTGGTGAGGGATTTTTTAGGGTGTCAGGTAGTGATAGGACTAGGGGAAAGGGAGCAAAACTAGAAGTGGGTAGATTCAGACTAGACATTAGGCAAAAAATCTTCATCATAAGGGTGGTGAGACACTGGAACAGGTTGCCCAGGGAGGTGGTAGAAGCCACATCCTTGCAAGCTAAGCAACCTGATCTAGTATGAGGTGTCACTGCCCTGCTCAGTCTCTGAGCAACCTGATCTTAGTATGAGGTCTCCCTGTCCATGGCAGGGGAGTTGGAGGTAGGTGATCCTTGAGGTCCCTTCCAGCCCTGACAATTCTATAATTCTATCAGTATTAGCTTTTTCATGGAAATTGGATTAGTTGATGACTTCACTTTCATTTATGAGGCTTGACAGTGATGTCAAATGAAAATTGAAATGGACTTTATCCTGTTTCATGGTAATTGCACACATGTTTCACTGGCCTCAGATAAATGATTCTTACTATCAAAGCAAAGAATTAGTTTTCTGATGTTAGATTCATTGCTGGATCTTGCTTAAAGCTTACCCAGATGGGCTGTAATAGGTCTGGGGATACAACATGACAAACAAAGGCAAGATAATGAGCAGCCTATGTGTGGAAGTTAGGCAGGTGTAGATCCATGCCACATGGACTGAATCAAGAGCACATCTCCAATTGCCTCAGACTAATGAGCTCCTCTCACATCACCAACTAGATCAGGACCTGCTTGTTACACATGCAAGACTAAATATCCTGGTGTCTCACTGACTGCTGGGACTTTTAAGAAGTAGGTCCTACTTAATTTCTGTGATTCTTGTGCAGGCAGATCTTAATTGTGCTACCATTTAGTTAATCATGGAGATAGAAGCTCTTGACCCTGTACAGCATCAGCTGCAGAACTGACATGGTTTATATGCTCAGGTACCTCCTGGCTATACCATTTAGAATCACAGAATCAGTCAGGGTTGGAAGAGACCACAAGGATCATCTAGTTCCAAACTCTCTGCCATGCCCAGGGACACCCTACCCTAGAGCAGGCTGCCCACAGCCTCTGCCAGCCTGGCCTTAAACACCTCCAGGCATGGGGCCTCAGCCACTTCCCTGGGCAACCCATTCCAGGCTCTCACCACTCTCATGCTCAACAACTTCCTCCTCACCTCCAGGCTGAATCTCCCCACCTCCAGCTTTGCTCCACTCCCCCTAGTCCTGTCCCTCCCTGATAGCCTAAAAAGTCCCTCCCCAGCTTTTTTGTGGGCCCGCTTCAGATCCTGGAAGGCCACAAGAAGGTCACCTGGGAGCCTCCTCTTCTCCAGACTGAACAGCCACAACTCTTTCAGTCTGTCCTCACAGCAGAGCTGCTGCAGCCCTCTGAGCATCCTCATGACCCTTCTCTGGACACACTCCAGCATCTCTACATCCCTCTTTTAATGGGGGCTCCAGAACTGGATGCAGTACTCCAGGTGGGGTCTCAGCAGAGCAGAGTAGAGGGGGAGAATCACCTCCCTGGCCCTGCTGGCCACACTTCTCCTGATGCAGTCCAGGATCTGGTTGGCTCTCCAGGCTGCAAGTGCACACTACTGGCTCATGTTGAGCTTCTTGTCCACCAGCACCCCCCAACACTACTTCCAATGTCATTTTACCTCTGGAAGCAATTTATACACTTTCATGAAGAGCCATCTCAGTTTTAAAAGCACTGAGTTTGATCCAGAAACAGCAGAGAATCTGTTGCAAAAACAAAAAAGAGGAAAATCTTCACTGTCTTGCTTTAGTCATTGAAAGGGCTGATTAAATGCCACTTGCCCCTATCCTGCAAGCTCTTCCACTCATTTCATAGCACTGTGTTACATGAGTGTTTCCAGTCTCCCATTGCTCTGCATAATGGATGACTGATAACATTTTTTTCAAGGCTTGTTTCCTCTTTCAAGGCATCTAACACAGCCAGGATGCAGTGAATGTGGTACACCACAGTCAAATCTGCAGCCATGGCTACCACAACCATTTTGTATATGAATGGTACCTGAAGTATCTGAAGGGGGCCTACAAAAAAGCTGGGGAGGGACTTTTTAGCCTGTCAGGGAGTGCCAGGACTGGGGGGAATGGAGCAAAGCTGGAGGTGGGGAGATCCAGCCTGGAGGTGAGAAGGAATTGTTCAGCATGAGAGTGGTGAGAGGCTGGAATGGGTTGCCCAGGGAGGTGGTTGAGGCCCCATGCCTGGAGGTATTTAAGGCCAGGCTGGCTGAGGCTGTGGCCAGCCTGATCTAGAGTAGGGTGTCCCTGGGCATGTCAAGGGGGTTGGAACTGGATGATCCTTGTGGTCCCTTCCAACCCTGACTGATTCTATGATTCTAAGAAGTGTTACAACCTTAAGACATCAATCAGTGAGAAATAATGACAGATATCACAGAATCATAGAATCAACCAGGTTGGAAGACACCTCCAAGATCATCCAGTCCAACCTAGCACCCAGCCTTGTCCAATCAACTAGACCATGGCACTAAGTGCCTCATCTAATCTTCTCTTGAACACCTCCAGGGATGGCAACTCCACCACCTCCCTGGGCAGCCCAGGTCCATCAAAGCTCTCTTGACATCCATCAAAACTCTCACAGCAGGAATCAAGTCTGGTTTACAGAGTACTTCTAAGTTCCTCTTGGCAAATAGCTCACACCTTTTAGTAGAAAACGCTCATGTTGAGAGATGCCAGGGTTTGGAAGCATCAACTCCATAGAGAGCATGCTAGGCTCAAACCAAGAGAAAACACACACAAGAGAAAACTGGGATTCCTTTTCTTCAGTGGTGGCCACTGAGGTTAATGTAATTCTCTCCCATTGAATCATAGAATCATAGAATGAATCATAGAATGGTTTAGGTTGGAAGGGACCTCAAGGATCATCCAGCTCCAACCCCCTGCCATAGGCAGGGACCCCTCCCACTAGAGCAGGCTGCTCAAGGCCTCATCCAGCCTGGCCTTAAACGCCTCCAGGGAGGAAGCAGCCACAACCTCCCTGGGCAACCTGTGCCAGTGTCT
>WAAF01009194.1:98209-109779 GCA_013400475.1 Tricholaema leucomelas | reverse complement strand
CAGACCCCCAGGTCCTTTTCCTCAGGGCTGCTCTCAGCCATTCATCACCCAGCCTGTATCTGTGCCTGGGATTGCACCGACCCAGGTGCAGGACCTTACACTTGGCCTTGTTAAACGTCATGAGGTGGCCTGGGCCCACCTCTCCAGCCTGTCCAGGTCCCTCTGGATGGCATCCCTGCCCTCCAGCAAGTCAACTGTGCCACACAGCTTGGTGTCATCTGCAAACTTGCTGAGGGTGCACTCAATTCCTCTGTCCATATCACTGACAAAGATGTTAAAGAGCACTGGTCCCAGCACTGACCCCTGAGGAACACCACTTGGCACCGGTCGCCAGGTGGACATTGTGCCATTGATCACCACTCTCTGCATGCCACCATCCAGCCAATTCCTTATCCAGTGAGTGCTCCACACATCCAGTTTGTGCTTTTCCAGTTTGGTGACCAGGATGTCATGTGGGACAGAGTCGAATTGCTCTCTCTTGACTTCAGGTGGATCCAGTCTCTTCCCCATGACCTATTTGTGCATGAATTTCTGGTGACTCAGTCAGAAAGATACAGCCTTTGTGCAAAGAGGAGTCATCATCATGTAGCCAAACACCCAGGGAGTAAGAGGGCAGCAGCAGAAGGGATGTGGGATGTGGGAGAAGAGTTAACAGCAGTGGATTCTTGTTGCACATGACCTAATTCTGCATACAGCTGGATCCCTCAAACTGCAGCACAAAAAGGCTTGTGCATAATAGCTCTCTACCAAAAGTCATCATTGATTTATGGAGATAATCTCTGCTCGTGACAGTGGCTGCAAAGCAGGAGCCAGACAGGAGAGACAAAAATGCAGCCTACTGCTCTCTTTTTAGAGACTCCATCTTGCCCTGGGTTTGGATAGGGCTGGGTGATAGGTTGGAGTGGATGACCTTGGAGGTCTCTTCCAACATGGCTGATTGGATTCTATTCTATTCTACATTGTGACAGTGGCTGCAGAGCAGGAGCCAGACAGGAGAGACAAAAACGCAGCCTACTGCTCTCTCTTTGCAGACTCTATCCTGCCCTAGGTTTTGTCTAGGCAAGCACATCAATCAGTGGGCACCTCCAAAGTGGCTGTCCTTTTGCTGCAAAGGTATCTGCTTGCAGGGCTGTTTGCTTGGAACATGCTGGATCTCAGAAGCAACACTCACACAAATATTTAGATAATTCAGGGAATGTCAGAGTGGGATTGCACTGAGAATGAACCCTGGGACTTTTTTTTTAGGCTGTTCCCAAGCTGCTCTAGCAAGATCACTTCAGCTTTCTTTTCTGTGCTTCAAAATACAAAGTATGACATTGGGTTTTTTATTCTCAAACAACCTAAGGCATTGTGATGTGGATCTAAGTAATCTCTAGCTCTTGAAGTATTAAGAAACTGGATGTGGATATATCATTTATCATTGATGTTGTTTGCATAGCAGCTCATGCTTAATCCTGGAATGCCTTATCACTGTGTCTTGCTAAACCTCTGAAAGATTTATCATCATCAAGATGTTGTTCATTTGGGATAGATGGTAATGGGGTTTTATGGCACATTACATCTAAATCCCAGCAGTGTTAAAGGTGAATTTGGCTTAAAAGCAGTGACTGCATTCCCAGAGAAGGATGGAGAGAAAGGTACATTGGTCTCTTCCAACCTGGTTGATTCTATGAGTCTATGTTGATTGGACAGGGCTGGGTGCTAGGTTGGACTGGATGATCTTGGAGGTCTCTTCCAACCTGATTGATTCTATGAGTCTATGTTGATTGGACAGAGCTGGGTGCTAGGTTGGACTGGATGATCTTGGAGGTCTCTTCCAACCTGGTTGATTCTATGATTTTATGATTAAGGAAGATACAAAGTATCCAGTCCAGGAGTATTGTGAGCCTTTTAATTTCAGGATTTTACAAGATGTTGCCTCTTTTGGACATGATTAATACATGCAATATTAAAAGAATAGAAAACATATTGTAGAAAATGGCCTTCCAAAAAGGCACAAAAAGCTTAATTAACACTAATCAAGATGCTATGCTGAATCCTAGCTTTAGTAATTTAATAAACAGCAGCATAAACACTTCTGCATATTCACATTTTCTGGTGTCCTCCTCCTGCAAAGATGCATCCCAAGTTCCTACAGCTCATGTTTGCATCTTGTTAAGAGCAGTGTGAGCTGCTTTCCTTTCTTTNGAGGCACTTAGTGCCATGGTCTGGTTGATTGTCTAGGGCTGGGTGCTAGGTTGGACTGGATGATCTTGGAGGTCTCTTCCAACCAGGTTGATTCTATGATCCTAAATGCATTTGTGGCAATCTTCAACCCTACTCCTTTCTCTCATTTACTGTTGCTTTTCTTCCTTCTCTTTACCTTTATTTTTGGGCTGGCACAAAGTAGCTATTTCTGGTTATTTTTTTGCAAGAACAGTGTTTCCAGACAATAATTCTGTATGCACTGAGCCCTCCTGCATATTTTACTGATGGGATCCACTTTCATTTCATGTCTGTTGCTATGGTGCTCTGCAGATTTGCTTTTTTGACCTGCCAGCACAGGGAATTACTAAGTACTCGGTCACCATGGGTACCAGAGGACCAGGGCGTGCTTTGTGGGAAGATGAACACAGATATCTAGGCCCTCCAAGGCCACTCTTTTGGACCCAGCACAGCCAGTAGATCCATTTGGATCTACTCTGGTGTAAATTCCACAGGTTCTGTGACACAGAAGAGGTGAAATCTTAGTCTGCAGGTCTACTTCGGGAGCTGTGGGCTGTCAGTGGAGACTGACTTTCCGGTCTAGTGACTGATCCCATTGCTCATAGGAGATGAATCTGCTATTTATCTTCTGCTGGGGGTTTCAAGAGCTGTTTTGAGACTGAGGAAGATGTGAGTCCATGGTCTTGAGCCAAGCTGGATAAAGCAGAGATGTGCTGTCATTTATTTAACCTCAATTCCCTATCTCTAGTGCAGTTGTAATTGCCTCTGCCCCCACAAGCACAGTGATGTCCTATTTTGTTTTACAGGAGACTTAACACAACCAGTGAGTCTAGTGTGCAGCCTCTCCAAACCAATATATCAGCATCTGCTTTAGGATAAAAGACACTCTTGAACTCCCAGCTTACACTAACTAAGGCTCCGTGGAGTACAAGCGAGACAAAGGTTGGCTCGGATGTAGGTATCTGTGTTAGAGACATCTATGTGGAGTCAAAGAAATCCCATAGCTGTCTCCTGTGTCCCTCATCAGGTCCTTGAAAATTCTGCTGTTAGCCCTTATTGAAGCCAAGTAAAGTCTTGGCCTGTTTATTTATTTGTTTGATTGTTTTTCAAGGCAGCCTTAGAAATTCAGTTCCAGTTGTGGAAGAAAGTTTGTGTCTGAAGATCCTGCATGGCTCTCCAAGAAGCCTTTAACTTGTTTACAAGCACAGGATTTAATCAGAGTACACCATGCTGCAGTCAGGCATAGCCTTGCCTGTGCAGTGAAGGTGAGAGCTGGTTGCCTATCATGCTTAAGTTCTCCATACAGTTCACAGGCTCACAGGATGTCAGGGGTTGGAAGGGACCCAAAGAGATCACCAAGCCCAACTACCCTGCCAGAGCAGGACCATACAACCTAGCTCAGGTCACACAGGAATGCATCCAGACAGGCTTTGAAAGTCTCCAGAGAAGGAGACTCCACAGGCTCTCTGGGGAGTCTGTGCCAGTGCTCTGGGACCCTTACAGCCAAGAAGTTCTCACTTGTGTTGAGGTGGAACCTCCTGTACTGCAGCTTACATCCATTGCTCCTTGTCCTATCCCAGGCAGCAAGTGAGCAGAGCCTGTCCCCCACCTCCTGACCCTCAGCCCTCAGATATTGATAAACATTTATTAAATCCCCTCTCAGTCTTCTCTTCTCCAGACTAAACAGGCACAGGTCCCTCAGCCTCTCCTCATCAGGCAGTTCTCCTGTCCATTAATCCTCTTCGTAGCCCTTTGCTGGACCCTCTTCAGCAGATCCCTGTCCCTCTTAAACTGGGGAACCCAAAACTGAAGGCAGTAGTCAAGATGAGGTTTCACCAGGGCAGATTAGAGAGGGAAGAAAACCTCCCTTGATCTGCTGAACACACTCTTCCTAATGCACCCCAGGATCCCACTGGCCCTCTTGGCCACAAGGGCACATTGCTGTGCCACTGACAACTTGTAATCCACTAGGACTTCCAAGTCCCTCTCCATGGGGCTGTCCTAGATAACATCCTGCCCAGCTGGGTGCTGGTGTCACAGGCCACCTGCAATTCAGGTTCTCAGGCACAAATCTTCTGCAGTCAGTTAGGTGCTTTTCTCCTTCCTTACAAAGAAAAACCCAACAAAAATAAAGACCATTGCATAGTTCAGTAAAGGGAAAAGAAAACCTTACATTTAGATCTGTCTGTGCCTCTTTTGGAGGATGGACTCGAGCACAGAGGAGAAGAGCACTGAAGGGATACAAGGAGCCTGCTCCCAGGGAAGCTGTTCCACTTCATTTAATTTAGAATCTGTTTTATTAGAGATGTGAAACTGGCTTCCCAGCAGGCTCACACTGACTCCTTTCTGTGGTCAGTCACTTGTCCCAGTGCTGCTCTAGATGTACAGAAAGTGGGACAGCCAGCACCGAAGGGAGATTCTTGCCTGAGGATGCCTGCAGCCTCAAGCTTAGTGCTTGTGCAGAGAAGGGCAACAAGGCTGGTGAGGGGCCTGGAGTACAGCCCTTTGAGGAGAGGCTGAGGGAGCTGGGGGTGTGCAGCCTGCAGAAGAGGAGGCTCAGGGCAGACCTCATTGCTGTCTACAACTACTTGAAGGGAGGCTGTAGCCAGGTGGGATTGGTCTCTTCTTCCAGGCAACAGTGACAGAACAGGAGGACACAGACTCAAACTGCTCCAGGGCAGATTTAGGCTGGATGTTAGGAAGAAGTTCTTCACAGCAAGAGTGATTGGCATTGGAATGAGCTGCCTGGGGAGGCAGTGGAGTCGACATCCTTGGAGGAGTTGAAGAGGAGGCTGGATGAGGCACTTAGTGCCGTGGTTTAGTTAATTAGAAGGGTTAGGTGATAGGTTGGATTCAATGATCTTAGAGGTCTTTTCCAACCTGGCTAATTCTGTAATTCTGTGATTGTCCATGAGAGCCACAGTTCAAACTGCAAATCAGGCTGAGTAAAGGACATGGATATGGCACTTCTGCAGAGAGCACCTGGGCTGCTAAACAGGGTGAGACTTGTGCCAGCCAGTTCATCTCTTAGCTCCAAATGCCTTCTGATAGGAATGCAGGTCTCCTGGGGATTGTGAGGATGTGCTTCTGGACCTGGAAATGATGGCTGCATGCCTGGTGTAAGAAGGACACTGCAGTCAAGTACAAGTCAGAGCTGAGGCAGGTATGGAAGATGGCAATAGCAGTGATATTTAAGTTAACAAAAAAAAAACCCTGGTTTTGCAATGTTCATGCAGGGTTGGGTTTTTTTTCCCTCTCCTCTGCTAATCCAGAGTGGAATATGAGCCAAAAAAAAAAAAAAGCCAAGGGGATGCTCTACACACTGCCCACTTGATTTGTTTTAATGTGTGTGTGAAGTCAAGCTAGGACATGCTTTGCCATTTCTGTATTTACTGCAATGGATTTCATGCTCCTTCTGGCAGTTTTCAGCCTCCTTCACCTCCACAGAAACACTCTGCATACAAAAGAGGCCATTATGAATGTTCCCTTAGGCTATTTGTGTGTGTGTGTGCTCTGCTTTTACATTACAACCTGTATTATTTATGCTGCTCTTTAAAACACATTTCTGATTCCTCACCTAAAGTGTCCTTGAACCTGCTTCAGCTGCATTTTACTATGCACAGCTCTCACCAACCCTCAGCTTTTATTTCAAGTCCTTTTTCATGGAATAGCAGGCATCACAGCCAGAATCCTGTGTTGCTGTTCCATGGTTTCCTTTGCATCATTCCAGCTGTATTCCTGCTCCCTGTGATAACCACTGGTGCCAGTATTCATTTTCATCCCGGAATACACAAATTGCATTCCCTTAATCTCCCTGCAGAAACAGTGACCTGCAATCCTGTTATCATTAGTCTTGACCTTTTTTGGAATTCCTCCAGGTTATTAATGCCTTTTTAATGAGAATCCTGGGATTTAAACTGCTTTCTGAGCCATGTTTACTCGAGAATTGATAGATTGCTTCCTCTTCTATTTTGCTTCGCGGGGGCCATTTCTGTTGCATTTGATGTCTTTACTACGTTCAAAGTGGAGCTATGCAAATAACTGCTTTGGAGCTCTGCTGCCGCATCAAAATGTTAAAGAAAAAGCTTTGTTTCAGCCTGAACAAAGGCTAAATGCTTAAAATATTTGGGGATAATTATTTTTGTGTGGTTTTACCTCCCTTTTTAAAAGAAGAAACAAATTCATTGGCTTTCAAAGTTAAAGCCTCGTGTCAAACGCGAAGTAGAGAATTCTGGACGTGTTTTACTTTAAATCATAAATGGTTCTTTGACTTTTTTTGTTTGCTTGGTTGGTTTTGGTTTTGGTTTGGGGTTTTTTTTTGTGACCAAATTATCATAGAATCACAGAATGGTTTAGGTTGGAAGGCATCTCAAAGCTCATCCAGTTCCAACCCCCCGTCATAAGCAGGGACAACTCCCACTAGAAAAGGAGGCTCAAGGCCTCATCCAACCTGACATTGAACACCTCCAAATGCCTCATCCAAGCTTTGCTTGAACACTTCCAGGGACAGTGATTCCACCACCTCCCTGGGCAGCCCATTCCAATGCCAATCACTCTCTCTGCCAACAACTTCCTCCTAACATCCAGCCTAGACCTTCCCTGGCACAACTTGAAACTGTGTCCCCTTGTTCTGTTGCTGCTTGCCTGGGAGAAGAGACCAACCCCACCTGGCCACAGCCTCCCTTCAGGTAGTTGTAGACAGCAATGAGGTCTGCCCTGAGCCTCCCATTCTCCAGGCTGCACACCCCCAGCTCCCTCAGCCTCTCCTCACAGGGCTGTGCTCCAGACCTCTCACCAGCTTTCTCGCCTTTCTCTGGACACATTCCAGTACCTCAACATCTCTCTATATTCTAGGTAGTGTTTCACTGTTCTTTTAAATGGATGACACTTGAACCAAATCAGGTTTGGTTTGTGATCAATGTGCACACAGAATTATAGAAACATAGAATCACCAGGTTGGAAGAGGCCTTCAAGCTCATCCAGTCCACCCTATCACCCAGCCCTATTCAATCAACCAGACCATGGCACTAAGTGCCTCATCCAGGCTTTGCCTGAACACCTCCAGGGACGGTGACTCCACCACCTCTCTGGGCAGCCCATTCCAATGGCAAATCATACACCACACTTACATAACAGCAAATATTTTATTAGCTTACAATAAATTTTGCTTTTCCCCCTGGGACTGCAGGGCTGGTTAGGGTTAGTTACCTCCCTGACACGTTTCTGTTTCCAGTAGTTTGGTGTTGGGAACTGGCTGAAGGAAAGGGGGTACAAGCTTATACAATCAAGCCTTGGATGTAAGGTCTGAGTATTGGGACTGCAGTAAGTCACAGAACTGTGTGTGAAGAAGCTCAAAGGAATGTGGCCCTGAGCTGTCTGATAAGCAGCTCCCTGGGACTGTGTCCAGGATAGGAGGGAATCTGAGCTATAGCAGTAACCACAAGTGGGGAGGAATATGCAGATTAACAGCACCGCGTTGCATGCTGGACGTGTCCCCTTTTACTCACCTTAACCAGAAGTCATGAAAGATACCACAGATGGGGGGGAATGTACAAATACCAACTACATGTTGGGTATGCTCACCTTTTCTCACTGTGACCAGAAAATTAGTCCTCAATAAAGGGGAATAACCTTGATGCTAGCTCATATTGGGTCGTCGCTTGGCTTTTCCCACCCCGCAGTTTGGTTGTTTTTTTTCTCTTGCCTGTTGGAAAGATTTCAAATTGCTATAAAATGTTTTCTGCACATTCTAAAGAAAGCCATGTGTCTGATGTTAAGTGTGACCATGCAGAAGCTTTGGGCTGAATCAGGTTTAGCATGTGATTGCATGGATTTGCTTGCATGCTGTGGACACGTGCCTGTGCAGTGCTGCAGCCAGCCTCTCTCCTTCTGCGTGACAACCAGCTCTAGATGTGCTGAAGGGGCCCCTGAAAACCCTTTGTTAAACTTCTGTCACCAACGTGATGAGAGGGCTGGGATGTTTTCCTGGTTTGTGATAGAGTTCACTCCCTTTCTGTGCACTGCTGAGTCATCCCTGCCAAAGATGATATTTTCCAGCTCCTAAAAATACTTTTGACCAGCCTATCCATTTCCTTTCAAACAGATCAAATAACATTGCCATATACACAACACAAAAAAATCTCCTGAGGTGATACTGCATGCTTATGAAAGATACTTTTCCATAGTTGGGTTTGCACGTTTTATGTATTATCCATTTCATAAAGCTGTCAGATGCAAGTTGATCATTCAAATGCAACTACCTGAAGGGAGGCTGTAACCAGGTGGGGTTGGGCTCTTCTCGCAGGCAACCAGCAATAGAACAAGTCTAGGACACAGTCTCAAGTTGTGCCAGGGGAGGTCTAGGCTGGATGTTAGGAGGAAATTCTTGCCAGAGAGAGTGATTGGCATTGGAATGGGCTGCCCAGGGAGGTGGTGGAGTCACCGTCCCTGGAGGTGTTCAAGCAAAGCCTGGATGAGGCACTTAGTGCCATGGTCTGGTTGACTGGATAGGGCTGGGTGCTAGGTTGGACTGGATGAGCTTGGAGGTCTCTTCTAACCTGCTTGATTCTATGATTCTATGATTTGCCTGTACTTTTTTAACCTCCAGTCTCATTGTTTGTATTGAGGTTGTTTTCTATTGAGCAGCATCCTCCCATGAGCAGCCTTTTTGCATGAACAGGAAGCTAAGTTCCCCAGACTGCTCCCTTCCTTCTGCTCTGTGAACATATGGTTCCCCCTGACAAAGGTCATGTCAGGCGGAGAAGAGAAAATTTATTGGAGCAATTTAAAGATGTAGAAGCACCAAAAAAAAGGGTAATAATTAGGTGTAGTTGCTTTCTGTATGAAGAATCTCCTTAAACTATATAAAGCAAGAAAAAAAAAACCCAAAGCAACTTGCAGTGCTCTTTGTCTGCTCCAGAGTCTGCTTGTGGCTGCTCTACAAATTCATTAATTAAAACCAATTAAGAAAAACACAAACCCAGATCATAGTGATATGCAGAATAAACATGATGGCTCTCAGCCAGTATCTGTGATTAGTTTGCAGTGACTGTGCTGTGAGAGAAGAGCTTGATTGATTGTGGTTTCACAGCACACACAAGGCACGTTCTGTATTCATTTCGAGATCCACGGTGCTTACAATTTGCATTAATGTAGATCAGATATCAGATTGCTACCAAACTGTGATATTTAGATGAGATTGGGGGGGGGGAATCCTTAATGGGATAAATTTTAATTACTTGGCAACGACCTTTCTTCCAAAGTAAGAAGAGTAAGCAAACAAGATGAATAAAATAATCAAGGTAAATAGTTTAGATCGCGCAACCAGCAGGCTGAATTGATCAGTTGTAAGACGAAGTTTAGATCCAAACACAGGGAAGCAGGATCTGCATTGCAGGTTTGTTTTTTTTCCCCAAAGTTAGGGAAGTCTCTTCATCCAGCAGGTTTAAACAATTTATGGAGAATCACACTGAAAGTTTCCCTCCACATCCCCTCTGACTGCATCTTTGCCAGCTGCCTGAGTTATGAGCTGTTACTGCACGGCCTGCAGTCTGCACAGATGTGATTAACAGAGCTGTCTGGAGAGTGAGCATGGGCAAGCAGTGGGTGGATGTCAACTCAAGACTGGAAAGTGATGGCTTCAGTGGCCAGCACAGTGGGTAGGGAAGGCAATGCCTCTTGATATTGAACTGTTGGAGTGAGTCCAAAGAAGGCCACAAAGATGATCAGAGGACTGGAGCACCTCTCCTGGGAGGATAGGCTATGTGAGTTGGGGCTCTTCAGCCTGGAGAAGAGAAGGCTTTGAGGAGACCTTAGAGTGGCTTTGCAGTATCTGAAGGGGACCTACAGGAAGGCTGGGGAGGGACTACTGACAAGGTCTTGTAATGACAGGACAAGGAGGAATGGGTTTAAACTGGCAGAGGGGAGATTTAAACTAGATGTTAGGAAGAAGTTCTTTCCAGTGAGGGTGGTAAAACACTGGCAAAGGTCACTCAGGGACGTTGTGGATACTCCCTTCCTGGAGGTGTTCAAGGCCAGATTGGATGAGTTCTAGAGGGAGGTGTCCCTACTTATGGCGGAGGGTTAGAACTAGATGGTCTTTCAGGTCCCTTTCAGTGTAAACCATTCTATCTCCTTCAGGATTGACAGTGCCAGGCAATGCAGTGCCCAGATTCTCACTGTCATCCTGGGAGTGCAACTTAGATCTGAGCTTGGTGACTAAACTGCTTGTAAAATAGGAGATGCCAGAGAAGAGTGTCACAGGATCACAGGATGTTAGGGGTTGGAAGGGAGCTCTATAGATCATTGAGTCCAACCCCCCTGCCAGAGCAGGAACATAGAATGTAGCTCAGTTTGCACAGAAATGCATCCAGATGGGTCCATCCCCCAGATTTAGCCACTTCCATCTGAACATGCCCATGTGTGCACCTCAGACTCACTCTGGACCTCCTTGCTGGAGCCATACCATCTCTGTGAGGGGAAGCAGACATTATGTTTCATTCCTTTGAAATGTGGCCAGTGCTAGAGTTGCTGCCTGGGTTTGTGTCTCAGCTGAGCAGTTAGAGCTTGGAGATAAGATCGGGGTTCAGTGCAGTCCTTAGACCAAAGGGCTTCAAATCCACACTTCCTGTAAGAGCTCCTGAACCACTGCAACCTGCTGGTCATCCTCAGCTTCCTCCACCGACCCAAGACCTGAGAGTAGTGGGGAGTATGAGACATAGGCAGAGGTAGAGCATCACAGAATCACAGAAGCAACCAGGTTGTCAAAGCTCTTCAGGATCACCAAGGCCAACCTAGAACCCTGCTCTACAAGATACACCTTAAACCATATCCCTAAGCACCACATCCAAACCACCCTTAAACACATCCAGGCTGGGTGACTCCACCACCTCTCCAGGCAGCTCATTCCAGTCCCTGACCACTCTCTCTTGTGTAAGACTGGAACTAGAGATGTAGCTGTGAGTTAAAGGTTTGAAGAGAAACAAATTCTGCTCCTTTCAATACTGGGCATTACAACTTCATTCTCTTTACTTTGCCAGCTGCTTCTAATGGCTTAGTTGAAGTTTATTGCACAGAAGAGCCCAGGTCCAGGCTCTTCTCCTGGGATCTCTAAACAAAGCTATCTACAGAGATAGGATGCCACTGACTCCGTTGCTACACTAGAGTGGTGAACAGATGTGCATGTTTTGATCTCTTTGCTGTATGACAGGATGGTTTTGAAGACAAGGCTGCTTAGCAAACACAAGTGCTTTACAGTTTGAGGACTAGCTGTCAGCACCCTTTTATTTACAGCCCTGTATCACTAGGTGAATATATATGCAAAACCTAGCATTGAGAGTCAGATAGAATAGAATAGAATAGAATAG
>WAAF01009194.1:77911-90651 GCA_013400475.1 Tricholaema leucomelas | reverse complement strand
AAAGAAAGAAAGAAAGAAAGAAAGAAAGAAAGAAAGAAAGAAAGAAAGAAAGAAAGAAAGAAAGAAAGAAAGAAAGAAAGAAAGAAAGAAAGAAAGAAAGAAAGAGGGGAGGAGGAAGGTAGTTCATGTATCTAAGTGAAGTTCCCCTGAGAGATTGCTGTGAGGTTTCTCCTTGTCACACGGAGCGCCAAGGCAGGCAGGTTGCGCACACGGGGGCGCTGGGCGGGAGCAGCGCACGTTGCGCTCTGCCCACGCAGTCCCTCCTGGTTGCGGGTTTTTGAAGTAGGTGGCAGGAGCTCCAGTTCGCAGGAGTGGTTTCCTGCCCTCTGTGGAGGAGCTGGCAGGCAGGCTGGGGCTAGCAGCAGGATACCCGTATGCTTGAGTCACACAGACTCCAAGGTCGCCGTGTGCCCCGGCGTAGAGAAGTCGGCAGAAGGATGCTTACTGAGCAGCTTCCTATCTGTGTCGTGAGACTCTTAGCAAAATAAACAGTACTTAAGCTCTCTCTAGATAAGATCTACCCAGTAAAGTTACAGGCTGTGGGAAGCAAACAGCACTAAGCATAATACAAAGCCTTAACATCACCTCACTTCCAGTGATATTATCTATTCTTTCATCTGGTGCATTTAAATATAACAATTAGAGCATACTGCTAATTGGACAGAAGCCTCCTGTAATAAAGCTCCTTCAAATGCACTGCAGTGTTATGCTCGGTCTGTGCAAGCTCTCCCCCCTCAGCAGAGCTGGTTTCCCACTGCACGAAGTGGAAGGAGATGTCTCCTGTGCGATATGTTCGTTTTCCAACTGTCTGACTTAACTGAATGTGAAACATTCCAACGTTCTCACCAACCACAGCCCTGCACTTGGTTGTAAAATGATTATAAAATCACCCAAACCGCAGCAGTGTGGGGAAGGTTTGCAGCAGCCACTCAACCATCTGTTCCTTATAAACTGTTCCATTTTCAGAGGAGGGAGGAAACCAAGTCAGACAATTTTAAGGAGATATTTTGCTTCCTAATTCTGTGGTATTTATTTTTTTTGTGTTCCAGCCTTGTCTTTTGCTGGCTGGATTTTGTTGTTGGGTTTTTTTCCCCCCTGTAAACCTGCCCTTTCATTACAGTTCAGAAGTGTTCTTCCTTGGGAGGGAGGGTGAAGGCAGCAGCATGGTAGTGCAAGAAAAGGAAACCAAGTAGGCAAGCGAAGAACACACCCTGAGAAGCTGTCCTCAGGGCACCTCAGCCCTTTGGCAGCTCTCAAGCAGTGCACATACCAATTGCTTTCAAACGTACACAGTTGACAGTCAGATTGTACCACAAAGAGTGGGAAGAGAAAGACAGATATGTGTGAGGGGAATGGGAAGGAAGGACGAAAATGCCATGCTTTTCTTTGTCTATTTTAATGCTATTTCAGCCTGATGTCAGTGGGGTACAAACTATTATCTAAGCAAATGAATAGCTGACAATGACAGCTGAAGCATCCAGCATGCCAAAGGCAGAAAAGAACAGTGGCAAAATCGAATCTGTTTTCACTGCACGCTGCAGTCCCTCCGGCTGCTTGCCGAGGAGCATGAAAGCGGTCGTAGAGCAAAGCTCCGGGGCTGGCCATCGCTCCACAGACCTGGCCACGGAGTGCTGAGACACAGTTCTTCTGGCACCGGTCCAGGCTACCATTCCCTCGTTGCTTAATGGAGTCAGGGGTCTGGGGAACGTGGGTGATCACTGGATCCACAAAGGATGTGAAAATGGCCAAGGATGCTCTAACTCATGTCACTGAAACGAAGAGCCCCACAGCGAGTGAGGCAGCATGCGGTGGCTGATGGCTTCAGGGATGTCCTCCCGACCGCTCGCGGTGTTTAGACGGCTTTGTGTGTAGAATAAGGCCCACAATGAGTTGCCCAATGAGGATAATCCAGCATGCTTTAACCATTTTGGTTTCCCTCCAGTCGTGGCCCTTACGGTCGGAATAATGGATCCTCATCCTACAAGTCTGGAGCCAGCCCACCTGCTAACCGTGAAAAGGACCCTTTGTCAGCACTGTGCAAAAACCAGCTGAGTCCTGCTAACATCCATCAGGGTTACAGGGCTTCTTCAGCCAGCAGCAGCAACTCAGGCTCATACAAAGGAAGTGACAGCAGCCCAGTCATGAGGCAAGTTTTTATTTCAGCATGCTGACTTACCTTCTGTAAGGTGGGATCAGCTGTCTGGGTTGCCAAGAAGGGCACCTTGCTCCTCAGCATAGGTGTGACTCCTCATACTGGCAGCTCGACAGTCAATGGGGTGCTGTAAAATTCAAGGTTACTTTTCAGTCAAACCCCCTTGCAGTTGGTTTTCACTCCAAGGCAGGCTTGGAGTGGTTTCATGTCACCAGATCTGTTTCTTTCATGTAAGGGGCCTTTCACTTCGGAGAGCGTTGGGTGGTGTAGTGTAGAAAACATTACACACTGAGGTGAAAGATCATAGAAACACAGAATCAGTCAGGGTTGGAAGGGACCACAAGGATCATCTAGTTCCAACTTTCCTGCTATGGGCAGGGACACCTCACACTAGATGTGGCTCTCTAGAACTTCATCCAGCCTGGCCTTAAATACCTCCAGGGATGAGGCTTCCACCACCTCCCTGGGCAACCCATTCCAGGCTCTCACCACTCTCATGCTGAAGAACTTCTTCCTAACATCCAGTCTGAATTTACCCATTTCCAGCTTTGTTCCATTCCCCCCAGTCCTCTCACTACCTGACAGCCTAAAAAGTCCCTCCACAGCTTTCTTGTAGGCCCCCTTAAGATATTGAAAGGCCACAATAAGGTCGAAGCCTTCTCTCCAGACTGAACAGCCCCAACTCCCTCAGTCTTTCCTCATAGCAGAGCAGCTCCAGCCCTCTGCTCATCCTTGTGGCCCTTCTCTGGATACCTTCCAGCACATCCATATCCCTCCTGTAACAGTGGCTCCAGAACTGGATGCAGTACTCCAGGTGAGGTCTCACCAGTGTGGAGCAGAGGGGGAGAATCACTTCCCTCACCCTGCTGCCCACACTTCTCTTGCTGCAGCCCGGGCTCTGGTTGCTCTCTGGGCTGTAAGAGCACAATGACAGCTCATATTGAGCTTCTCATCCACCAGCACCCCTAAGTCCCTCTCCTCAGAGCTGCTCTCAAGCTACTCAGTGCTCGGCCTGTATTTGGGCTTGGCATTGCCTCGACCCAGATGCAGGACCTGATCACTCTGCCCAGTCTTAGGCACGTCTCTGTGCAGCCCCTGTACACAAAAGAACAGAGATACCTCTCAGAGCATGAGCCACATATTAGAGAAGAAATTACCACCACACTGCTGCCATTTCCTGCCCCTGCATGCTGCTCTGTCTTGGGCAGCTCAGCAGCCAAACATGTGAGATACACACCTGAAGCTAGATAGCACAGATCTAAGTCATGTGTGAAGCTGGACACAGTCCCTGTGCTACGTCACCTGGCTGTGTCTACAGCTGGGTGTCCTTGCCAGTGGTCCAGCTGCCTGCTTTGGGGCATGCCACCCTTTCAGGTTAGGAGCTATCTAGGTATTCTAAAGTCATCTGAAGTAGTGGCACTGAAACCAAGCACAGTAAACAGCCAATTTGCACTGCAGCCACAAATCAGCCATTTCCTCAAGTATTTGGATCTAACAGAGGGACTCACTTATGTGGGCATTGAGGAGTCCCAAATGAGGCAAATGTAGGCTCAGTTTTGCATCATTCAGTGGTGAGGTTTTGTGAAGAAGTCCAGGAGTGATGTTACCTGATGGTTTGTTTGTCTTTTCAGGCGATCAGGGAGATACAATTCTTGTGATAATCACAGCATGAAGCCACAAAATCCCGAGCAGTACTTGACTCCTCTGCAGCAGAAAGAAGTTACAGTACGGCATTTGAAAACCAAGCTGAAGGAATCTGAGAGCAAACTTAAAGAAAGGTATGCATCACTTCAGGAATCAGAGTTAGAAAGCTCTACCCACTTAGGGATGGGAGTCTTCAACATTTTTCCTTATTTCCTGACCCCATAGATTGTTCAGATTTGAGCCAGCAGTGTGCCCAGGTGGCCAGGAGAGCCAATGGCATCCTAGCCTGGATCAGGAATAGTGTGACCAGCAGGACCAGGGATGTCCTTCTGCCCCTGTACTTAGCACTGTTCAGGCCACACCTTGAGTACTATGTCCAGTTCTGGGCCCTTCAGTTTAAGAAAGATGTTGAAGTGCTTGAATGTGTCCAGAGAAGGACACCAAGGCTGGTGAGGGGGCTGGAGCACCGCCCTATGAGAAGCAGCTGAGGGAGCTGGGGGAGCTCAGCCTGGAGAAGAGGAGGCTCAGGGCAGACCTCATTGCTGTCTACAACTACCTCAAAGGAGGCTATAGCCAGGTGGGGTTGGTCTCTTCTCTCAGGTGACCAGCACCAGAACAAGAGGACACAGCCTCAAGCTACGCCAGGGGAAATTTAGGCTTGAGGTGAGGAGAAAGTTCTTCACTGAGAGAGTCATTGGACACTGGAATGGGCTGCCCAGGGAGGTGGTGGAGTCGCCGTCCCTGGAGCTGTTCAAGGCAGGATTGGACGTGGCACTTGGTGCCATGGTCTAGCCTTGAGCTCTGTGGTAACGGCTTGGACTTGATGATCTATGAGGTCTCTTCCAACCTTGGTAATACTGTGAGACTGTGATACTGTCTCTTCTGCCAGGCACCAGTGACAGAACAAGAGGACACAGCCTCAAGCTGTGCCAGGGCAGGTTTAGGCTGGATGTTAAGAAGAAGTTCTTCACAGAAAGAGTGATTGGCATTGGAACGGGCTGCCTGGGGAGGTGGTGGAGTCACCATCCCTGGAGGTATTTAAGAGGAGGCTGGATGAGGCACTTAGTGCCATGGTCTAGTTAATTAGAAGGATTAGGTGATAGGTTGGACTGGATGATCTCAGAGGCCTTTTCCAACCTTGGTTAATTCTGCAATTCATGAAGAAGTTGTGTTCAGGTGTTTCAGGTTTCACAGCCTACTCAGTGGGTATGTCCCACCCAATGGTTATGAATATGGCTTTCCCTGTAGAACATTTGTAAAGGAGAGCTTCTTACCATTCTCACTTAGCATTGAGACCTTTAACACACAAACCAGTTTCTACCTGCCATTGTGTTTAACTTTAGTTCTACCTCAGTTAGCAAAATACCACTCAAGTGTCTCCCTTCTCCTCCACTGACAGAAGAGCTCTTACACAAACCAATTTGCCCACTTAGGTTTTTCACTTAGATAATGATTTTTCACCCTAGCCCTTTGCACGGCTGCTGTGCAAAGAAAGGACAATGTTCATGACACAGCAACAGATGTTGTCTCTTTTGCTGAAAATGCTCTCCAGCACACACAACCTAAGCAGGCACAAAGAGGTCTTTAAATAGAGCCCCAAGGCAGAGTCCTAAAGAGCTACCATGTGGTCCAGCTTGGCATAGCCTGACCTCTGCATCTGCAAGGGCTAAATCTCTTACAGAGGACTCTCTCCCCACTTGCATCCTTTGGCTCCACACTGGGAAAGCAATCTGGCTGCCTGCACCCTTGAGCCATCCTGCTGTCTGAGGCCAGTGCTGGCTCTGTCCATTCATAATGAACTGTTGGCTGGCAGAGAGGATGCCTTCAGGAAGCTTCTTTTCATATCATCCAAGGTGAGATGTTTACCCCTGTATTAGAAGAGAATCAACTAGGTTGGAAGAGACCTCCAAGATCATCCAGTCCAACCTAGCACCCAGCCCTAGACAATCAACCAGACCATGGCACTAAGTGCCTCATCCAGTCTTGAACACCTCCAGGGACAGTGACTCCACCACCTCCCTGGGCAGCCCATTCCAATGCCAATCACTCTCTCTGCCAACAACTTCCTCCTAACATCCAGCCTAGACCTCCCCCGGCACAACTTGAGACTGTGTCCCCTTGTTCTGTTGCTGGTTGCTTAGAAGAAGTGACCAACCCCACCTGGCTACAGCCTCCCTTCAGGTAGTTGTAGACAGCAATGAGGTCTGCCCTGAGCCTCCTCTTCTCCAGGCTGCACACCCCCAGCTCCCTCAGCCTCTCCTCACAGGGTTTGTGTTCCAGGCCCTTCACCAGCCTTGTTGCCCTTCTCTGGACACCTTCCAGCACCTCAACATCTCTCTTGAATTGAGGAACCCAGAACTGGACCTGACCTAGAGATCACTACTTGTGCCTCTAAATGTCTGAGATGACAGCATAGCTGCTGGCTGTGTGGCAGTCAGTGAGCAGTCAGCAACCAGGCAGTAAGTCTTGGCAGCTGGTTTACACCTCTGTCAGCTTTCTCAGAAGAGGCAGGGAATAGCACATGGAAAAATCTGAATCATAGAACCATAGAATCAACCAGGTTGGAAGAGATCTCCAAGATCATCCAGTCCAACCTAGCACCCAGGCCTATCCAATCAACCAGCCCATGCTTCCTTCTTTGCACATAGAATCATAGAATGGTTTAGGTTGGAAGGGACCTCAAGGATCAACCAGCTCCAACCCCCTGCCACAGGCAGAGACACCTCCCACTAGAGCAGGCTGCTCAAGGCCTTCTCCAGCCTGCCATCCCTGTGCAGTGGAAGCCTTATTTTGCCTCTATAACTGACCAGTCAGCAAAGGTGTTAACAAGGTTTTTATGTTGCTGCAGGGAAACAGAAATAGAAGAGCTCAAAGCCCAGCTGGGGCGGATGAGGGAAGACTGGATTGAAGAAGAGTGTAATCGTGTGGAGGCAGAGCTGGCCTTAAAGGAGGCAAGAAGCGAAATTAAACAACTCAAACAGGTGATTGAAAGCATGAAAAGCAGCTTGGCTGAGAAAGACAAGAAAATCCAGAGATACTTCACAGACATAAACATTCAAAACAAGAAACTGGAATCTTTGCTACAGAGCATGGAGATGGCTCAGAAGGGCTCTGTGAGGGATGAGCAGTGCCTGGAGTACACAATGGACTCAGACGGGAAGCCGTTAGCGGTGTGTGCCATGATGCCAGCCAGCCTTAACGCAGAGCACCAGGCTTTGGAGGAGGTGGCAGAGAGTGAGCTGCTTCTTACTGAGGACACAACTAATGGGACTGATGCGTTTGGAGAGAGTTTGACCAACACAGCTCCTGAGTTGCCTGATCCAGCCCTCTCCCATTTTGCTGTGAATAAAGAGATGCTTGGAAATGTTTTGGATGGAAAAGTAGCATCTTCCTGGATGGAGGAGAAGAGCAGCAACGTAACAGCGGAGCAGGCTGTCCAGACTGACGTGGTGCCATATAGCCTCGATGTGGAGCAGCTCATCCAAAACCTCTTCAGAGCTCAAGATAGCAGTCCTCTAAGCCCACCTTCTTCACTGAAGGAATTGGGTGAATTTTCTTTTGGAAGCTTCAGTGATTCTGGTGTCATAGTGGACTTAACTCCAAGTGATCCAAACTCTGCCATCCTTTTGTCTCCTGTGGAGTCTCCTTGCAGGAAGGTAGAGCACGGGGTTAATAGGAGCCATTTCATGAAAGAACTCGATTTTACAGAACCTCATGATGATGAAACCTTTGGCTATGTCAATACTTCCTCTCAGATGGGAATAAAGAGGAGATACTGGAGCAGCAGTCTCCTCAGAGATGTCCTGGCTGTAGCAGCCCCTGTTGTACCAACTATCATGTGGGCATTCAGTACTCAGAGAGGAGGAACAGATCCCATTTACAATATTGGAGCGTTGCTTCGTGGTTGCTGCCTTGTGGCCCTGCACTCCTTACGCCGTACACCCTTCAATATCAAAGCCTAAAGCCCACTTTGTCCCTGGGAGCCAACTGGCAGAGGCAGAAAGAAAGAGGGTTGAGATAGACAGTTAAAAAGTTCTTGTATATTCTGGCAGAGTCCATCATTTTGCTTCTGACTCTTTGATTTGCACTATAAATTGGTTCAAAAAACACGTTCAAAATGAAAAGGCTGAACCCTGTAGCTCCCCTGGGTGTTTGTAACAGTACTGCTGCCTACAGAAAGAGTCTTCCTGCTCCCAGGCACCTTGGGCCTTCCCTGCACTGGTGTCTGTCTGCTGCCAACACATCTCCACAGAGGACCAGAGCAGTGTATTACAGCTAGCACTCTTTCTCAGGCCCTTTGCTGAGAGTAAGGGCAGTCTCTTTCCCTAGCTGGTTCACCAGGGGGAACAGGCGAGCGCTTTGCACTGGCTCAAGGGTAGCACAGGATGCAGCCAGGAGCAAATGGGCTGTAGGTTGGGGATTTCTGTAGGCAGTATGTACTTGGAAACTACAGTATTGAGCGAGATGGAGTCTTGTTCCCACTGAGAGTATCACACATGTGCTCCAGAAAGCATGCTAGCGCCTTCCATTTGTCGTCCAAGGTGTCAATTCAACTTAGAGGTAAAACTCATCTTCCCCAGGCAGCTTCCAGCACATCGTCCGTGCCTGTCTCGTGTAGTGCTCTTCTCAGTCGTACAATTGCTTGAGCATTTCACTGGTTTTACGCATATAGGGGGGACTGTAACCAAAAATGTACCTTGTTGGGAGTCTTGAAACATGTTGCAAAGATCAGTATAGGTGTGGATACACTTTGAATCTTAATGTTGTTTTAAAGTCTTAATGTATTGGAACCCAATAGTCTTTTGAGCCCTTTGAAATACTGTGTATAAATGTATTGTATTTTAACTTATTGTTTATTTAATGGCTTTATTGTAAATTACCTTTATAATCACAGGGTCAGTAAAGCATGTTCCAAACAGCAAACGGCTCGGTGCTTTATTGGAGCTCAGCTGTAAAACAATAGCCTGTCTCAGCTGAGCTGTCGGGCACAGGTTAAGTGGGAGGAGGCGCCAGCTGAGAGCAAAAGAAACCCTCAGGACCCGGAGAACAGAGTCAGAAAGCTTAAGCAGATCTGCCAAGCCTAAGCACTCAGCTGCAGAAAAAGGCTCCGGTTGGTCTGCAGCCACACATGCCGCCCACTCTGCTGCACTCACCCTGCTTTAACAAAGGCCAGTGACCTTACATTCAACCCACTGCGATCTTCTGCAACCTTGCCGCTTCTCATTCCTGCCTTCCCAGAAAGCTACCAATCTTCCTGGCATTTAACGGGGCGGGGAGGGCGCGGAGGGCCTCGTTTAACCTGCACAAGAGATGCAAGATGCAACCGAGACCATCAAATCACAAATTCCTTGCGTTCAAACCTTGAGTTCTGTGTATAAATCAGAAGAGGGCAAGACTACACAGCAGCTGAAACAGTGTTTATCTGGCTCCACACAAGCTTTCAGCAACAGCTTGGACACTTTAAACCTCAATGATCTCCTGGTTTTTCCCTTCAGCACAACAACCCAGAGCAGAATAGTTCTAGCAAAGCATGTATTGCTCTGCAGCTTTTGGGAAGAAGGGTGTCACTAATAAGTCACAAGGGAGGATTAGTTGGCATGTGGGGAGCATTTGCAACACTCAAGACAGTGATACACAGCGAGAATCAGGGTCCTTTCATCTGGAGAAAAGGAGTCTGAAGGGAGGCCTGCTCACTCTACAGCTGCCAGAAAGGAGGCTGAAGGCGGGTGAGGGTCAGACTCCTCTCCCTCGTGAGAAGTGATAGGAAAGAGGAAATGGCCTCAATTTGTACTAGAGGAGGTTCAGACTGGACATTAGAAGAAACTGAAAGGGTTTCCAAACACTGGAATAGGCTTCCCAGGGAAGTGGCTGAACCACCATCCCTGAGCATCTTGTTGACAGAGTCATTTGCCACTGGAATGAGCTGTCCAGGGAGGTGGTGGAGTTGCCATCCCTGGAAGTGTTCAAGAAAAGCCTGGATGAGGCACTTAGTGATTGGTTTAGTTGATTGGCTAGGGCTAGGTTGGACTGGATGATCTTGGAGGTCTCTTCCAACCTGGTTGTTTCTGTGATTCTACACAAAGACATGGTGCTAAGGGCCATGGTTTAGCACTAACTTGGCAATGAGAGAATGGTTGGACTTGACGATCTTAAAGGTCTTTCACAACTGAAACAATTCTATGATGATGTCAGCACACAGTAGAGGAAATGGAAGCAATTCCTCTAGCACTTGTGCTAAGGTATGGACAGCGAGATGGAAGGAAAACCAGCAAAGCAGTAAACAGCAAGGGAGGGCCAAGCAATGCAGGAAGGCTGACATGCAAGGCAGAGCACCCAAAAGGTTTTCACATGAGTCAAGGCTCAGAAAAGAAATGTGCTGTGACATATTCAGGGGCTCTGCTCCTAACTTTTGATTAACTAGCTCATGTCTTGTTACTTTTTCATAAATAGTATTTATTTGCATCTATTTCACATTGCCACAGAAATAACAATGGTAAGCACTAAGCTGTTTTAAGAGCTGAGATGCAGCTTCCAGGAGGTTTTACCTTAAATAGGCAATAGATATAAGGCTTCCCTGCCTTGTGTCAGCAACAGTGAAAGAATTGCAACCTGTACCTCTTTGTGTGCTCGGTGCAGTTAAAAGGACAGATAGCAATTGTTAGTAAGCTAACAATTTCTCCCTATCTCCTCTCCACCATCAGATGTTTCATAGGTGTGTACTAGGAACTTGCTTTTTACACCACTCTTCAGTGTCCACAGGCTGTAGTCATCCATTCTGCTCCAGCCACAACACTTCTGCAGAAAATATTCCCCAAAGTGCATACTGATAAATGTTCAAATGTCTTTTAGAAGGTATGAAAGAAGTCCTTGAGATGTGTTACCTAAAACTGCAGTCAAACCAGTTGGCTTGTGCAAGATTTTTAAGGAGCAGTAGAAGCATACTAAACACTCAAACCTTTTCTCCATGGCTAAGACCATTAAGGGTAGTTCTCACTATCTTGTTTCCTCGGTTACTTTTTAAAGTAAAGCTTGTGCCACAACTTCATTAAAGATTCTGGTTTCCTCAGCAGGCAGGACCTAGCCAGATGGCCTCCCAACCCTTCCCACTGAAGGTGTAAAACACTGCTCCCTGTATGCACAGGGAGCAAGTTTCAGGCACAGCCTTTGCTGTTTTCACTGATCTGTCACAAGGTAAGAAACCCATAAAACCCGATGAATTCAGGCATAATAGCACACACACACTACAGAAGATGGGGAAGGCATTCACTGAAGCTGAGCTGCACACAAAAAAACAGACTCCTTTCCTCCCTTCCAGCAGACAGCAAACTTTCCTTCTCCATTAAAACTGCTGTTGTCTTCTACTGCACGTTTACCATGCACACTTCAAAGGAATTCCAGTGAACATACAGTAAGTGTGCCAAAAAATAGAATTTGAGACGAGATGTTAATTGAACTGAGAATTTTCACAGTAGGTTGATTAACAGGACTTTTCCTCAATTACAGTACCTATGCAACAAGTTGAGGAATGAGGATTTTCACTTCCCCCCCCCCTCCCCACCAACTGTAGGAAGTATTTCTGCTAGAAATACAAATTCACCAATAGAAGTGATTAAATCACTCCCATATGTTGATATCAGCCTTCCTAAGAAAGGAGCAATGTCCAACACTGTTGTGTAGGGATCCCACTGCTGGTAAACATTGCAGTGTCTCACATAAATGGGCAGGGTAGCACAGAAAACTGCAAGTGACAAAGTGATAAGAAATCTGCTTTAGCATTCAGCTGCAACTCGCACTCTACCAAGAGGACATTCAGAGTCACAGACCATCCATAACAAGCTCTTCTGCACAGGTCAAGATGATCTCCTGTGGAAAACTCAAGTACTTATAAATAGTTTTAGGAAAAGACAGCCATTCTTTATCAGGCAGGAAGCAAAGGGTTCTTTAAAACTCTTTAATTACATGTTTCAGGTAAGCACAGACAATACAGTAGATTTCCCACCGCTGAATATTTACATTCTGTTCTCTAGCACTGAGCCGTTCATTAGGGTTGGTTTTCAATCAACATCCTTGCTCACTCATTTTTGCTGCAAAGAAGGGTGCTGGAATAGGACTATTGCAGGAAACATTCCATCAAGGCATGATTTTCTGTGGAATTTTTTTTTCCTCTTTTAAGAACCACTACAAATAGTTCAAGATATCTGGAGGGGAATCCTGGCTTCTGAGATGACCTGAAGAATGCACTGAAACCAAGCAGTGTGTTGAAGTCCTAGAAATACTTAATACCAATATGTATGTTGTAGAGATTAAATTCTCCTTTTCACTGTCACTGCCATTGGTGCCTGGTTTCTGTTAGGACAGTTTTACACCAATTTTGTTTTGTTCCTTTTTCATTAGCCTTTGGGCCTCTTTCTCCATTTTCTTTCGTTGCTGTTCTGCTGCTCTTTTTTCCCTTTCTGCTATCTTCTGTTGTCTGTAATTAAAGAAAACAGATTTGCTAAGTAACACAGGAATCCAGTTTCCAGCATGGTCATACCTGAAGTTCCTATCAAAAAAACAGGTTATTATAACTAGTAGAAACAGAGCTTTATCTAACTGTTCCGAGCCTAACTTCATTCAGTGATTCTTTTATTGTGCAGAAGTCTTTTTTTTCAGATTCATCTAGTCTTAGGCAGTGTCTCAGTTCTGATTTAAATTCCCAGAGACTCTTAATCACAATATCACAGTCTCACAGTATCACCAAGGTTGGAAGAGACCTCACAGATCATCAAGTCCAACCCTTTACCACAGAGCTCAAGGCTAGACCATGGCACCAAGTGCCACATCCAACCTTGCCTTGAACAGCCCCAGGGACAGCGACTCCACCACCTCCCTGGGCAGCCCATTCCAGTGTCCAATGACTCTCTCAGTGAAGAACTTTCTCCTCACCTCGAGCCTAAACTTCCCC